>CM022472.1:31449506-31603918 GCA_011952105.1 Coreoperca whiteheadi | reverse complement strand
CTGCGGCTTTTTCCGTCCCGGAGCGGGAGCCCGCTCGCCGAGACTCCGGTTCCGAGGAATTGGATATACTCGGAGCAGAAGGCGGTGACATGGGTGGGTCGTCAGCCCAGTCTCCGCAGTATGACGAGCTGCTGGAGGTGGTTTCCCGTGCGGTAGCTAGGCTCAATATCGCTTGGCCTGCGGAAGAGCAGGACGCTCGTCGAGCTTACTCCGGCGACGAGCCCGCGTCGGGATTTACCATTCTTTCCGGACCTCCACACCCGGCCGTATTCTACACGGCTTTCTAGCCCGACTGGTCGCCAGTATGCTTCGATCAGCGGGCGTAAAGAGAACGTTTATGGCAGAATGCCAGTGTTCCTAGGAGTAGTGTGGGACTCAGTTACGTTGCGGGCACAACTGTCTCCCGCACGCATCGAGTCAATCCTGTCTATGTTACTCAGGGTGCAGCTAGGCCGACACCTCACTGCAAGTCAGTTTCAGAGACTGTTGGGCCTCATGGCTGCAGCATCCACCGTAATTCCGCTTGGATTGCTGCACATGAGGCGACTGCAGTGGTGGCTCAGGGACGCCGGATTTTCCCCGAGGGGCAATCCTTTTTGCCTGATCAAGGTTACGCACAGATGCATGCATGCCTTAGACAGGTGGAGACAACGGGCGTTCCTGACCCAGGGCCCAGTGCTGGGCATGGTGTACCACCGTCGCACATTATCGACGGACGCCTCCAGCACCGGATGGGGCGCGGTTCTGGAAGGCCGCACAGCCCGAGGTCTGTGGTTAACCCCGCATCTAGGGCACATAAATTGCCTAGAGATGCGAGCGGTCTTGTTGGCCTTGCAGCACTTTCTCCCAGACCTCAGGAACCACCACGTGCTTGTCCGTTCCGACAACATGGCAGTGGTTTCCTACATAAATAGTCAAGGCGGTCTGAGGTCGCGCCCTCTGTGCAGACTGGCGCACCAGATCCTCTTGTGGTCCCAGGGGAAGTTGTTCTCTCTCAGAGCACTCTTCATACCTGGGTACCTCAATGTGGGAGCAGACATCCTGTCGAGGCAGGGGCCGAGGCCCGGGGAATGGAGACTGCACCCCGAGACGGTGCAGATGATATGGAGGCGATTAGGCAGAGCACAAGTGGACCTATACGCGTCCCCGGACAATGCTCACTGTCCCCTCTGGTTCTCCCTTGTGTATCCAGCGCCCCTGGGGCTGGATGCCATGGCACAGCCGTGGCCGAGGCTGCGGCTGTACGCTTTTCCCCCAATTGCTCTGCTCCCGGGGGTTCTAGAGAAAGTTCGCTGAACGGGGGCCCAGCTGTTGCTCGTGGCCCCGTTCTGGCCCGCCAGAATCTGGTTCTCGGGCCTGGTAGCCCTCCTGGACAGCCCCCCATGGGAGATTCCTGTCAGGAGGGACCTGCTGTTGCAGGGCCGAGGCGAAATCTTCCATCCCCACCCGGGGAAATTGAAGCTTTGGGTTTGGCCCCTGAGGGGGACCACCTCCGAGCTGCCGGTCTCTCTACCGAGGTGCGATCCCCCAGTAGAGTTGAGACCATTCTACACTCTAGAGCCCCCTCCACGAGGAAACTGTATGCGGGCAAGTGGAAAGTTTTCACTTAATGGTGCCTGGAGCGCCATCTTGACCCAGTTCACTGCCCGATGGCTTCAGTACTGGAGTTCCTCCAAAGCCGGTTTTCGGCTGGACTCTCCCCCGCTACACTTAAGGTGTATGTGGCTGCGATTACGGCATTCCACAGTTTGGTGGATGGCTGCTCGCTTGGGAAGCACCGCTTTGTTACCAGTTTCCTTCGTGGCACCTTGAGGATGAGGCCTCCGGTTCGAGTCAGAGTCCCTCCATGAGATCTGACAGTGGTGCTGGATGGATTGACCACAGCACCGTTCGAGCCACTGGACGATGCATCGGACAGGTGTCTGGCCTTAAAGATGGCATTTTTGCTGGCCATGACCTCTCTCAAGAGAGTTGGAGATCTACAGTCCCTGTCGGTGGCTCCTGCTAACCGGGAGATCGCAGTTAGAGCCATCCTGCATCCTAGGCCGGGGAATGTACCTAAAGTAACCACTGAGGTGGCCCGGCCGGTAGTCCTGCAGGCGTTCCATCCTCCTTCAGTATCGGCGGAACAGGAAGGTGAAAGGCTGCAACTGCTTTGTCCAGTCAGAGCCCTGGAGGTTTATGTCCGGAGGACATCCCAGTGGCGCAAATCGGACCAATTGCTGGTATGCTTCGGGCCCCCTCGTAAGGGCTGCCCGGCTACCAAACACACTATTAGCAGGTGGATAGTTGAGGCTATCGCTTCGGCTTATGAGGTGCGTGGTTTGCCTTCACCTCTGTCGATCAAAGCCCACTCCACACGGAGTATGGCATCCTCCAGAGCTTGGTGGTCGGGAACCCCCCTCTCCGATATATGCGATGCTGCGGAATGGTCCTCGCCTCACACTTTTGTGAGATTTTACGGCCTAGACCGCTTACATTATCCGGGATCTGTGGCTCTCTTGTCTTGAAGTGTGCCCTGCTGGCTTCACACTTGTGACAGGCATCCCTTCAGCATGGCGGAGTTGGTACTGCGTTCCCCATAGCGTCAGCTGACGCAGCGTTCCCTTGAAAGGGAACGTACCAGGTTACTTAGGTAACCATGGTTCCCTGATAGGGAACGAGACGCTGTGTCTCGCTGCCATACTTCCGGCATGCCTGTGAGCGGCTTGCTTCAGTCGATCAGAAGGCTGACGACAACAGTGAAGCCGGCTCCCTTTATACCTCCGGTTCCGCCGGCGTGCGTCACGTGTTGACACCGAACCCAATCAAGATTGGTCTAAGTTGTTACAGAGATTCAGAGGCCGTCACGCTGGAGGCGTTCCCCATAGCGTCAGCTGACGCAGCGTCTCGTTCCCTATCAGGGAACCATGGTTACATACGTAACCTGGTACGTTTTATTCACTGTAGCTGAGAAGCACTTCATTTCCGTAACAGATCATAGAAATGCGTTACGTTACTTTCTGTCTCGTCCAGTGATCGGCTCTTTCGGCTCTTCATTTAGCGCCAGTTCTGCGGGTCACTAGGTAAGTTACTTTCTTATGCGTCGCAAGAAATACATCTGCGAGATTCTCCGTCTGCACTATAGCAAGATATTCAGCCACAGCGTTGGTGTAAAAGTGGGATATTTCAAGAGTAACTCTCCCAGCTGCATACCAAAAAATAGCTGTTTTTTTAGTTTATGACCAAATACCAGCAACACTAATGACATTCCCATCAGCCTTAGTTATACTTTGTGCTTGACCATGGTTAACATTACTTAGCCCTCCCCAACCGCCTGCTCCCTGGCTGCACTCAATCCCTCCAATTTACCGTTACTATTATTAGTATAAGTATATTATATACATATGTGTGTGTATATGCATATACTGTATATATATATATATATATATTCTTTTTCTTTTTCACCACTTTGTCTTCTTTTTAATTTTTGATTTATTTAATTCCTATATTAATATTATTATTATTATTACATTACGTTAATATTACATGCACAGAAACACAGACAAATATGAAATGTATGTATGTACCTACTATACATAGTTCTCCCACTAACAAAAACAACTGAAAGTCTATACCAAATAAATACCAAAGTCTGTTTTGTTAAACCTTCTGGCCCTAAGCAACAGCGCAGGGGTCACCAAAAACATGAGGAATTATCTGCTGGGGACCAGGAATGTCCACAGCACATGGATAATCTGGCCAGCGGTGCGTAAAGAAAAGTGCCATCTTGCTTTTTTATGAAACTGAGCAAACTCACTTTGTGCTGAGGCAACCCAGCAGATCGTCATCATCATCTTCATCATCTGCTGCGTAACGTGTTCTCAGTAACGGTCCACTTGTTATATTGAAACTACATTCAAATGAATGCATCATTTAACTGGTACACATAAAGCAACGTTTAGGGCTACCTTAAACAAGCTTGGTCTAAATCGGCTTTCAGCAGTGACGTTATGGTCCCACAGCCTCGGGACGAGCCCCTAGCTGAGAGAGAAAACATGCTGCAGAACTCAGCCGGAGCACACGCTGACCGCACACACACACACGCACACACACACACACACACACACACCGGCACACACAGTACTCCCCTGGTCAGACACAGAACAAGCCAATTAAAACAGCAGACCGCATGCTAGTAACACCTTCTCTTTAACCACAGCCGCACTCTGGAGACCAGTAGGCAAACACACACACACACACACATACAAACACACACTCCAGAGGACGCTAGAGCTCCTGCAGTTGCTGCGGTAACCAGCTGACATATGAAAACTTTGTATATATCTTACACGTGTTTGTCGTCAGTCATTGCATTTACATGCACTTAAGGAACGTGGTTCCTCAGATCAGACCAGGTAAGGCAGACGATCAGAGTGTCTGTGTTGGAGCAGACAGACAGAGTGAATGTGCCTGAATTTAAAAGATAGTCAAATGTTCAGCGGTGGACAACGACTATAGAGGCTTCTTTGACTGTGTGTGTGTGAGTATTGTGTACAGTATGTATAGCTCTGTGTAATTATGCCTCCTTCCATCCGGTCGATCAGCTGCTGCTTTCCCTGTCTGCGGGCTTTTGTCATGCACAGGCATTCCTGTAAAAAAAACAATGGTCACCGATATACATGGCCAAGAAATCTTCATTCTCCAGGAGAAATCAGGTTTCTGTAATCCCCTACCCCGATTACGGCAACCAGGTTTCTCGTGTACGTGACAGTTCAGACATCAGCTTACTGGAGAAAGCCGGCCGGCCGGCAGCTGGTTAATGAATTACATGCAAACGCACTGACTGTGGCAGCAAATGCATATAGTATGCGCAAGCACACACACCACCCTCACTGTGATCCCTGAGCAGCCAAAGTTTCAGCCATGCTTGTGGTGGTTGTGTGGTTGGTCAGTCTGTCGATGTGTTGATGTCCCTTTATGGTTTTTAGAAGCACCATTCTTTGCTTGATGTCACATAACGTCCCACTTTCAGTACGCTGCCTGCTGAAAGCGTACCAAGAGAACGCAAATACACTGGCAGACGGAAAAAACAATGTTGGTGGGGTAAAAAATTACCAAGTCATTTTCAAGCAAGTACATGTGGACTGAGTTACTGACTAACTAAACAGTAGTCAAATAAGCTGTTATTTGCTGGCCACATTCGCTGCATGACAGGAGAAACAAACCAAAACAAATAGCTCCAAAGTGGAAATAACCATCCATCCATCTTCTTCCTCTTATCCGGGGCCGGGTCGCGGGGGAAGCAGTCTGAGCAGAGACACCCAGACTTCCCTCTCCCCAGACACTTCCTCCAGCTCTTCCGGGGGAATACCGAGACGTTCCCAGGCCAGCCGAGAGACATAGTCCCTCCTAGGTCTTCCCTGGGGCCTCCTCCTGGCTGGACATGCCCGGAACACCTCCCCAGGGAGGCGTCCAGGAGGCGTCCAGGACAGATGCCCAAGCCACCTCAGCTGACTCCTCTCGATGTGGAGGAGCAGTGGCTCTACTCTGAGCTCCTCACCCTATCTCTAAGGGAGCGCCCAGCCACCCTGCGGAGGAAACTCATTTCGGCCCCCAAATATCCCAATTCAATCAGTTAATTACACCACTGCTAGCTTTGGTCACTGTGGCTCCCTAATTCAGTTGTGAGCAAAACAGGACTGATCCGGCCACAGCATTCTAATTACAGGTTGAAAAAAAAAATGTAAGAAGATAAAAATTCTTCTAAACCTTTGCCTTAGGACTTTTGGGTGTTCCACACTTTTCCATTTCAAGGGTCCCCATGTTCGTAGATCCATGTTTGAGCACCTGAGAAGAAGAAGAAGAAGAGGGGAAGAAGAAGAAGAAGAAGAAGAAGAAGAAGTAATGTGCTTACAGTTTTGCTGAGAAAACCAGTGGAGATATTCCTGCATTGTTTGTCTTCAGAGTGGCAGCATCCTCCACATCTGTAGACGGACACACAGGGTGGTTTATAGAAGATGTTGTTTGGGGCCCCGAACTCCCTGCCCACGTCGACACACACTTCCCTGGGCATGCATTGAGTCTTCCTCCACTCCGACTCTATACCTGCACACACGAAGAAAGTCAGAACGCCACCATACACCCCTACACAAACATGTGGTCTCTAAATGTGTGTATTCCAATGGTGCCAAGGCAGAACCATTGTCAACAGGGATTTCAGATTTGGAACCCACAAGTGTATAACGTAGGTCAACGCTGAGGTCATTACCAAACCGTCAGTACATCAAGGCATAGCCAATGTGATCGGCCACGACTCATGATGGTATAGTGTGATAACTGACTTCTTCCTAATTCAACATGCTTCCATGTACTAACCTACATGTGTAGGCATAAACATTAATCTAAAGTAGTCAATGTTGTCACCAGAGCATGAGCTCCTTAAGCTCAAATCTGGAAAACCACAAGTTTAGCTGAATTTTGAATCCTTTAAATAATTTATAGACCTGAATGCACATTTTCATATGACATCTTCATACTTAAATTTAGTCAGGGTCACAGTTTGTAACTAATAACATTTAATATTAATTTGTTCTCATAATTACTTTCAGTTAGAGCCACAGACAACACGAAACTCCAGCTGTGGGACACAAAGGCTGCCGTTTTGATCAATTTCCACAAATCAAAGAAGAATCCAATCAAATCAAACGATGTTCTGTGTAAAGACGATTGCAGTTGTAAATGGCATGCATTTATATAGCGCTTTTCTACCTTAATGGACAAAGTGCTTTACAATTTGGCTGTTCTGGATGTGAATTTTCAAGATACTACGATGCGTAAGGTTCTCTCAGTTTGAGGGAAATGAGGTGAGTCACTGAAAGTAAAGTGAAGTCCCCTGTCCAGTTTAAATGCAGTCATTATAGCCTGCCTACTATGGGGCTCTAACTGATACAATAACAATAATGCTATGACAACAAAGCAAACTTTAACATCTCAAAGGCCACTCTTTAGTTAGTTACATTAGTTTAGTAGTCAATTCTATAACAGGGCCCTCAAAAGGACAAGAACAGCCCTGAATGCAGCACCAGGCAAAGTTTTCCTTGAGGGAAGCACTGAGAGTGCTATTTTTACAAGTGTCAAATATTTTTTATATTAAAACAAAGTGCAAACATACTTTTCAGGACATCCAAGTTGAGGTAGGCAGCAGCGAATGTTGCCTCTTCTGTATCAGCCAGCGGCCTCAGTCGGCGAGGCTGTGGCCGCTGATAGAGCTTGGAGGCTGTGGAGGCAGCAGAAAGTTTGGATCTGCACTTCAGAGTGGCCCAGTATAAAGGATAGATGAGACTCATCAGTTCGTCGACAGTGGAGGCTGAGCGCAACTTCTCCTCCATGTCTGGCTTTGGGGGAGAGTCCTAAAAAAAGACAAGAGACGTCTTCACTGAGAATACTGCACTTACTGTGTATTATTACTCAACTCTGACTGGCAAGAGACGCAACGCTTTTTTAGCTGAAGAACACATCGCATTCTTTTGCAAGTCCCAAGTCAAGAATGTAGTCCAAACCAACAAGTCCCAAATCAAGTCTGTACACAAAAGTGAAATAATGTCACTCTGTACCCTACAACATTCCACTGGTGGAATTAAATAACAGAAGCCATAAAAGTGTTATTGAGAACTATATGTAATTACTTTGATTGTCCTGACAAATGTTCCATATAACATACTTTGGTTCTATTTTTGTAGCAAAACAAATACTTAAGTGTTCTTAACAACTGAATATTAAATAAATATTACCCAGTCACACTGCATGATTTTCTGTTTATATATAAGCTCCACTGTGAGGGCAGAGAACCTTGTGCAAAAGTGTATCATTAATTAATCGTTACCAAGGTAAATGGGACTATTAATTGTAATATTGATTTCAGGGATACTGCACAGCTTTAAGTCACTGCCAAGTACCAACAGCCCCAACCTTTTGTGGTGCCGCTGTCAGGTAAAAACCTTCAGCTTGATCAACATTTTGGTTCAAGTCGGGGTATCGTCATGTTAATCTCCTGTGGGCATTCATGATCGCCAGTGGAGGGATCCTTTTTTGAGGATGAAATCTTTGTTCAAGTGGCGTCAAAGTGGATTGATGACTCAGTTGACATTTACACAGCACATTTATGCACCCGGGCTGCATAAACCCACTGGATTTGAATGAACTCTTTCCTCCAGCACCACCCTCAGGACAAACTTCATATTCTGGCTAAACTACTGGTAAGGCTCGAAGAACAGCACAACATACAGTGTGTGGTTAGTTTTTATTGTGTCCGTTTAATGAACATTACACCCTCTTAGGGGACACTAATGCAGAATTTCCCTTAATACTTCAACTTAAACTTAGATTAAAAAATGATTGCAGTTTAAGTAGAAATGTATTGTCTCTCTCTTATGGAACTACCTGTGGATGTGGTTACTCGTATTAGACAGAAATCACAGGAATCAAATCACCTGACAGTTCACAAATTCAGCTGACCCCATCTGACACACACACACACACATAGGATTGCGGCACTATCTTCGTGGGGACCCTTATCCTAAACCTAACCATCACAACTAAATTCCTAAACCTAACCCGTACCCTAACCTAATTGTAACATTTACCCTAAATCTAAGTCTTAACCCTCAAAAAGCCCTTTAAACTTGTGGGGTCCAGCATTTTGCCCCACAGAGGAGGCCGGGCCCCACAAGCATAGTGTGCTCCTGGTTTTTGGACCCCTCGACTACAGTAAAACAAGAGCACTCACACACACACAGCGGCCCGGGGGGAACAGAGAGTCTGAAGTGTGAAAACAGGGGCTGTGTGAGAGGAAAAAGTAGGGATGCTGTTCTTTACAAGTAGGAAAAGAGAGTTCACATGTCGAAGTGTCCATGGGCAAGACACTTGCTCCCGATGGTCAGGCCAGCACCCTGCCTGGTAGCTCGCTGCCACCGGTGTGTGTGCGTGAATGGGCGGCAAAAACCTTGTAGGGAACTTTTATCCAAAGTACTATACAAATGTTTACCATTTATAGTTGTGTTACTCTTAATTTGTATTGCTAACAAGTATTGACAATGTACACATAGAGATAGAGATAGCTCTTTACTGTCACTGTCACAAGTACAACGAAATTTAAAAGTGCTTCTCCAGTCATAGCATCATTCAAAGTGTCTTGTAAAAATATAATTTAGCTACACTTAAAACACAAGAATAGAATATAAGTAAAAGTAAAAATAAAAGTCAGCAGCTTAAGCATCCATACACAGAAACATCACACACACGCAGTCAAAACATAAAAAAGGTATATAAACATGCATTTACACCCACCCATACTTCCGTCATTGATCCATTACATAATACACATTATTTTTTAGCAGCATTAAGAGTGGTTTTAAAAACTGTGTCTTTTATAATGTTCTGGGCTTTTTTGAGGCAACGGTAGCTGTGTAGGGTTTCCAGTGTGTGGAGAGGACAGTCGAAAAAAAATTTATGATATGATCAGTTCTAAGCACAGTCTTTGAGGTAGTCTAAATTCAAGTTACAAGTCTTTGTTAACGGACTTCAAGTAACAATGTAAGTCATTTAGTCATGAAGACTGCCATTATTACATTGACACAGTACTAGTTACACTGTACTTGAACATTACTCTTTTAAATCTATTGTTCAACAGTAGCTAAGACTAAATCCCTTTGAACCATTTCAATGGTATTTATGCTGAAAAAAAAGGAGCTCACTCAGATTGATAAGACAGAGAACTGATGAATGTCATTCAGGTTTACATAAAATCAGATGGTGAACATTACTGTCCATGCTGGCAATTATTTGTCAACTAGGAAAGCTACCATTGCTTTTGCCCTATAGGCCGACATTGTTGTTTGTTTTATCAGCTGACAATTACGTCGTAGCTGCCGCTGGCTGACAGATTACACTCCATTTAAACTGTTTTTTTCCGCCTTTGCACTGGCGCACTGAAATGCAGCGGACCCAGTAGTTAGCTCCGTTAGCTGTAAACACACCGCAGGACTCTGCCGCCCACCAGCTGCTATCAGGTAACTAGCCGAGGATTTGTTGTTCACATGTTTCCATTTTCAGGGAAAAAATTATATACACAAGCAGGGAAGCGCCTGGCTAAAGTTTGCTAGCTAGTAGCAAGCAGCTGGCTAGACTGTTTCAATCAAATGGTGTGCTCGACCTGTAACCAGCGCAACATATTTGTCCTGTCAGCAAGCCCTTTCAACCCGTTCTCATCCCAGGGCGCCATATTGCGACGTTGTCACGCCCATCCACCCCGACAACCTCCTTACGCGGCTAGTCGCTCTATATACTACGTCACTTGACTTCCTTTCTGGCAGTCCTGTGCCCTGAAGGAATCTCCTACAGATGCAAAAGGAGTTTCTGGAGGCATCTCCTACAGACGCTCATTGTTACCTTGCCTCCCATCAGCTCATCAACTCCAGTGTATCTACTCCAGTCTTTCATCCACTCATCGCCAGATTGTTTTCTCAACCTCCATGGATCATCATTCACCTGTCTGCCCTTGCTTGTTTGCTTTGTTGCTTTCTTTCTTTCGCTCATCCTCACCTCAGCTATGCCACCATCGCCTCCACTGCCTCATCAGACTCCCTGGATTGCTCAAACCAAGGCACCACCACATTATCACTGCTACTGGGATAGGCTCCAGTCACCCGCGACCCTTAACGGGAACAGGCGGTAGAAAATGAGATGAGATGAGACTAAAAAAGCTAAGAGAGCTTGTAACGTCGCGAACTCACCGCTCGCACACATCTTACAGCTTGAGCTTATACTAACGGACTATCACCGTTACTAGGCACAAAAGGTATTACAACACAGGTAGGGCCGGGGCTAGCAGGTTAGCATGTGAATGTCAGTAGATATCTCTGCAACACAATACACTGATGTTATTGACATAACGTCAGAACTGTTATTTCTGCACATTCCGTTGAGACGGTTAGTTATTTTTTGAATATTTTAAACAAAAGGTCTGGCCCAATCTTAGATATTGCCCCTTTAAAACACACTTAAACACACACACACACGCACATAGAATAGAACTGAATTTTTTGAAACTACAACTGACAAGAAAAGTGTTAAACAGGTTAGAGTACAGTGGCTATTTAAATTAGTTGCTCTTCTTCAGGCAATCTGCAAAGCCTGTGGTCAAGACCGTGAGGAGATGGACCAACGAGGAAAAGCTGGAATTACAAGCCTGCCTTGACTGCACTGACTGGAGTGTTTTTGAGGCTGCAGCCATTTGTTTGCCAACTAAAACCTTCTGCACATACAACAACAATAAACCCTGGTTTACAGCAAAACTCAGGCAGCTTTGTCAGGCCAAGGAGGAGGCTTACGGAAATGAAGACAAAGTCCGGTATAATCAGGCCAGAAACACACTAGTGAAGGAGATCAAGGTAGCCATAAGGAGCTACACTGAGAAGTTGGAAAATGAGTTCTCATCCAATGTCCCTGCATCAGTGTGAAGAGGCCTGAAGGAGATAACCAGCTACAGGAAACCATCCGCCAACACTGCGGTGACTCACAAACTGTCTGACAACCTGAATTTGTTTTACTGTAGGTTTGATTAGCACCTATTCGCACCCCTCACCTGCCCCAATACCAATCAACAACCCAAACCCCATGCCGCGCTCTTACCCCTCCCCATTGACCCCCCATCTGCACTTAGGATCTGTGAAGAGGAGGTGTGTCAGCTCTTTCAGAGGCAGAAGATCAGGAAGGCACCAGAACAGCAAGGCGTGTCCCCCTCCTGCCTGAAAGCCTGTGCTGACCAGCTGGCCCCCATCTTCACACAGATCTTCAACAGATCACTGAAGCTGTGTGAAGTCCCCGCCTGCTTCAAACGCTCCACAATCATCCCAGTCCCCAAAAAACACAGGGTTTAATGACTACAGGCCTGTCGCCCTCACGTCTGAAGTCCTTTGGAAGACTGGTGTTGACCAACCTGAAGGACATCGCAGGACCCCTGTTGGACCCGCTGCAGTTCACCTATCGGGCAAACAGGTCAGTGGATGCAGTCAACATGGGACAGCACTACATCCTGTAGCACCTCAACAGTCCAGGGACACACGCAAGGATCCTGTTTGTGGACTTCAGCTCGGCGTTTAATTTAATGTGTCCTGGGAGATTGTGGATCCCAGCAACATGAAGGCTTCCACAGCAGACACAGTGTTGTTCAGTATCATGATGGGGGGCAGTGTTGGGGAACTTTTCCTGAAGTCTACTGTAATCTCCACAGTTTTGAGCTTGTTCAGCTCCAGGTTGTTCTGACCGCACCAGAGGGCCAGCTGTTTAACCTTCCGTCTGTATGCAGACTCGTGACCATCCTGGATGAGGCCGTTGTGTTGTCTGCAAACTTCAGGAGTTTGACAGACGGGTGTCCTGAGGTGCAGTTGTTGGCTGGAACAGAGAGCTGGGTCAGTTTAATGTGTAGGATGTCCAGGATGATGGTGTTAACGCCTTCATCAAAAAGGCCCAGCAGAGGATGTACTTCCTGTGCCAGCTCAGGAAGTTCAACCTGCCTCAGGAGCTACTGATCCAATTCTACTTAGCAATAATCCAGTCTGTTCTCCGCACTTCCATCACTGTCTGGTTTGGATCGGCCACCTAACAGGACAGGAACAGACTACAACGGACAGTTAGGACTGCAGAAACGATCATTGGCACCGACCTGCCCTCCATTCAGGACTTATACATCCGAGTCAGGAAACGGGCAGGAAACATCACTGCAGATCCGTCACACCCTGCACACAACCTGTTCCACCTCCTCCCCTCTGGGAGGCACTACAGAGCACTGTACGCCAAATCATCCAGACAGAAGAACAGCTTCTACCCAAAGGCCGTCACTCTGATGAACAGTTAACACCAGTCACCAGGGATATTAACATCCACTGTACCTGTACATTTCATTATTTCATAGTTTATGTAAATATTAATACTTTTAAATCTACGCACACTGTACAAACCAGAGATATACCATATATATGCATTTACCTAATGTACATAAGCTACCTGTTATATTAATCATATTTATCCCAGCATCATTTGCATTCTGAACCATTGCAATAACTGTTATACTGTTGTACTGCTGTATATGGACATAGAGCGGAGTCAAATACCTTGTATGTGTAAACATACCTGGCCAATAAAGCTGATTCTGATTCTGAATATACCTGACTGTAGGGCTGCAACAATTAATTGATAAAATAGATCAAATTTGATTATTAAAGGAGTTGGCAACGAATTTCATTATCGATTCGTAGTTTCGCACGATTATTACGCCGCTCAAAAAGCTCAATAAGATGTTTGAGTATAAAAAAAGCGGTTGAGCGAGAAGCAGAGCAGAGCAAAAATAAAAAAAACAGCGGAGCAGAGCAAAGGTAGCGGAAAGACCATCGCAGAGACCCGTAACGTTGTTCTGAAATGCACGGCGGAGGCAGAGAAATCAGTACGAGCCGAGTCATTCAAGGTGTGGGTGCATTTCACTCTAAATACATCCAAAACTAAGTTTTTGTAAAGAAATGTACTTCTAAGAGTAGTTTTACTGCACCATACTTTTTGCTTGTACTTGAGTAGATTTGATGAAGAACTACACTCGACTCGTTACGATTTATTATTTTTTTACATTTATTCTACATATTCTATTTATGTATTATTTTTACATAGAGATGCTGTCAGTACATCTACCACATGACTCCGTTTCACCAATCAGATGTAGCGATGCAGTCACATGACCACACACAAACAAGCGGTTGGCGTGCACAGCCAAATAGCTGCCCAGAATAGATAGCCGTGTTGCTCAACAGGAAAAAAAAAAACACCACTAGGTGTAAATTTCAAATTGGTGGATGTGTGCTGGCCAGCATATGTAACATTTGGCCTGAGGGTGGTCAGATATTTTACTATGGACCAAAGTTTTGGACTGACAGACCTGAGACTACCACACGCATAGCTAAACTATAATTTACTCAGTGTCCATGTAAATGAGTGTAAAATAATAATTAGTTTGGCAGACACACTAGCTGCATTCCTGTCAAGTGTTTAGACAAATGTATTGCAAGTGTATGTGAATGCTATCTCACTTCCTGACCTTCAATACTATTATATGCCATTGTACTATTTATAATAAAGCAGTTTAACACCCACACAATCACGCTCACAGGAACAGCATGATTGTTCGCTGCAAGCAAGGTTGTCTCACATGCACACACAGTCAAATGCACACACACACAAACACACACACACACACTGACTGGCCTTTGTATTAGAAGCCGGTCAAACAGACAGAGTGAAGTAGGCCATTGTATTTTACTGCCTCTGTAACTCTGTTTACAGCCACTGCAGAGATAACACACACGACTCCACTTCCTACTAGAAACAATGTATTTATTTCTGTGTTTCTATATACATATGTTTTATTGATGTGCTTCTGTCTGCACAGATTTTTCTACATGTATATGTCCTGTCTGGGTTTCCTCCGTCTATTCGTCTGTCTCTCTGTATGTGTCCTGTCTCAGTTTCCCCTGATTCTGTGTGTTTCGACTTGGGTGTTTTCACACACAAACATGCACAAACACACACTGTCCCTTCACTGCTAATCTCAAACGGTGCATGCGCTAAATTGCTGCAAATTTCAAAAGCATGGAAATCAATTTCCATTTATTTCTGCGTTATGTTATGGGTATTTCGGCTGTGTCCACGGAGCATTTCCGAACCTTCTATGACATTAGAACAAATATTCATCAGCCGACACACAGACTGAATGAAAAGCATGACGTTAACCTGGATCCTTATTGTGCTAAAAAGAGAACGTCCTCATCTAAAAACAGTAGCATTGGTCAATTGTTGAAACCATACCAAAATCTTTGTGATCATATAAATTCATGCATTTTCTAAAAAAGCTTAATGATTGAGACTAACAAGTTTTTTAAAATCTTATTAGATTTACATAGACCATTACAAACTCAAGATCAGCAGCTCTTAGTAGGACAGTACAAACCATTACAGAACATTATTCTCAGAGATAAAAGCAATAAAATACAAATTTGGCTACTAGTGTCTAATGACAGTTTTATGCGGAAGCTTTATGTACATTTCTTGTCTTACTGATGCAATTGCTAACATGGGTTATTCTTGTGAGAGAGAGAGTGAGCAAGTAAGTGAGAACGACCGCTGAGAGACCAAGAGACAGAAGCCTGTCGTTATTGATTATGACTTCTATTCTGTGTCATGAAGGCGGCCGAGTGATGCATCATATTGTTCGTAAAATGAAAGCTAAGAGCCTGGGAAACTGAACCAATAGGTAGGGCTACTCAATCATGAAAAAATAATCCATCCATCACCTTCCGCTTATCCGGGTCCAAGTCGCGGGGGCAGCAGTCTGAGACACCCAGACTTCCCTCTCCCCAGACACTTCCTCCAGCTCTTCCGGGGGAATACCGAGGCATTCCCAGGCCAGCCGAGAGACATAGTCCCTCCAGCGTGTCCTAGGTCTTTCCCGGGGCCTCTTCCCAGTTGGTAATGCCCGGAACACCTCCCCAGGGAGGCGTCCAGGGGGCATCCGGGACAGATGCCCGAGCCACCTCAGCAGACTCCTCTCGATGTGGAGGAGCAGCGGCTCTACTTTGAGCTCCGCCCAAGTGACCGAGCTCCTCACCCTATCTCTAAGGGAGCGCCCAGCCACCCTGTGGAGGGAACTCATTTCAGCCGCCTGTAGCTGGGATCTTGTCCTTTCGGTCATGACCCAAAGCTCATGACCATTGGTGAGAGTAGGAACGTAGATCAACCGGTAAATAGAGAGCTTTGCCTCGCAGCTCAGCTCCTTCTTCACCACAACAGGTGAATCGACCGGTGAAGCGGCTAAAAAGAAATGACAAATCGAAATTAAATATGATAAAGATATAACAAAAACTCTGCAGCACTTAAGCTCTGTTACTTTTTAATTTCAAGCCCTGTATAGTATATTTCTAATCGGACAGATTTAGTTGAGTTTAGTAATTTTACATTAAGTTTACTTTGCATTCATCAGAATATTTCGTATTTGAAAGTTTTTTTACAATATCTTATATTTCTCTGTCATTTGTGACTTTATCCAGCTTTATGTTTGTTTTAATTTATCATATGAAATATACGTATAGGACTTATGATTTTTCTCCGTATAATATTACAGGGATTTGTCGTTCTATCAAGGCTCTGTTGGAGAAGAGACACTGTTAAAATCCAATGTCCCGTCAGTTTGGTCTTTTTAACCGTGTCTGTGTGCTCTGTGTAGTTGACTTTATGATACAATAGAAGACAATATTTATTTTTAAAGCACATTTAAAAACAACCAAGGCTGACCAAAGTGCTGTACAGAAAAAAATAAGACTAAGAAAATTGAACAAAAATGCACAAAAATGATAAAACAATACCTGTGGTCAAAGAGTATTGAAAGCCAGAGAGAATAAATATAAAAGCGGAAACAGAGGGAGCTAATCTGATATAGAAAGGTAGACTGTTCCAAAGTTTCGGCCCAAAAGCGTGATCGTCTCGTTTTCTATGTCTGGATCTAGGCACAATGAGTAAACAGAGATCACTCGATCGCAGAGTTCTAGAAGGAGTTTACCAACGGAGCAGTTTAGTCAGGTACTGAGGGGCCAAATTGTTGAGGGCTTTATAAACATATAGTAGAATTTTAAAATCGATTCCATATTTAACTGGTAGCTAGTGCAGTGCAGATAAAATAGGACTGACCAGCTCAAACTTGAGAGGCCCAGCGAGGAATCTAGGAGCTGAGCTTTGCACTAGCTGTAGAAGAGAGAGGGAAGACTGAGGGACACCATAATAAAGTGAATTCCAATAATCTAGATGAGATGTTACAAAGGCATGAATCACAATTTAGAGGTTATACTGGGATAAAAAGGCTTTGACTTAGGACTGATCTGTTTATCAAATGTTGTGATCAAACAGAATGCCCAGATTTTTAGACCACGAGCCAACCAAGAGAACCACGGTCAACATCAACCACCCACATTGAATAATTTCAGTTTTCTTTTCGGAAATTACTTGCAAGCCAAAGCTTGAGTTCTTTTAAACTCCATATTAATGTCATGAATGACATGAGGAGGAGTGTCTGCCAGGTAGAGATGCAGATGTCAGGGTCCACCACCTTGCTCACTGCCTCAGCAGTGCCCTTATGGAGGCTGGGAAGGTCATTTGTTCCGATGCCCTTGCGTACACATATATACGTACACATCATTTCTGAAACATAGCATCTTTCCAGATGTAGATGGAATCGGTGAAGAATATGAAGTTTTTTTTCTTCCTTCCTTAGTGAAGAGGACCTCTAAGTTTTTTACACAGTGTCTTGTCCTTGTGTTTCTCGTGTTTTGATTGAAATAATATATCTAAAGACGATATTTCGACTTGTCTTCTCGCTGATTAAGGCTGTTGTTCTTTGGTCCATTCAGAAGATTTTTTTATGGTAATTTTGCAAAAGGCCACACTTTTTTAGGTCCAGGTTTGAGCTGTATTGAAGAGCTCATTTTTGGTCCAGCTAACGTACTCCATCCATCAGTTCTAGAAATCTCTCTCTCTTTGTGTGTGTGTGTGTCTGCGATTGCACAAACAGGTCATCTTGGCTTGGATGTAATGCTAGAATGTACAGGACCAACAGTCCTCATGTGTTTAAGAGGGCAATACCAAGAGGGCGGCTGTGGCTTGGTGGCAGAGCGGTCACCTGCCAATCGGAAGTTAGGCTGCTCGATTCCCCAGCCATGCGTCGAAGCATCCTTGAGCAAGATACTGAACCCCAAAAATGGTCCTGAAGCTGCGCCTTCGGTTTGTGAATGTTCTCCTATGTAAGTCGCTTTGGATAAAAGCGTCTGCTAAACGTAAATGTA
Source organism: Coreoperca whiteheadi (assembly GCA_011952105.1). Classification (NCBI taxonomy): domain Eukaryota; kingdom Metazoa; phylum Chordata; class Actinopteri; order Centrarchiformes; family Sinipercidae; genus Coreoperca; species Coreoperca whiteheadi. The sequence goes on along the minus strand of CM022472.1, from coordinate 31,586,006 downwards.
AAAGAAAGGCGCAGAAGGCAGAAAAGGATAGTACGGATCATGTGTTCATTCACTCTCCGTACATCTCATCAGTTGGATCAGATTCTCGCATAACTTCATGGATAATCGACCCAACATAGCAAATCTTTGTGCCAAGATTCAACGCATCAACTTTTAATACTATTTAAATTCAACTGTAAAGCCCTGTAGGATAAATCTATGACAATGAATTGTAAAACATCTCATAAAAATGTCAGGAAAAATGTCTTCAGTATTACATGCTATCATCACGCTTGCCAGCGTGCGCGCACACACACACACACACACATACACACACAAAGCAGCACACACACCTTAACTGTATTGTAACAAAGGTTTCAAATTTCCAGTTGCCTCCAGTTGATTCAGAACGCTGCAGCACGTGTACTGACAGGAACTAGGAAAAGAGATCATATTTCTCCAATATTATCTTCTCTGCACTGGCTCCCTGTGAAATCCAGAATAGAATTTAAAATCCTTCTCCTCACCTATAAAGCTCTTAATGGTCAGGCACCGTCGTATCTTACAGAGCTCATAGTACCTTATTACCCCACTAGAACACTGCGCTCTCAGAATGCAGGGTTACTTGTGGTTCCTAGAGTCTCCAAAAGTAGAATGGGAGCCAGAGCCTTTAGCTATCAAGCTCCTCTCCTGTGGAATCAGATCCCAGTTCGGGTTCGGGAGGCAGACACCATCTCCACATTTAAGAGTAGGCTAAAGACTTTTCTCTTTGATAAAGCTTATAGTTAGGGCTGGCTCAGGAGAGTCCTGAACCATCCCTTAGTTATGCTGCTATAGGCCTAGACTGTCGGGGGACTTCCCATGATGCACCTCTCTCTCTTCACCTCTGTCCTCCTCTCCATCCGGATGCATTCTCATCCCATAAATGCACGTTACTAACTTGACTTCTTCCCTCTCCCGGAGTTTTGTGCTTTGTCGTTCGTCTCTTCTTTCTTACTGTCACTTTCAGCAGGTGTTTCAGTGTCCGGACACAGTATCTGGATCGGTGACTATGGCGACCTGCTGGGGCAGTGCTGCTGTGTCTATGGTGCAGGGAACGAGTGGCTCGGGTCCTGCTCATTAGGCTCCACTTGGAGCTGCTCGGTTGTACGTCTGGACCCATCATCTTCCCTTATGTTTTACCACCTAAACATTTCTAACATAATAATATATATATATATACAACAATTTTGCCATCATGGCTGTATATGTTATAGTTTTGATGCTATAAATCTATTCTGTACTTACGACATCTATTGCATGTCTGTCCATCCTGGGAGAGGGATCCCTCCTCTGTTGCTCTTCCTGAGGTTTCTAACATTTTTTTTTCCCCTGTTAAAAGGGTTTTTTTGGGTAGTTTTTCCTTAATCGAATCGAGGGTCTAAGGACAGAGGGTGTCAGATGTTACAGATTGTGAAGCCCTTTGAGGCAAATGTGATTTGTGATACTGGGCTATATAAATAAAATTGAATTGAATAAAATTGAATTGAAATTTGGCCACAAAAATGCAGTATTTATCGGGCTATTTTACAACCAAACAAGGAGATCGAAGATATGCAATCATGGAGTTGTATGGACTGACAGGTAACTCATTCATTGGACATTTTTGGTGATATCCTGCATCATCAGCACTACATGGACCCACATAGGGAAATCTAATTCAGGTGACTGACAGCAGGCCTTGCTGCACCTACCTGAACCCTGGTCATAAAGAGCTCGCTAAGAACCCATTGATAATTGGCACTATTAACCAAGACTGCAACTAAACCTCGTAGGTCAAGAATAATGAAGAGGGATAAACAGGATGAAAATAAAGCATCTTGTACTGTAATAGAGAACCCTTGCACTTCTGCATGTCTGACGTATGCAGGTTTAACCAGGCTTACTAATTGATCTTGAACAAATTAATATGTTGCCTATTAAATCGGGAGCTCTCTCTCTTAACAGTTCACAATGAGCAGATGGATTTAATGGTAGTTAACAGATATTTGATTTTAGCATTCAAAAGAAAACCAAACCCACCACCGAGAGTCGTCTTGGTCCGGTTCAGTCCGCACCAGAGTTTCATTGCCAGCTGTCTCTCTAGCTTAAGCAACCTGAACAAAACGTGTCCATTTTTTTAGAGTCGGATCAAATCCAACAAAACAGGTTTGGTAGAAAGGCACCCGTAGACATTGAACATATTGGACCTACAACAATAACAAGTTGCAGATGGCGAGCTGGAAAGAAACAGCAGACAGAAACAGGCTTGATATAAGTGTAAAAAGTCCCAGATTGAAAGTCGGAGAGCTGTCAGACAGCGGCACACATGACAAACAGCTCAGGTAATATTCGTGATATTGAGACTCCCCAAAGCTTGAAACCAGAGAATGACGTTCTACAGCGTGATGTTAGCAGCTGACACTCATCCACTCTGGCCAGGGACTCTACGTCTGAGGCCTGCCTGCCGTAGCTCACTGTAAGGCTCTGGGAAAAGATCCAGGATTAACATCCCAAGAGTTTTGTCTCTCTGCTGTCTAGTTTTTTGGAGGATTTGTTGCTGCTCACAAATCCAAACTGAACTGTCTAGCTGTCTAAAATCAAACTGATAATGTACATTAGTGCTGACTGTAATTTAAGTTTACTGTGTTTGGACTGTCTTAAATATCCAGATACACGTTAAAGTTTAAATGGGCTCAAAAGCTAATGGGTCCTACAGAAACCTTATATATCTATCTATCATCTACATCTACCTTAAGATTACTTTCAGAATTTAAAGCTAATGTAATTAAAGCAAGACAAAATTGTCAAAACAAATCTCACCTCAAAGTCCACTTACTAGCTTTCCCAGACCTTTCAAGTGCATCTTATTGTTTTAATCAGAAGAGGGAAGTTGCTCAGTTATCATGGAGATGGTTCAATTCTCATAATGTGACCTAAGTATGTATATCTGGTCGTGTGACAGGAGGAATATGCAATTTCCATCAGCTGATGAAGTCCATGAGATGTGGTTGACATCCTTGGGAAAAACTAGAAAGGGGACTTTGAGGGTTGTTTTGTTTAGTCAATCTAGGTCAACAATGGACTTTTAGGCTTATATTTTCAGTTTCCTTGCCAGAATCCATGTTTTTGACATGTGTCAGGAATGGAGATTGACAGTATCACAAAAGTCATTTATTTCATTTCAAGAAAATGAAACTCATTTCACAAAGACACTTGCAGTTTTCTTCACTTTGCAAGAAATGGGATTTTAAGACTCGAATGTAGATCAAATGACTTATTACAACAGAGATTTTTGGACAATGAAGAAAACAAAGCGCTGGCATCGTCTCACAGGTCTCGAAACCGTTTCCTGATTGAGAACCACACCTACGCTGGCAACGTACGCAGAACAATGCATGAAAAAAACAAGTAAGGAAAACGATTCCTTTTTTTGCAGCAAAATTGACAACTAACAGGATTTTTCCGAAGAGGAAGCCGAGCCAGTGAAACAGCGCTAGAGGAGAACACTGAACACAGATGGCAAAACACTCAGACACATCAGACGTCAAAAAGACCTGTCAGATACTTAAACACACAGAACATCAAAGAAAGGAAATCCACCACGCTTCTTAAGACATTATATAAAACATACGACACTGTAATAAAATATATGTAATGTGTTATATTCAGCCCACAGCCATCTATGATTTTGTTCACTGGTGTTTTTACAGTAACTTTAGTTCCTTTGAGACCATAAAGATCAATTTGTCTTGTTCTGAGACAAAACACTATTTATTTGACCTATTCTATTTATTCTATTATACACTAGCTTGTCCAAAAGAGATAGAGTAACTCATGAAATACTTATGGGACAGATGACAGGAGAAACGATTTGCATATGATGCCAAGGTCAGATACTGACTGATGACGATGTGGTCAAAGAATGTGGAAAAACAACAAACTAGAATAGTACAATAGTACAATGTCTAAGATATAACATGATGTGCCGGAATTTTCCTTTGAGCCTCTTACACTTCCCCTCTCATTTTCATCTGTTTCAAAGGCTTTTACACCCCTAGTTTGGTTCATGTGGTCTGAACCGAGGGCAAACAGTTATACATTGTAGCATTTTTCAGCTTTTTTGGTTCCTTTTCACACCACACTGATTGCTTTGGTCCGAACCAGTTGAAACGAACCAAAATGCAGTCACATGGCAACATTTCTATAATGCACCGCAGATGTGGCCTGAAAACAATGTTCTAATGCTAACAGCGAGCGCGGAGGCGCGCATTAATTCTTCATTAATTAACTCTTAACATGCTCATCTTCCAAAAATATGACTACGGCAGCTGGTTTAGTCCAAAAATGATCAGTATTTTTTGCAGTTGGGTAGGTTCGAGGTCGGATCACGTTCTCACCACAAACGAACCGCTCCAGAGTTCGTTTGAAAACGTACCGAGACCACCTCATCAAGGAGGTTTGTTTGGTCCACTTTTGGTGCGCAACCGAGCACGATTGTTGCTTTCACACCTGACCAAACGAACCGCACCCAAGGGGCAAACGAACTCTAGTACGATTCAACCGGACTAAATGAGGCAGGTGTGAAAGCACCCTTAGACGCTTTTTTGCCAGTTGGTACTCCCGCCTTGATCAAGAGTAGTAGTAAAGTAGGAAAATGCTCTTATATGCTATTTCTAATTGCATTGGAGGAAGAGGGAGTATTTAGAGGTTTTTGGGCCATAACATGTTGGAATGTGTTTAACATTGAGACACCAACATTATGTACTTCTGGGTCATGGTGGAGCGAGGACGTCTTTCCGAAGCCCTCCTTGTCTTTTACACAATTTATTTCGTTTCTTTATACTTACTCCACCTCCGCGTGTTTTGTTCAGCTCTTTAAAGACATGTGTGCTTGTCTTTTTCTTTATTCTACCTTCTATACTTTTTAAAATATTAAGCTTTTTTTTTTAACACATTTTAATAATGTAAGTCTTTGGAGCAATCTTCAACTCTTCAAACGTACTCATACTTTGAAATGCTAATACGTCTGCATAATTTCAGCTACAGACTCCTTTTAAACTCCAATTTTCACAGTTCATGCATCATTTCACACCAAAAACGAGGAACATTTGTGCTGGTTCTAGAAATGTGCTGATTGAACCTGTCAGACTTGTACATTTGGCTCGGTGAGCTTCCAAATGACAAGAGTGACAAGGAACTCCTACTTCTGCTGCCATTATAAATCTAACGAAAGTAGAAAGTGCCAGTTTTTAAAATCGCTGTAACACTCACATTTTCTAACTTTACCCACATAAATTACATATCTGCTTGTTCAGAAGTGATTTCTGGTGCTGATGGTGAGGTAATACACCGATACAATTTATGGTTCAGGCTTTTTCAGTCTTCTTTGATGGGAAGTTCTACGCTGCTCTCCCAGTCTGAGACACACAGCTGATGTTGATTGGCTGAGGATAGATCAAAGCACTTTGCCACTCTGTTCTGATTGGTGGACTGAGCGATTTTGTTATCTTGGTCCTTCTTAACTCTTAGTAAATTCAAACTTTGAGCTGTTTCAGGGTTAATTCTGACTGTCTGACTGTCCGTCTGCCTGTCTCTTTGTCTTTGTCTCAGTCTGACTGTCCGTCTGTCTGACTGCATGTCTCTCTGTCTCAGTCTGACTGTCCGTCTGTCTGACTGCCTATCTCCGTCTCAGTCTGACTGCCTGTGTCTCTGTCTCTCTGTCTCAGTCCGACTGTCCCTCTCTCTGTCTGTCTGTCTGTCTTTACTACTAACACTATTTTACCTCTCACAGTCTCAGGCAAAAACACAAATGTGCCTGCTTTCGCGAAGCATTTGAGCTTCAAGATTTTTCAGGCGTTTCATTTCAGACTTCTGCATTTTCAGCAATGCTTTGCAATTAAGTTAAACTTAAGTTAAAAGTATACGAACATAGAAAAGAAGCATGGCACAAACTACCATACTTATGGTTTCCTAAGTCACACTGTAAAACACAAGGAAGGATAACTGGGTACAGAATGCTATACAGTACAAAGAGTGTTAAAAAAAAAAAAGGGAGGAGTGTTATTAACAGAAATGCAAAATGAACCTGGAGGAAAAAAATAATACAAACTGTACAAAAAGAAACAAAAACAAGAAACAAAAAAAGGAATCTCTAGATCAAGAGGGTGTCCCCCACCCCTGCACTTACCCAAACTAAGTGCAAAAGAGTTGCTGTGTAGATTTACATTTGCACCTTTGCTCTCCTCGCCGAACAGAGGATTTATAAAAAAGCGTTTCACTAAATGTGGTTAGGAACAGCGGTAGAAAGGTCAATTGTATTTCTTGGAATGTGAAATATTTGTGAAGAGGAACAAAGTGCTGGCACATCTAGATCAACTGGGGGTAGGATAGCCTTCCTCCAAGAGACACATGTTTTAAGAATCCAGAGGAGCTGGGTAGGGAAAGTTTTCCATTCCAAGTTTGAGTCTAAGGCCAGGAGCAGGGCGGTGAGATGTGTAGTGTGTATACTGTACTATACATGTACAGTCCTTTTTATACACTCCCAACTGTTCTTTTATTAATTCCTTTTTTTCTCTTATCCTTCATACTTTCTCTACAAGGTCTTTAAATCTCTTAGCGACAGGTATAATATGACAATCAAACCCCTTCCCACTACTGCCTTGTTAGGATTGAGGCCCGAGGGCGCAGTCTGGCCGATTGAAATGTGTCATGTGGTTGCCTTCACTACTCTGTTAGCTCGACGTCTTATCCTCCTAAATTGGAGGGGCTCGGTGCCACCATCCCCTGCAAGACCGCTCACAGAGATTATGTTTTACTTGAAGCTTGAAAACAATCTAATTTACTTTGAAGGGGAATGCAAGTCAATTTGCAAGAGTCTGGAGCCATAATATGGAATTTATTGATGTATATTTATTTTCTGCAAACTTGATTATGAATAAATTAACTCACTTATCATTGATATTGTAATGTATATGGTATATTTGAATGTCTTTTCTCATTTGTGCCCATTTAAATTAGGTTGGTGTATGTCTGTTCTGTATTTACTTGTGCTTGATGTCACTGTTTCAGTCATCTTGGGAGGATGTTGGGGGGGGGGGTTAGGGATATGTTGGTGAGCAGAGGTGAGATGGGGATTATACTGGAGTTGTTCCATAATAGTTGATTCTGGGATTTATAATCTGCAAAACGCCAATAAGGAGAAGTTTTAAAAAAAGCGTTCCACAAACCATAACCTCATCACTTATAAATTGTTCATTTACATATATTATTGTGCCCATATTAACCTTGTTGTACTACTGTCTTGTTCATTGTGTCTATTTCTATGTTTTGGGGATTTGAACTGGTCTTCTGTTCTGTGTCAAAGATGGATCATTTTGACAAAACGTGAGGATGGCACTCATCACAACCACATGCATTTTTTGCAAGATTCCCCTGAATAGCCCAACAGGGAGCAATAGAACTCCTCGTCAAATCAAGATGTTTGTAACTGCGGCCCACAGAACGAAGGCTGTGAAAATTACTACTACTAACCCTTTTGTTAATAAAGCTGCACTAATTCCTATTTCCAAATCAACAATTGATCAAATCACTATATGACTTAACAAACCCACCGACAGTTATCACCAACTACGCAGTTCCTCTTGGCTCCACAAAGCTTTTTACTCTAGTTTTGACCACTTGGTTTTCCAGCTCTCGTCAACCTTGTTTCCAGTTGCAGTTCAAAGCCAAACAGATGACAGACAAAGTTCGCGACTAGCTGGTGAACATAGTGGAGCATTTTAGCAGCTAAAGAGCCAGGTATTTCCCTTTAGGAGCTGCTGGAGACCGAACCCAGAGCGAACAGAGAGAGGAATAATTGGACTTACATTCATCAGGTCACCAGAAACACGACTGCATGTGTAAATAGACAACTATTTGCTAACACGTTCACGTCAGCTTCATATAGTGATAATGCAGTGGATGTCTGTGTTTAGAACTTGCTCAGCTGCCCCCAAGGGGGCAAAAAAACTGTGAATGCAGCTTTAAAGGCAGTTTACAGCTGTTTAAAGGCATTGACATTATCCGAGTCCTACATTAACAAACCCTCTAAGCCGCCAGTTTACAACCTTCTGTGCTTTAAAATGCTTTAAAATATTTGTGGGCTGAAGGTTGAAGTTACATCTAGATGTTATCTTGAAGGGCGGCACAGATGTTCTTGCCTTGATCTCGCTGACAATTTGTTCTGATCGGTTTCTTTAAGGTTTGTCCATTCGTACGCCCCAAAAATAACAGCGTACCAGCAGACCTTGCTGTTCAGTGACAGAAAAGCAGTCACAAAAAGCCGTAGCCACTCGGATACAGAGACTGTGCCATAAGACGTCAGGTTTATTGTTAATGGACATATATGTATTATGGGGAGTGTGTGTATTTATGCGTGTGTTCCAAAAGCTTGCGACCGGTAATCACGGCTTTCCTTTGCCAAACAAACCACTAGCTTGGTGGTCTTACCAAGAGTCAGTAGTTTGTGTTTTGCTTCTCTTCCTGTGTGTGTGTGTGTGTGTTTTACGAGTTGAAAATTCATCATGGCTGTGTGCTTGTTTAAAAGTCAAGTGTTTGATCGTGCGTCTGCCCTGACACACACACACACACACACACACACACACACACACAGTTTACATCAGGACTGCCAATGTGTACCTGCAGCATGCTATCGCAAACAGCATCAACCGCTGCACGAAGACAGCTTCACACTTTAAATGTCTCACAACAGTAAACAGACCTGGGCCTCACGTGGACACCAGCCGCCAGTCTCAAGCGATCACGGAGGCTGGAAACAGTTCTGCTGTCCCATCGCTCACCAGAACCCCAATGGCTGCATTTCCAGGAGATGTGTGCGGATAAGCGTGGGTGAAACGCGACGTTTTTGATGACCACTGATCTGACCTTTCCTACAGCGCCGCCATTGGGCCAAAATGTCGTCTTATGCGTCAAAAAGATGGAAATCCAGTGGGCGGATAGCCTTTACTCTGAAATAAGACTTAACGAGTGGCTTAATTGTCAGAAACTGGGTAACATGAACACGATTTTAGGCTGAAAAGGTCTGAAGTTCCAGTGTTCGGTAGGGAGTGAATTCCATCTCCATGTCGCTTTCAGTCAACATGGAAGTAACGCTTGGTGGGAACAGTTAACCCAACATGTTTCACGTTAACTGAATAGAAACATCTATAAGTTGTTATTTCAGTAAGTTGTACAGCTGTGTCAGTCTCATCCATGCTTGTTGCTGTTTCTGTGGCCACTTTTCTGTTGCTCTTCTGCATGACTGTAGCTAGGCAGCTACATACAGGAACCCTATTCTTAATCCCGCCTACAGAGCTCTAGATAGTCGACTGTTTTTCCACTTTTGATGGCTATTTTTACTGTATGGTAACTGTATTCAGTCATCTGGAACTGCTTGTGTGCAGCTCTGGATTATTTCGGATGTAATATTATTACATTGTTCTGCAGATGCATCCCGTTTTGAAGAGTCCTTCAAAGCAGTCCAGTGATACACTGCTAATAGCTAATCCAGCATGCTCGTGACGGTGCCAATTAACCAACATGTCAACAAATATAATAATGCTTACATTATACTAGGGCGGCTGTGGCTTGGTGGCAGAGTGGACGCCTGCCAATCAGAAGGTCAGCATTTCGATCCCCCAGCCATGCGTCGAAGCATTCTTGAGCAAGATACTGAACCCCAAAGTGCTCCCGAAGCTGCGCCTTCGGTTTGTGAAGGTTCTCATATGTAAGTCGCTTTGGATAAAAGCGTCTGCTGAATTACTAAATGTAATACTTCCTGATTACATCCCCCTAAGCATTATGGGACCTGTAGTTCCAAAGATTAGAGTGTGATTATCCCCCAAATAGTAGTACTGTAGGAATAAATAATAGTTGTGACATATATCAATATTTTTGTTGACATTACTAAGGCTCAGATACACAAAAATGTAAGAATTTGTAAAATAAAACGAATAAAAAAATGTTTTTTGGAGGGGGGGGGCCCACAGTGTCAGACTCCTGACCTATACTGCCCTGCAGCAGCTTTGAGAGGATTTGTGGCAAGTCAACATTAACTGGTCGGGTTAGTTGGTTTTAAGATAATTGCAGGTGACTGGTCAGTTCTGGCACTGAGGTTTGCAGGTGCGTGGCCGGTATAGTTTTGCAAAACTGGACCCGCGAAGGACCCAAGACAGAGACTCTGCGAAAGATGCTTAAATACATCCGCACATAGACACTGTCCCAAATGTTCATGCATGTGCCCGCGCACACACATGCAGGTTTAAGTATGGAGGTATGGGCTTACAGTAGATGCCCACACACACACAGACAGCATACGCCATGGCAATGCTGTCAGTTTGAATCAAATTTGACTTTTAACTGCTTATAATGGGCAGTTAAAATTCAAACCTTTTTGTGGGTTGAGCGTTAAACCAGCTGTTCATACGCACACGCACAAAGAGAGAGAGAGAGAAAGAGAGAGAGAACATCTGCAACTCCTTACAGAAAGAGAAAAAAATGATTTATACTTATGGCGATTTAAAATATGGCAAAGAGCAAGGTGCCATTTGAGAAACACCCAGAGAGACAATGGAGAATTACAGAGCTGTGAGGAAAATGATTAGATTAGATTAGATTAGATTAGATTATAAATGTGAACAATCCCCATGTGCAGATTGAGTCATTGCAGCGCCAACGAATGAGTTCAGCACGTACTTGGATAAGGAGGAACTGTGTAAACACAGGTTTAGGTATCACAGACAAAAGTACATGGAGAGGGAATGACTTGCAGGGAAGAAAACAAAGTACTAGGCATTGTACGCTTCTGCAAACCAAACGTTGAATCTCTACATTTTAATACATTTAATACGTATCGTGTCAAGGCTTGTATAAAACGTATCATATCAAGGTTTGTGTAAAACGTGTCAAATCAATGTTTCTGGAAAGTGACGTTGTTATAACAACTTTTAGGAACAACTGCAGGAGTTGCAAAATCAGCAGAGACCACAGTTTGAGCCCACTGCTTCCTGTTTCACCCGACAAAAACTCCTTTTTCATCGGGACATTTGAACCCAAATCACGAGCTTTTCCTAAGCCTGACCAAGTGGTTTTTGAGCCTAGACCTAACCAGACCTTTGAAATGTACAACGTTTGAATTAACGTACAGATTCAGCGTATCAGGTGGTTTGCAGAAATGGAAAATGGCAACATTGTATTCTGGTGATTGGGCTGATAGTTGAGAGCTGGATGGGAAATTGGCAGTGGTCCTACTACTACACTCTATAAGGTGACACAGCGAGCTGCACACAGCCGCCACGTGCCACGAGTCGTTCAACAGAATAGCAAACTAAACCTGCCAAAAAAAACCCCGATTTCGATTAGCGTGAAAACGGATGCTGAGGGGGTGAAACGGAGGCCGGCCTCTGGCGATTACGTTTTGGTTGCACCGGCAAAGCGTGTGCACAGACCGGTATAATATCTAGAATATCATGTCTTTTTTTTGTGTTTGTTTTTTGGTGTTAAAAAGTCCTGATGTTACACACTCCGATACAGTAGGTGGCGGCATACACCTTTAAAGTTGGTTTGTAGCCCGCAGGTAAAGTCAAGGTAAAAAGCTCTCAGTCAAAATGTACTTGTCGGGCTCGGGCCGAATTCTGTCGGGCTCGGTCCTTGTCGGGCCTACCTTTTAAGGGCCGAATACAGCTCTACTGCAGTTCTCTACCTCAGTCTCTTTCGAGGCCCTGCTACCAAATGACAAAACATGAAGATGAGCACAGCGAGTAATCGCAGAAAACGGACGGAAATTCGACGCGACTAAATTAAACCATTGTTTTCTAAATCACGGGTACCTTATTTAAAACCCTGAGCTGGCCTGAACTTGAAAATAAAAGCAGGAGGAGTGAGATGGGGAGAATGGGTTCCTGGCATATGGTTGGTGAAGGACTGGGCAGCAGTCTCTGGCTTAAATTCAGTTCCAGGCAGTCATTCGGAATGAGTCTGGGCTGACTCCAACACACAATTCTGGGCTGGTTAAATTAGTGTCAGATGACATGATCAGGCTATATTTTTGCTGATGTGTACTGTAACTGTAATATTACAGCCACACAAAGCCACAAGGAATGTTAAGCACCACAAAGCATGTTACAAAGTACCACAAAGGGCTGCAGAGAACCACGACAGCTGGCAAAACAGCCTGGCTACTAATAGAAGCTACAGCTAGCATAGCTGTACAGTAGCAAGTTAGGAGGGTATGGCAACGTTTACAGTGACGCTACCCAACGCCACCAAATAGTAGCCACTGTTTATTTGCTGTGTACTGAAATTGCACATGCAATAATGGGGTTAACAACTTTGACACAACATAGACAGTTTGTTAGCGTACCAAAACATTAGCCACGATTCTTTCGTTACGTACTCACTGACAAGTTGACTACACATGCTGGTTACACCCACAGCCGTGCCTCCCTCCATCTGTGGAAGAGGGGGAAATGGCTGTAGTTGTCACGCCCCTACAGTTTAAAGGTTCACTTTACCCATATCACAAAAAACCGAAACATTTTCACACTAAACTCTAGTGCTATTTGGCAATGCAGATACTCTTTTTGTTTTATTTGCTAATGGTCTTAATGCAATGGAGATGGAAGTAAATTTGTGGCGTCAAAGCATTGAAAACAATGACATTTGAAAAACGTAACTGCCAATTCCACATCCATACGTCCAAATACACAGACATCACTATTATTTCAGTGTACTTGTACTGATATGAGGGAAGCCTTTTTGGAGTTCACGATGCTGAGGAATTGTAGATTTAATTAGCATACTCCTTGTATTCATTGTATTTCTCTGGCATTTACAGTAGGACAATTATTAAGAATTGTATGACATAACTCATGAACACCATTCCATTTAAGACAAAAACTGCCTGAATGTATATTACTATGACTAACTATTGTTGAACATACTGTGGGATGAATGACAAGAACACACAAGGATAGAAAGGGAAAACATTTGACAGAAAAGATGAAACTGCTGAGTTTATCTCCAGATGTGAGATAGAGCAATGTCATCCAATGATGTTACTAAATGAGCATCACCATGAAGGAATATCGATAGAAAGAATATTTATGTCAACACATGAGAACCACAGGGCTGGATAGTGCGCCATGTTTTCAGGTGAACCAATTGCTAAACTGCACGTTTTTAGCAGAAAGACTGCCTTTTGGCCTCTCTACCGTGACAGTCTCACTTCATTATGCATTCTATCCTCAATGACCCTCTTTCACCCTCCATTCACTCCGATTCCCGCCCCCCCCTGACCCCACCGCCCCCACCTCCCATTCAGACCCACACAGCCTAAAACACAGTTTGTCAATTGGTGGGGTCTGCAGGTCACTCTTTGGAGGGTCCAACACCAACTGGTTAACCTTCAGATGTCAAAACACTCTGAATGAGCTCTCACATACTTCAAAATGCCCTATATTAAAACGAGTCCCAGATGACTGAATCAGACAGAAGGTGTTAAATTATGGCAAATTCAGATCAAAATCATTTTTTTTATTATATTATATTACTATTTTTTCTGATGCTGGCAGATGGAGTGAGGTCAGGAAGGGAGGGGAGAATAAAACGGGAGAGATGGATAAGGGAAAGAAAGAGAGAAGGGAGGGAAAGCGAGGGTGACTACCAGGTTCCATAAACTTGGATTAGGTTTCATCTGTGTTTCAGTCCTGTGACAGATGTTAAGATTACAAAAAGTGTTTACAAGATTACATTATTACATTCATTTTGAGTTCCTCCAAATGAAATGTAACAATCTCAAACTCTTCTTCCTGACAGAGACCATTTTGGATGCTCCGAGGACACTTTTATTCACAAACAGCAATGTTGATGGACATGGTATTGGCTGAAAAAGTGGATTCACAACAGCATTTAAAGTCCAACTGAAATCACGTTAAGTCATCCCTTTTTGTAGTCAAACATAATGTCAACTTGTTTTTTTAAATGTATTGTGAATAGTGTTTAATAGTTTTCTGAGCCAGCTGGAGGGCCATGTTTAAGCGTTTCGACATTAGTAATTGTGAAATCAAATTTTGACATTTCAGTTTAGGTTATAGAGGTAGCTAGCAACTGAGGGGGGGGGGAATTAATGGTTCCAGTGTACAACACATGGTTGGTTTCATTTTGTCAACTCCGTCAGGCGTCAACCACGGCTGAAAAACGGGACTCTCTAAAGAGAATCTGCAAGGTTGGCAAGTAACTACATCTACAAACAGTACCACTGTATGAAAAGTAAATGAAGGAGAACAACACATCGTTCAAAGACAGTGGATAATTTTGTCCAGAAAACAAAAAAACTAAATTTTATTAAACTAGAAAGCCAGCCTAGAAATCCACGAGAGGGGAAAAACTTCTTAGCTGAACTATTTTATTTGAATCTGTAATATTTTTCTTATTGATTATGTCAGCGGTGCTTTTCACACATATTTACTAAGACTACAAAGGCAATTCATTGGCCGCTAAATTAGGCTATTAACCAATGACAAATAAGAGCTAGGATAAAAAGCAATACATGATGCACTATAGCAGCATGATGCATTCATTAGATGTCGGCCAGTCTAGCCTGTCTGCTGGACTTTAATTAGTCTGATTTGTTGGCTGTCGTCATGGCTGTTTAGATGTTAGTAGAGTTAAACTTTCAGCACGCAGAGTTTGTCTTCCCCTCCTGACATTGGACAAGCAAACTATTACATTACGATTGAAACATAAAATCAATGGATTGTTGAATGAGTTGAATACATCTCACTGTACTAGGGGTGTGCATCTATCCCTTAAAAGACGATCCGATACGTATCTAGATTTATGGGCTACGATACGATTCGGGGATGACCTCATTTCAATACGGAAACAATTCGGTGGGATTCAATTCAGTACAAATGGATGCGATGCGATATGATGCAATCTGGTACAGTTCTATTTTTTTCAATGTAGACGTTCGTTTTCCATTACAAATTGAAATAAGCCAAGTCTATAAAGGTGGCATTGCTTACTGTACTGTATATATACGAAAGACCAAAGAATCCCAAGTTGGGCAGCACGGTGGATCAGTGGTTAGTACTGTCGCCTCCCAGCAAGAAGTTCCTGGGGTTTGATTCCCAGGCAGGGAAGTACCTATCTGTGTGGAGTTAGCATTTTCTCCCCGGTGTTTGTTCAAAAACATGAATGTTAAGGTTAATTCTCCTGTCAGTGTCCTTGACCACTGGCACTGGCTTAGAACTGGAGTTGGACCCCTCGATGCTGCACAGTGGCTGCCCACTGTTCCAAATACTTAGGATGGGTTAAATGCAGAGAATCAATTTCTTTGTATGTCATAATAAAACTTGGATTTGATTTGATTTGTATTTTAGTTTTTTGCACGGGAAAAAAATGGACGACAAATGTATAATTTCAGAAATACATGTCATTGTGTTTATTAATTTTCCAATAAACACAGAAAAAAAAGACTTACTGTATCAACAAACATTTTCAAATTATGAATATAAACCGAAGTCTGTCTCACACACCCATGCCCAGGTGCCTCACTTAGACTTGTGTATATTTGCACAGATTTCTCTCCCTAACTAACTGTCAAAGCCCTTCATTACATTGCAATTGGGGGAACTTTGCAAAGCGCCTCTAACACTGTAAAAAAAAATTGATATTACATTTTCACTAATGGCACAAATTAGAGCCAAAGAAACTAGAAAAGGAGATGAAAAAAGTACTATTGGCCAGAGTTCTGTATCTGCTCAGATGGGAGAGCAATGAGCATTTTCTCATTTCATAATGTCACAAGTGCTTCAGGCAAGTCATGTGGACACAAGAGAGGCAAGGTAACACAACAGTAACATAAGTGCAACATTTCACTGAAAACGGGATACAATAAACTGTAACTGTAAGCAGCAGCAGCTATAGGAAGCACTAGCGCACAATTTTCCATTTTTGTAAAAGGGCCATTCTGCCGTGTACCATGCATCTACCCGAGACAATCTGAATGCAGCATTAGCTCTTTAATACCACGAACAGTGCAAAGCCACCACGAACACTGTAAACAGAATAACTATCACATTATCACACCTTTTCACTGATGAATTTTCTGTTTTCATGAACTCTTCTGTGAGAGAAAATATTAATTCATGTATGCCTGCACTCTGACATATACACACCATCATTTTCTTTCACCTTACTATAATGTTGTGAAATATAAAAGTTGATCTGTTTATACCTTACACAGAGTGAATAAGTTAATGTATGCTTGTGCTTGTCAAGATTCTTAAACAGTGTTTCCTGTAGTGCTGAACACTCTTTCTGATGCCACACTGGTGGCTGGTATTATCGCACTGGAATTTGGCCAGACCGAGGAGGTGTCCCTTTACTGAGAGTTAATGCTCATCCTTGGGACAATCAAATTGAGCCGCTGTATAATCTTATTATAACACGCACACGTACGCCAATGTATCCCTTAGTAAACAAAATTACGCATACTGACCACAATCAAATTGACTGTCAATCTCTACCTGCACTGCACAATGGGTCTAAAGCGGTATGAAGACTGAGCTGTTCTGGCAAGATCCCACAGAAAAGGCTTAATGGGGAGGTAGTTAAACAGCAAGAACAAATATTAAATCCCAAATATTTTATTTTATACACCTTCAGTGTGAGGGGAATGGTGCATATTCACTGCAATTTACAGGTCCAGTGTGTAAGGGTTTAGGGGATCTATTGGCATAATATGGCAGAAATGGAATATAATATTCGTAGGTATGTTTTCATGTGTATAGTGTATAATCACCTGAAAATAGGAATCGTTGTGTTTTTGTTCCCTTAGAATGAGCACTTCTTTATACATCCATGGAATGGGTCCTCTTCCATCGTCATGTTTCTACAGTAGCACAGAACGGGGAAACCAATCACTGGCGAAATGGCAGTTGATGTAAATGGACTGTACTTGTACAGCGCCATTCTAGTCGTCCGACTACTCAAAGCGCTTTCACACTACATATCACATTTACCCATTCACACACTTTCATACACCATCAGTACAAATTAAACTAATCACTCACACACCGAAGGCGCAGCTTTGGGAGCATTTTGGGGTTCAGTATCTTGCTCAAGGATACTTCGACACATGGCTGGGGGAAGCCGGGATCAAGCTTTTGACAGTTGGAGCGTCTAAATGAATGTTTATGTCTTAATATGGGTGAGAGATTTAAAAGAGAGTTTTTGGCTGTGTCATGCACCAAGTGGCATAAAAGACAGAGACAGAGAGAAATTCGAGGTTACATCATTTTCATTCTTGGAATACATCGAATGAAGGAGATATGTGAGCTGTTACATCTACAAAAAGGAACTTTGAGAACTCTGTCACCAATAGAGGACTTGAGCCCGAACAGGATTAACCATTACCCGGTGACAGAGAATCAAAAGTTCCTTTTTGCTCACTCTGTGGACGTGGACGTGAGATACTGAGGACAGTTTTGTGAGCTTTGGACGGAGCTGTGAATTGTTCATTAGAGACTTGGTCCCCTGCAAGAAGAGTGGGATCGCTCTGGCCAGAGAGACTACTCTCTCCCTCACCCAAAAGCAGATAACCATTGAATTTAAACTCAGCTGATTTATTGTTTTTATGATTTATTTTACGATTCATTCGAAAGATTTAATTGAAGTCTGAAATGTGAATTGAGTTGTTTACCATTGCCCTTGCTAAAGCGTATTGCAATAAATAACCAAATTGTAGTTAAAGTATTTGTGTGACATTGATTATGAGTTCATCGATGGTAGTAAAAAGTTAGGTTGTTGTGCGCATAAAATCTTACAGGTTCTTAAATCTATTCTGTACTTACGACATCTATTGCCGTCCTGGGAGAGGGAACAGAGGAGGGCCTCTGTTGCTCTTCCTGAGGTTTCTATCATTTTTTCCCCTGTTAAAAGGGTTTTTTTGGGTAGTTTTTCCTTAATCGAATCGAGGGTCTAAGGACAGAGGGTGTCGTATGTTACAGATTGTGAAGCCCTTTGAGGCAAATGTGATTTGTGATACTGGGCTATATAAATAAATTTGAATTGAATTAATATTATAGTTTGCTCTTCATTTGGATTGCGGACAATATTAGAGTTTTTAAAAAAATCTCGATTTTAATACATACCAAATCAAATAACTTTTCTGTTCTGAACAACTATTTCATTAACGATATTAAAATGTCCTTCAATGAGGCAACTTTTGCAGCAAATGAACGCTGGGATAGAACATTGAAATTTAGGAGGCAGTGGCAATAGGCAGAGGCTTAGCTTCCCAATAATCATGTCCCTCCACTCAAAGATAATATATAATGTCTATCAAACTGCCTGTTAATGTAAACTGCCAGCACGGATATTAGACTGAGAGTTAAGCAATCTAAGCAGTAATATGCCGGATGCGACAGTAGTATTCATCCAGGAGTACCTGAAGCACTACAGGTGATAGTATTTGTGTCACTTATCATCATCAAAGTACTCTCAGCTCAAAAACATGTCGTAGCAAAAATCGTTTTTCACTATGAGCAGGACAAGGCTTCACTGAAGACACTGATACTATATATGATATGGTTACATACTCATTAAAATGTAGTCGCGCCTATGATCTCTGTAGTTGAGATTTACAGGCCAAACACACAGACACACAAAAAACCGGCTTCTATGGTGATTGTGCCACTTGAGCGTAGTGCATCAAAAGCCATGTGGAAGATGAAGAAAAAGACCAGAAAATTGCATTTCCTGCAGAAAATGCGTGACAGCTGAAAGCATTGCTGGAAATGCAGAATTGTGATATTAAATGCCTGAAAAATCTGAAAGCTCAAATGCATTGACTGCATTGCTGCTGCTAAAAAATCTGGAAGCTGAAATGTAAAATCGGCAGAATTGGCAGTCAGAAAAATCGAATAAAAACATAGATGTCCTTAAAGAGCATAACATTTTTACATTTAAATTATTTCTTTAGCTGAAAGTATACAAAAGTGTTAGTTGACTATAAAACATACAGAGGAAGAATAAATTGTAAAGCATTGCCAAAAATGCAGAAATGTGAAATGAATTCCCAGAATTGGAAGCTGAACTGCATTACCTAAAGAAGCTAAGAGCTGAAATACATTGCTGGAAAAGCTCAGAGCTAAACTGTAATATTGTCAATTGTTCTCACTTCTATTGTACGACATTTGTGAGAAAAGCACAATATTTTAAAAAGTATAAATGGTACAAAAAAGTTGAAAAGAAGCATAAATGTCCTTAAAGAGCAGGTTTTAACATTTGAATGGTAGTAGTCGACCGCAAAACATATAAAAGTGCTCCTTTTACCATCTGAGGGCTTTTACTTTGAAAACCCTGGTTTGACTGTGTATGTACCAGGGGTATGAGTAAGTCTCAAGTCTTCAAGTCTCAAGCAAATCTCAAGTCACTGTGTTTTGACTCAAGCAAGCCTTAACACATGCCCAGTATGATTATATGTGACAAATCAACTTGAACTTTAACTTGACTGAAAGTGTACTGAAGTGGCATATCACATGACATGGTTAATCTATGTTTGAGTCGAACAATTTTATAAATGGAGCTGAAAGAATACTTTCCATTCATATTGTAAGATGTTTGATTTGAAATAAAACTTATAATGAAGCAAATGACACTCAGTAACAGTAAATGAGTATGAGTATGACATACAGAATGTAAAGTATTTCTTCTGTTTTGACTGGAGCATGTATATTGAAAGAATACATGTTATGTGAAGTACAAGACACATGGAAACCAATTTAGATAAACAAAGACAAGATTTTTGTACAATTTGTACAACTAATTTATTCTTTTATCTCAAGTGTAGTGAAAATCGGTTCATGATCTGAGTGGTATCAACTTTTCACTTATATGTTATTACACTCAACTTAGAGAGAGTCAATCTTATGTAGATTTGATCAATACATCTACCACCCATGTGTGTGGATGTAGGAGGAAGTATTGCTGGATGGAAGTGATGGTTTTCTATTAGTTTTTAGGCTGAATAAGGCTGAGTTGTTTCTTTGGCAGAAGTTCATATATCCCATTACAATGTAGGCTTTTCAATAGTCTTGGATGAAGTTGGTCAAGGTGTGCAATGTATATTAGCATTTGTTGATCTAAACACTTTGGTTACAATCAGGACATTTGAGGTAATGGAGATTATTGGAATTTGTCTTCTGTAGCTTGGTTTAACAAGACAAACTCTGGAGTAAAGTAGGTTGCAATTTTTTTCCCCCAGCCTACATCATTGAAGTGTTGTTGTTTGTTGTTTAGTGTATAACATTCTGTGGGATTGACGGTGTTTGAGACTCAGGTGTCCTGTAACAAAACGAACTGTACAGACATGAGTTCATAATTAGCTTTTATATGGTCAATGTGGGCTGTATGATGTCAAGATGGCGCCACGCCTCTTTGTTTCAGTGTGCATTTTTTTTGTTTGTTAATTCAGTTTTCTGCTGCGATACTCGGAGCTCCTTCTCTACACCAGTGGATTTATTTCGCATTTTTCTGCTTCCATCAGTGGAATTTATTAGGTATTCTGGTCAAAAGTGCACTTATTCTTAAGCAGAGTCCGGCGCACCGCTGTGCACCTCTACCGACAGAAAAACAGAGACTTTCATTCATCCTCCGTTTTTTGCTTCACGGCGACTTGGCTGTGTGGTTTGATACCAGACTCTGCGCTGCAGCTGGCAGACTTTCAACTCCTCAGAGCGAATTGATTGTAAGACAGAACTTTCTGGCAAAACGAAAGGTGGAGGTAATGATGTGACAGTGATTCAAAAGCTCGGTTCTCCTGTTCTGGAATATTTATTCATAAACTGTAAACCCTTCTACTCCCCCCGTGAGTTCGTTTCATTCATTCTGGTCAGTGTTTACATTCCACCGCAGGCCACCGTGAAGGACTCACAGCGCATACTCGCGGACCAGATACTGCGAGTGGAGCGGAGAAATCTGGACTCCTTAGTTATTGTCCTCGATGAAGGAAACTCTCAGCCATGAACTCGCAAAATACAGACAGTTTATTAAATGTCCGATCAGAGAGGAGAATATTCTGGATCACTGTTACACTACAGTAAGCCGTACCTATCACGCCATACCCCGCGCTGCACTGGGACACTAAGACCACGTCATGGTCAACCTGATTCCTGAATTACAGGCAGAAATTAAAGCTCTGTAAACCTGCTGTACATCAAAGCAGTGAACCAGTAAAGTTATGGGAGGACATTCTGGCGTGCTTGGACTGTACTGACTGGGATGTTTTCAGGAATGCTACCAAAAGTCTGGATGAGTTCACAGAAGCTATGACATTATACATCAGCTTCTATGAGGACTGCTGTGTACCATCATACACGAGAGTGAGTTATAACAATGACAAAACCTGGTTCAGAGCCAAACTCTGACAGCTAAGGTTGGATAGCCGTAGTTTGTAAAATGCTGTTACCAAGTCCTTTGGGTTGGTGTTGCTCCGCAGAGGGCCGGGTGGGGAGGAATTTGTGGTTCTGCTGTGGAAAGGAGCTGTTGCGATGTCTGTGTACAGGCTGGGGAGACGTTGTCTCTCAGTGCCTGTTGCCGGTCATGCTTGGTGTGGTTTGCTTCGCGCTAACTGGGTTGGTTACTTCCTAAAATTTAGCAGGTAGGCTTGCCGCTAGCTTGTTGGGGCAATAATCTTACGTAGGATATCTCAACACTGTTGTAAGAGACATAGAGAGTTCAGTTCCGCAGGAAGGCAAGCTTCTTTGTTCTTCTACTAGCTGGCTCGAGGCCAGGTTGAGACAAGCGTGTCCGCTCTAGCTTGGCGCGGAGGAGAGAGTGAATGCTCACTCCGCTCAGGAGGCAGCGGGCAGAGAAGAGAGAGACGGTGTGTGTGCGCCTCCACTCTGGATGAGCCCTGAGAGGAAGCGATGAAGGAAGCGAAGGTCGTGACATGCTATTTTGACCTGGTGACTTCCAGGGTCACCCGTCAGCAGACGTCACGGGGGTGTTCACTGTCTCAGGGATTGTAGGAGTAAAGGGAATGCAGAAGATCATCAACAATGTTTGAAATGTCTTGTTCAGTTCGCTCCCTGGTGTATTCCTTGTATCCAGAACAAAGATATTTTGTTTGACATTTTTAAATATTAGAAATATTAGATTGTGCAAGGTGTAAGAAAGAGAATAGTTGGTAGTAGATTTCATATTCTGCAGCTTGTCTGTTTTTCAAAAAATCATTTTTAACAATATGAATTTCTTTCTTCTGAAGATATCATTTTCTTCAGTTTCTAAAGCTTTTCTGAAATGTTCACTTGTTCCTGACTCATCCTTTATGTAATAGTCTGTGATGTAGGTGATTACTGCATAATAATTCAAACATATTTTCATGCCCATGTTTGCATTCCATGCTTTGAACCATTCTGGGTTATAACAATTTATCATTATTTCATCAATATCTCTTTGTAGAATGACCTCATATCCATGAGATGATAGAGTGAGAGCCTCTTCATATTTGAAAAGTGTCTCATGGAAATCCCCCCGCAGATTTGCAGATTAGCTCTATAGTTGTTCTGTTTTTGAGTGATTAATTGGAATGCCACCTTTGTCTTGTTTTTTCAAATTGATAAACTGTTCAAGATCATTAGAGGCGTTATGGTGCCATCTTGTAGTGTATTCTGATGCAATGAAGTTCAGTTCAGTTATCAAGATCTCTTCCTGTCTTTCATTGGTCTTTCATAAAGGATCTTGCACACAAAAATTGTTTTAAATATCTATAGTTGCCCGATGTTTTGCCACATCTTGTTTTATAAAGTCTTAATTTTTTTTTTAATTCTTCTGATTGTTTTCTTTATTTTAGTGGTTTAGCACTTTTTCCCTCAGCTCTGCATTGTTGGGATATTCAATTGTTGCTGGAACTGTTATCAGAGTTTTCAGTGAGGGGATTCGTGGGGAATGGAATCTACAGTTGGATACTTTTTATGACAGGACTTTTTTAAATGGTGATATTTTGTTTAGTTATAAGACAAGCTGTCTAGTGCTGGGATCCATCAAAGAGCAAGAAATCCAATGATCAGTAAAACTAGCCAAATAATTGTAGTTGCCCATCAGTCATGTCGGTCTGTGATTTTTGTTCCACATCCCATCTTTTTGTTGTTTTGGGACAGTTCAGTAACAATACATAAATCTGACTCAGAAGGGTTGGTGGCTTGTGTGTCCTTGTTTGAATGTGTAGCTACTTCTGAATGTGCGGATGCCAGGTTTTGACTGGTACTGTTTGTTTCTCGTGTTATTCCTTTTAAACCCAATTCCTAATTTTTACATTTCGAAAATACTGTTTTATATTGCTCTGATATAGACCCAGCTGTTTCATCATTATGTCATGTTGTCTCTGAAAATCTGGACACCGTCCCACCTCGTCTCCTTAAGGAGGTTTTTAACACGATTGCGCCCTGTATGATTCAGCTGATTCTTCCCTGATGTCTGGTTCTGTCCCTGCTGCTTTTAAACACACTGCGGTGCACCAGCTTATTAAGAAGGACAATCTTGGCCCAAAGTTTTGTCTAATTTAAGGCCAATTTCAAAGCTCCCTTTTGTGTCAAAGGTTTTAGAGAAGGTCGCCTACGACCACCTTCAATCTCATCTTGACCTCAATGGCATTGGTGAGAAATTCCAGTCAGGTTTTAAATTGCGGCACAGCATTGAAACTGCCCTTTTAAGAGTTTTTAATGATTTGCTTTTAGCTGTTGATTTGGGTAAATCTGCAGTCCTTGTGCTTTAAGACTCAACAGCAGCTTTTGACACAGTTGATCCCAACATTATTTGATCTCGCCTAGAGACGTGACTTTTTTCAATATATATGCCTGCCCTGGGGTCCATTTTTAAACAACATGATGTTTCTTTTCATTGCTTTGCAGACGATATACAGACCTATCTGCCTGTAACTGCCACAAACAGCCAGTCCGCAATTAGAAGTCTGCTCAACTGTCTGAGCGTTGTCCAGTCCTGGTTGCAAATACATTTCTTGAACTTAAACAAAATTAAAGCAGAAATAATTGTATTTGGAAATTCAAACCCTTGTCATGGTCTGGAAAGAGCTATTGGGCTGTCACCCTTGTGTCAAGAACCTCAGTGTGATCTTTGATAGTATCTTTAAATTTGATAAACAAATCAGCGCTGTCATAAAATCGAGTTTCTTTCAGCTAAGGCTGCTTGCAAAAGTCAAAGTCTATATCCCTCCACTTGAGTTTGAGAGAGGAATTCATACATTTATTACATCAAGGTTGGACTACTGCAACTCTCTCTACGTGGGGTTGGACCAGAGCTCTCTCCGCCGCCTACAGGGAGTACAAAATGCCTCAGCTCGACTCCTGACAGGAACTGAACGCCGGGAGCACATTACCCCTGTATTGGCCTCCCTACACTGGCTCCCAGTTGCTTTTAGAATTCAGTTTAAAATTTGACATATTGTTTTTAAATGCCTGAATTTGATGGCCCCATTTTATTTGTCAGAGCTGCTGAAGGCTCACAACGAGAGGTGACAGAGCCTTTTCAGGGACCGCCCCTAATCTGTGGAACAGTCTCCCTCTCCAGATTAGATCTGCACAGTCCTTGGAGCAGTTTAAGACCAGGCTGAAGACCCACTTCTTTTCTTTAGCGTTCAACACTAGCTAGACGGGATTATCTTGTTTTTATGTTTGTATCTTGGTTTAGTTGTGTATAATTGTGTATAATTTAAATGTTTTGTTATTTGATTTTAAATCAGAAATAAATCTGACTTGACTTTACTTGCTGTACTCTTATGTTTTTGAGTGATTTCTTTTTTTCAGATATATGTAAGTGACTAGGTTTATTTTGTTGGGTCTCTGTATTTGGTTCCCCCACCAATTTCCTTCGGCGTACAGTATGTGTGTAGCACCATGAAGCTGAAACTCAACTCTGTAGTTGTAGTATTGTACTGAGAATGGATTTTGATGATTCATGACGATGTGTTAAAAATAAAATCTGAATTGGTATGTTAGAATATTTTGTTTGATGAATTCATGTTTTGATATATATTCTTCTTTTTGCAGGAATTCTTCTAAAGGTGTGCCATCAATATAACATTGTTCTTGACCATTTTCAACATAGTACACATACTTCACATTTGTTTTTGCTGGAAATGTGTGAAATTTTCATTCATCAGGTGTGAGATTTTCATTCATTAATATATTGGCCAATGTGAGTGTTTTTCATGGACTTCTTTCTTTGGTAACACTTTATAGGGTACACATATTCACCATTAACTAGTTGCTTATTAGCATGTATACTGGTAGCATGTCGGCTCTTTATTATTCATTATAAAGCACCTATTAAAGCCTTATTCTATACACTGTTTCTGCCTATTCAATGATCAGCATATGTTGTATGGCTTTAGTAAGTGAGGTTTAAACACTGAGCAATCACAAGTCATGCTACTGACTGACAAACTCCTAACTCCAAACTAATAAACGACAATTGTGCGGTGGGCACACAGACTAGACTAGCATAATTCCTGATGCCATGATGTATTCGGAGCTGCAACTCCTGTTAACTACTGGTTCTACAGAGATAGTAAATAAAGCAGTAACGTATTTTCTCTACAATGTGAATTAACTCTGCATCTGTCTTCACAACTGCTTCACTGGTGACCCAACAACACTCTCCTCATAACATTTCTTGGCATCCACCGGCAATTTAGTATAATATTCTAAAGTCTGTCACCGTCTATCTACGGGTTAACGTTAGTCAGCGCTACAGAAAGAACCAGTAGGCCAGTCCGACGTACACTTTTTTGGAGGTGGATCGAAACCTTTCTTGCAGACATTGTACTACATCTACATTTAGTCATTTAGCAGATGCTTTTATTCAAAGCGACTTACATATGAGGAAGACAATGGAAGCAATTATAACAACACAAGGTAACAAAATGCGTAAGTGGATCAAAAACTAGTCTGTTAAAGCCCAGCACAGTATACAAAGCTAAGGATAGGAAGTTTTTTATTTTTTTGAAAAGATATACAAAGGAAGGAGGAGTTACGTGTGCTCTCTTCAGTTCATTGAAGACCACTCTTGCCGCCGCGTTCTGGGTCATCTGCAGAGGTTTGGTTGTGCAAGTAGGGACTCCAGCCAGTAGTTGCAATAGTCCAGTTTGGACAAGACAAGAGCCTGGACTAGGACTTGCAGTGTAGACTGCTCAGATAGGAACGGTCTGATTTTCCTGATGTTGTAGAGGATGAATCCACAGGACCGGGTGGTGAATAGCTTGATCCGGGAAGTTGTAGTGGAGCCAGGTCTCTGTAAAGATGTGGGCACAACAATTTTTGAGTTCCAGTTGGTGGGTCAACCCGAGACTTATTTTATTTTCCTGCAACCAGACATTTGCCAGAAGTAGGCTGGGTGGTGAAGTGCCTTTAGGTCCATTTTGGCTTAGCTTAGCTTTTATCCCGGCTCTCTTCCGCTTGAAGTGGCACCTGGCTGGGTGGTCAGAAGATGTTGTGAGCAGTGATCGTCTCACGGTCCACTGCACTTAATCCAAGCCCTGCACTTCCTTTTCTGATGTTGATGAGTGTTTTTCTGTCATAGTGCTTCGGTAATAAAGGCAAAGAATAACAAATGAAAACATAAATATAGCGAAGTTTGACGGAGTTACTGGCTGCAGCCATCTTTTTCTCCTCCTCAAGGACAGCCGGCTAATATTGAACCCGTGAGCTGGTGAGAGGCATTTAATTCATAGTCTATTAGATTTAGTTATGAGAATGGGAATGATTTGATAACAATTATTAATTGTTTAATAAAATGGTATAGAGCAGATAAAGGAAGCAAATCATTATTGAGAGGCATTTTGTCAATGGTAAATCAATTATCAAAATAGTTGCGGATACATTTTCTGTCGGTTAGTTGTCAAAAACTAATCAACTAATTGTTGCAACTCTAATCTGTACAACGTATGAAACCATATTCAGGCAACAAACATTTCCAGGACGCTGCTGTTCATATAGCTATTCATAAGCTGCACCTCAAATTGAGGTCTTCACAGGTTCACAATGTTAGACCCTATCCAAAACGGACACATGGAAAAGCTACCCACACACGACTACATTTTTGAAAAAGAGAGATCTGATGCGAAGAGGACGTGAGGACAGCCAGACCCGATCCATGGAATCTTTCCATTCTGAATGGCAAGTTTCTTTTCTAGCTATAAACATGCATGACAGACCGTCTGATTCATAACTGATATACACTCACTCGCCACTTTATTAGGTACACTCTAATGCAATCCTATAAAACAGCTCTGCCGTGAATTCAATTTTTACAAAGCTTACACTGACACTGTCAGAAAGGTGACAATTCTCCTTTGTTTATTATTGAGTTCGTAGTGGGTGGTGATGTTGTAGTCAAGTGCATTATTTTGAAAGGTGTTGCTAACATTTTGTCCCCTTTATTTATGTAAATGGCGTGGAAAAAACACTAAATTCAGATCAGACTTCCAGATGAGTTTACCACTGTCTAACATCCAGTCCTAACATGCCAAGATGGAGCCAAGCAAATGAGCAAATAACAATGTCCAGGAACACATGAGCAATAGGCCAAATGGACAAATAGGACTGTGTTAGTGTTCGTGACCATACTACAAGAAATGCAGCTTTCGGTGTGCAAAAACTCACAGACACATTTTGAAGAAAAGATACAAGGTGTCTTTCCACACAGTACTTAAATTACAATAGGCCTGTGCACTGAATACAGTGGGTAGATATACAGTATTATAATCAACCAGCCTGCCCTTAAGAAATAATTCCATCCAAATGGGACATCTGTGTATTGTTACAGCAAATGTATGTACTGTCAGGAAATTATGCAATGGCTGCCTAATAGATAGAGACTGCAGAAACACTTCAGCAGTCAAAAACATGAGAAAAGTATTAGAACATCAACAGTGATCTGGGCATACATTTTGAGATATTGGCACAATATAAGAAAATCAGGGAAGTACAGTAGCGTGCCTTTAAATTTGCCAAACTCACTGAAATGCCAAAACAATTCACATGAAATCTCGAATGAAGCTTCTATTACTCCTTCCAGACTACAATTAATTGATTCACGCGCCTCTGATCGCTCCTGTGACGGTGATGGACAAGAGGCTACCTTAATCCATCGATGCTGTGGCACTGCCCACCGCCCCTTCTTTAATTTATTGGTTCAATTGATGCGATAGGGCCATCATCTGGTTGGAAAAGTGGGGTTTGAATGGACACACTGTTTTGACAAACAGTGCTGGATGCTCCACTTGGTTTCTCCATGGAACACCCAACAATTTAGTTTTCTGATGCGTAATGAGCATTGCATCCTCGGGCGGGCGCTTTCAGACCATAAACAGTGCTGCATTTAAAAAAAGTCAAGAGGCTGTATTTTTGACTTTTACTCTTGGTCTTGTTAAGGTAGTCTATTAGAGTGGTCAGTATTTTTACGTTAACAATGAGCTAAATGAGTAGTTGTAATGTGAAAGGGGTCGCTTGTAATCCACAAAGAATTTAAAAAAGTGTAAACTTCATTGACACATCGGAAGCACAACTTTTGCTATTTCTTGTATTCAATGTGCTGTTTATTTCTTGCTCTTGCATTACTGTCTCATCAGTATTTCTCAAACCCTAACCAAGGCCTTTACCTGTCACTATCCCAGTCCCTTCTTTTTAAAGGCTTTTTTGAGTAGTTACCTAAAATGTTAATATTGTCTATACTATAAGGGGGCCAAACAGATGCTCAACAGAAGCTGTGTCTACGCCTCTTTGAATCGGGGGGGAACATTTTATACTTTTAGGGTGATATTTATAGTTAACAACGTTGGTATTTGCCGGAGCAGTGAGACTGAGCTGGACGGTCCACAGAGAAATCACAGAAAATTCCTTCAAAATGATTGTTAATTACGCACCACATTCTTCTGCAGACTCCAGGGGGTTGTGAAATATGGGCGAGAGATACAGACAGACAGAGAGGGGGAGGGAGAGAGAGAGTGAGCGAACCAGGGGTGAAGCTTTGGGGTAGAGAATAAATAGAAACTGGGAGATGAGAGATTGTGTGATGACTGGGTCAGGATAAAGGCTAAAGAAAGAGAGAGAGCATTGATATTTTTATATTCTTAGTCATCTTCATCATGATGAAGTAAGAGTGATGGAGCAACATAAGCCCACAGAAAGCGAGAGAGAGAGACATTGAGACAGACCTGGGGAGACAGAGAGAGAGAGATGCTGGCGCTGTGTCAGGTATTTCACCACATCCATCTGTCTACTTCAGAGTTCAGGGTCATCCACAGATTACATGGAGGTTGTAACTTTCTGGCAAGCTACAGTGCCCTGCTAGAAACCATCATCACTTTAAACCATCATTGAATTTCAAAAGTTACAGTAATATTTGACTTGGAAGAAGATTTTTCATCCCAGCTTGGCCGGCGTTTATATCACGGTTTCCTGGAGGGGAAACCAAACGTAAAAATGCAGCCCTCAAACATAACTCCCACTGTTCCTGGGTAATCGAACACTCATCATGAACAAGTGTCTGTAAGTGTAGAGGCAAGAGCACCAAGATTGTTTTTAAATGAGCTCAGCAGGAAAATACATCCTAAATCTGTTGCTAAAGTACTAACACTTTGTTATGTAAAAACTGGCCCGAAAGTTCACATTTCAAGCATTCACTGATCACTGTATTAGTCAAGAAAAACTGATGGAAATGAAAGCACAGGCAAAATGACTTCCTTTAAAGTTGCATTTTTTTACCCATTACAGTGTTTTAGATTGATAACTGTGTTTTTCACACCTTCCCGGCAACCATTGGTTCCCTTTCAAGGGAACTTCAACGCTGCGTCAGCTGACGCTATGGGGAACGCCTCCAGCGTGACAGCCTCTGAATCTCTTGTAACAACTTAGACCAATCTTGATTGGGTCCGACGTCAACACGTGACGCACGCCGGCGGAACCGGAGGTATAAAGGGAGCCGGCTTCACTGTTGTCGTCAGCCTTCTGATCTTCAGCAAGCGCTCTGAGTCTCAAAATGGCGAGTGTGAAGCGGTTTCGGCAGTGTGTTTACCCATGCCCACGCTATATCCCGGACGGCGACACCCACGACATGTGTGCGGCCTGTTTGGGTAGAGAGCATGCACTGGCAGCCCTCGAGGGGGCTGGCTGTGTGCATTGCGAGCGTCTCCCGGTTCGGAAGCTCCGCTCTCGGCTGGCGCTTTTCGAGGAAGGCGGCCAGCTCTGCTCCCCACGCGGTAAGGGACCGGCGGTTGCTGAGGCATCCCGGCGACTTCACTCCTGGGGATCGCAGATGGACCTCGGCGATGAAGGTGAGACGGCTTCGGCTCTTTCTTTCCCTTCATCCGCGGGGTCTTTCTCCCGCTTTCGGGATCCGGAAGCCCGCACCGGGTCGGCGGCTTCTTCCGTCCCGCAGCGGGAGCCCGCGGTCCGGGACTCCGGTTCTGAGGAACTGGATGTACTCGGAGCGGGTGGCGGAGACATGGGTGGCTCGTCAGCCCATTCTCCGCAGTATGACGAGCTGCTGGAGGTGGTTTCCCGTGCGGTGGCTAGGCTCAATATCGCTTGGCCTGCGGAAGAGCAGGACGCTCGTCGCCGGAGTAAGCTCGACGAGCGTTTCCTTGTAGCTCCACCTCCTCGCCCGCGTCGGGAGTTACCGTTCTTTCCGGACCTCCATACTGAGGTATCGAGGTCCTGGTCCCGGCCGTATTCTACACGGCCTTCTGGCCCGACTGGTCGCCAGTACGCTTCGATCAGCGGGCGCAAAGAGAACGGTTACGGCACCATGCCTGGCATTGAGGAGACGCTGGCGGCGTACTTATCGCCGGAGGCCGCGTCCTCCCTGAAAACCCCGACGTTGCCTACTAAGCCATGCCGTACTACCTCGGCTTTAGTCGGCAAGGCTTACGTGGCGGCAGGTCAGGCCGGTGCGTGCCTTCACACCATGGCGGTCTTGCAGGCGTACCAGGCCGATCTGCTTGACGACCTCGATGACGGGGGGCCCCTCGCATCCGAGGATGTGAAGGAGCTTCGCCGAGCGACAGATTTATCGCTCAGGGCCACGAAGGATACGGCCCGAGCTATCGGGCGCTCCATGGCCCTGCTCGTGGCGACAGAGCGCCACCTATGGCTAACTCTGTCTGGTATCAAGGAGAGGGATAAGACCTTCCTTTTGGATGCCCCGCTTTCACCCGCCGGTCTCTTCGGGGAAGCGGTGGACTCAGTGGTCGAGCGCTTCAGGGAAGCGCGCCAACAGGCTGCAGCCTTTCAGCGATTTATCCCTCGTCGAAAGAGGTCGCGGGCCGAGGCTGAGGGTGGACCACCTCAGCCTTCGACGTCTCGCAGCTCGTACATGCTGGCCCAAAAAGCGAGCGTGGCTCAGCGTGCCCCTCCCCAGCGGTCGAGGGGTTCGCTCCCGCCTGCTCGACGGGGGCCTGATCGGGAGAAGGCGGACCTGAGGGCCGTGCTTCTCGCCCGACAGGCTTCCAAAAAGAGGCCCTGACGTGAGCGTCGGGCCTCTGAGGGCGCCCCCCACATGGGTCGAGCGAAAAGATGTCTCCCCATTGGGCCCTCAGGAACTCAGCCGCTTCACCCCGCCGTCAGGGACGCTTCGGGGCGTGGCAAGTTCCGTGCAACCGCCGCCTTTAGACCTGCACGGACGTGCAGCAGTGGGGGCAGAGTTGCGTCCTCTACAGAGGCCTGTAGACGTTCATTTCCGGTTGTCTCCCGCCGCTTTGTCGCTTCGGGACGCCGTAGCTCTCACATTGCAGATACGGGGGGCGGTCATGCATGCACATGCCGATCCTCGGGGATTTCCCGCCGCTACAGCGCTTCGGGTAACCGAGGCCGCCACTCCGGGTCTCCCAGGCACCAGCCTCGAGCGGTTGGTCCCCCTGAGGGAATTTCTGCCTGCTTGGGAAGCATTGCCCGGCGTGTCGCACTGGGTTTTGCGCACCGTCCGACAAGGCTACACGCTTCAGTTTCGGTTTCGACCCCCCGGATTCCGAGGAATCCTGGAGACCAGGGTCAACCAAGTACAAGCACAAGTGATGGAGCAAGAAATTCACTCCCTCCTGTACAAAGGGGCCATAGAACAGATCCCCGACAGCGAGATGTTTTCCGGGTTCTACAGCCGGTACTTTATAGTCCCGAAGAGAGACGGTGGTCTGCGCCCCATCTTGGATCTTCGTCGCCTGAACCGGCCTCTGAGGAGGCTCCGGTTCCGGATGTTAACGATCCCTATGATTGTGAGTCAAATTCAGTCCGAGGACTGGTTTGTCACAATCGATCTGAAGGACGCATACTTCCAGGTCTCTGTCATTCCGGGACACCGGAAGTTCCTGCGGTTCGCTTTCGGGGGCAAAGCTTACCAATATCGGGTGCTTCCTTTCGGCCTAGCACTCTCCCCCCGCACCTTTACAAAATGCATGGATTCCGCCCTGGCTCCTCTCAGACTCCAGGGGATCCGCATCCTCAATTACTTGGACGACTGGTTGATTCTAGCCCAGTCTCGTCTACTCGCGGTACAGCATCGAGATGTTGTACGTGCGCACTTGAGGTGCTTGGGGTTGAGGCTCAACACGAGCAAGAGCACGCTC
The DNA here is from genome assembly GCA_011952105.1 of Coreoperca whiteheadi. Taxonomy (NCBI): domain Eukaryota; kingdom Metazoa; phylum Chordata; class Actinopteri; order Centrarchiformes; family Sinipercidae; genus Coreoperca; species Coreoperca whiteheadi. The sequence continues at coordinate 31,553,326 of CM022472.1, read as the reverse complement.
ACTCCAACACAAAGGATCACGTTCCTAGGAGTAGTGTGGGACTCAGTCACGTTGCGGGCACAATTGTCTCCCGCACGTGTCGAGTCGATCCTGACTATGGTACTCAGGATGCAGCTAGGCCGACATCTCACTGCAAATCAGTTTCAGAGACTGTTGGGCCTCATGGCTGCTGCATCCACCGTGATTCCGCTTGGATTGCTGCGCATGAGGCAACTGCAGTGGTGGCTCAGGGACGCCGGTTTTTCCCCGAGGGGCAATCCTTTTCGCCTGATCAAGGTTACGCCCAGATGCATGCGTGCCTTAGACAGGTGGAGACAACGGACGTTCCTGACCCAAGGCCCAGTGCTGGGCATGGTGTACCACCGTCGCACACTATCGACGGACGCCTCCAGCACCGGATGGGGCGCGGTTCTGGAAGGCCGCACAGCCCGAGGTCTGTGGCTAACCCCGCATCTAGGGCACATAAATTGCCTGGAGATGCGAGCGGTCTTGTTGGCCTTACGGCACTTTCTCCCAGACCTCAGGAACCACCACGTGCTTGTCCGTTCCGACAACATGGCGGTGGTTTCCTACATAAATCGTCAAGGCGGTCTGGGGTCGCGCCCTCTGTGCAGACTGGCGCACCAGATCCTCTTGTGGTCCCAGAGGAGGTTGTTCTCTCTCAGAGCACTCTTTATACCTGGGTACCTCAACGTGGGAGCAGACATCCTGTCGAGGCAGGGGCCAAGGCCCGGGGAATGGAGACTGCACCCCGAGACGGTGCAGATGATATGGAGGCGATTCGGCAGAGCACAAGTGGACCTGTTCGCGTCCCCGGACAATGCTCACTGCCCCCTCTGGTTCTCCCTTGTATATCCAGCGCCCCTGGGGCTGGATGCCATGGCACAGCCGTGGCCGAGGCTGCGGCTGTATGCTTTTCCCCCGATTGCTCTGCTCCCGGGGGTTCTAGAGAAAGTTCGCCGAACGAGGGCCCAGCTGTTGCTCGTGGCCCCGTTCTGGCCCGCCAGAATCTGGTTTTCGGGCCTGGTAGCCCTCCTGGATGGCCCCCCATGGGAGATTCCCGTCAGGAGGGACCTGCTATCGCAGGGCCGAGGCGAAATCTTTCATCCCCACCAGGGGAAGTTGAAGCTGTGGGTTTGGCCCCTGAGGGGGACCACCTCCGAGCTGCTGGTCTCTCTACCGAGGTAGTGGGAACCATTTTACACTCTAGAGCCCCCTCCACGAGGAAACTGTATGCGGGCAAGTGGAAAGTTTTCACTAAATGGTGCCTGGAGCGCCATCTTGACCCAGTTCACTGCCCGATGGCTTCAGTACTGGAGTTCCTCCAAAGCCGGTTTTCGGCTGGACTCTCCCCCGCTACACTTAAGGTGTATGTGGCTGCGATTGCAGCATTCCACAGCTTGGTGGATGGCTGCTCGCTGGGGAAACACCGCTTTGTTACCAGTTTCCTTCGTGGCACCTTGAGGATGAGGCCTCCGGTTCGAGTCAGAGTCCCTCCGTGGGATCTGACTGTGGTGCTGGATGGGTTGACCACAGCACCATTCGAGCCATTGGACAATGCATCGGACAGGTGTCTGGCCTTAAAAATGGTATTTTTGCTGGCCATGACCTCTCTTAAAAGAGTTGGAGATCTACAGTCCCTGTCGGTGGCTCCTGCTAACCTGGAGATCGTTCCAGGCGCGGTTAGAGCCATCCTGCATCCTAGGCCGGGATATGTACCTAAAGTACCCACTGAGGTGGCCCGGCCGGTTGTCCTGCAGGCGTTCCATCCTCCAGTATCGGCGGAACAGGAAGGTGAAAGGCTGCAACTGCTTTGTCCAGTCAGAGCCCTGGAGGTTTATGTCCGGAGGACATCCCAGTGGCGTAAATCGGACCAATTGCTGGTATGCTTCGGGCCCCCTCGTAAGGGCTGCCCGGCTACCAAGAGCACTATTAGCAGGTGGATAGTTGAGGCTATCGTTTCGGCGTATGAGGTGCGCGGTTGCCTTCACCTCTGTCGATCAAGGCTCACTCCACACGGAGTATGGCGTCCTCCAGAGCTTGGTGGTCGGGAACCCCCCTCTCCGATATATGCGATGCTGCGGGATGGTCCTCACCTCACACCTTTGTGAGATTTTATAGCCTAGACTGCCTACACAATCCGGGGTCTGTGGCTCTCTTGTCTTGAAGTGTGCCCTGATGGCTTCACACTCGCGGCAGGCATCCCTTCAGCATGGCGGAGTTGGTACTGCGTTCCCCATAGCGTCAGCTGACGCAGCGTTGAAGTTCCCTTGAAAGGGAACGTCCCAGGTTACGTAGGTAACCATGGTTCCCTGATAGGGAACGAGACGCTGCGTCTCGCTGCCATACTTCCGGCATGCCTGTGAGCGGCTTGCTTCAGTCGATCAGAAGGCTGACGACAACAGTGAAGCCGGCTCCCTTTATACCTCCGGTTCCGCCGGCGTGCGTCACGTGTTGACGTCGGACCCAATCAAGATTGGTCTAAGTTGTTACAAGAGATTCAGAGGCTGTCACGCTGGAGGCGTTCCCCATAGCGTCAGCTGACGCAGCGTCTCGTTCCCTATCAGGGAACCATGGTTACCTACGTAACCTGGGACGTTTCCCTTCATTTAATTGTGATACAGACATCAGTGATTAGTCAATTGTCAAAGCACACTGAAATGAATGGAGACCAATGGTTGCATAGAAGGCAGCCAGAGCACATTCACTAATCTAAAACAAATAGATATATAAATATTAAAATACAGTAGTTTGAAGTGGAAAGATAAGAACAACACTGAAAAACTTAGCAACATATGCTAAAGCTGCCCTGGCAAACACTTAGTGGTGGCAAATGTACGGCCAAGCCAACAATTAGCAGGGTAACCACAAAATAACCAACCCTGTCTCCATAGAATTACATTCACATACAATTCATTTACATTTGCTAATGCACTGCGGAGGAAACTTAAAGCTCCTCTGATCAATGTTTTCATATGAGCCAAATGACCATATATAATGGGAAAGGAGTCGTTCGTGGCAACTAACCCACACCGAATTATCATCCGACTCTACAGTTCTACAAAGCGTTTTAGCATCTTTCAACTCACTGTTTTGGTTTTTCGACCTGCACCTTACTCTCATCAATGCTGTCACCAGCAGCAGCCAACTGTTTTCAGCCTCAATGCTTTTCTAAACTGGCTGCATGCTGTCGGTCCCGCACAGAAGAGCAGCAAAAGTGTGGAAGTATAAAGTACAAAAGAAGTTCGTGAACTACTCAGTCAAGTCATCCTTTATAAGCGCACAGGCATTGCGCAATTAGATTTGTCCATGGATGACAGTATTGTGAATGTAACAGATGATTTGAACATGCAAGAGGAACTGTGCAACGATCCAAATGATCTAAGCTGCACGCTCTGACTTTTGGCAGTCTGAATCCCCTGAGCGCAAACTCAAACTGAGAGCAGAGAGCGTCACCTGTACAGTTTGACCTGGAAGTGGAGGGTCATCCTGTTACACCCTTCCATCTACTTTATACCAAAAGCTGGTACATTTTGTGAACTATCATGGAGAAAAAGAGCAGTATTAGATGTCTGTATTATCTTAAAAATCAAACTGCATTGACTCTACATGACTACAATCACATTCAGTTTGTTGACTAGAGAAATTTTTTAGAACCATTATAAGAAAAACATTTATGAATGAGGCTCATTGTCACTTCTGAGTGGAATGCTGCCCTGTAATGAGCCTGATTATGGGTTTACTGTGATCCGATCTGACTCAAAAAAAAATAAATGAATGGTTCAAACAAATACTACTACTACTACTAATAATAATGAAATTATTACGGGCTGTGGCTCCATTCAGAATGACAGCCTTTTCAGAATAGGCACAAATCTGAATAAACTAGGCCACCGTAAGTGAATCTAGTTGAACTTAGACTAAACTATAAGGCATATAGAAATAAATTATGTGAGTCGCCAATCGCTACTTTCAGAGCAGCAATATATTCAAAAGCTGACTTTTTTCGCTCTCAAAGCTAAAGCAGAGTGAATATTGGACTTATATCTGTCAGGTGGCTACAAACATGACTCCAAATAAATACTAATGTTGCTCCGTGTCTGCTAAATATATATAGTGGGCAGCTGTTTGCTAAAATGTTTCCCATAACAATTTTCTAAGGTATGTCAATGTAGTATTTATAGCTTATTGCACTGCCCCCAAGTGGCCAAAAAATAAATAAATGCAGGTTAAAATACCACAAAATAACAAACCCTGTCTGCTACAAATTACATTCAGACATAAGAAATCTGCATTGGCTAATATATTTAAGAGGAAACATGGCGTAGATTATGTAAACTGGCAACATGTGATCCCAATGCAGTTTGTAGAGCGACCTTTTAGTGCCAGGGCAAAAAGTTGTACAGGGAAGGTTGGGGAATGTGCAAAACACATGAATTTGACACCAAAGGTCGTGGTTTGTGTTCTGTCCTCTGCTTCAAGCTCTGCCACCATTGAGTTTTTCAATGTTTAACCAAGCGCAGTCTTTTCCTGACCTTTACCATGTGATTTGAGTTGCCTAAACATAGCCATGAATGAAAACAGATTTAAAACATTGGCAGTGAACATTTAGCAGGGTTAAAATTAGACTTTAAAAATACTGTTCTGAACTGAACAAAATTCAAAAGTTGAGGTGAAAGCTCCATGACACAGTCTCGTATTTCGAAATAGTGTTAGGTGCAGGACTGGTGGGTTGATAGGGTTTACCCTCAGAAAACCCCAAAGCAATGAAGCAAAAAAAAGAAATCTGGAGCAGATGCAGCAGGTCAAAAGGAAAACTACATGTGGAAAGCCAATAAAAACATGGAGGGGAGGTAGAAAACAAAGGAGGAACCACTAAGAAAGTCATGAAGAAAAATGGCACTGAACAGGGTTCATTGGAGAGGTTGTCTGGAGATTTTTCCACCATAACAAGCCAAATGTAGTAAGTCAAATGAGTCAAGACGGAGCTAGGCTGGACCATGTATAGCTTTGTAGTTGATTCAGTGGACATGTTAATGTGTTACATACAGTACCGCCAGTCCGTCAGAACTCGAACATGGGTTCTTCCAGACCGGAACTACAGCTACCAGCCGTTGCCATAGCAATTTGACAAAGGCCCACAAACAGCCCCTAGAGGCTGTGATATTCATTACATTTCACAATACAAACGTTTTGGAGGGATGTTAGATTCTGATCAAAAGCTGACATTCTTCCCTGAGGGTGATGTTCAAACGCATCCAAAATGTAAAGACTTCATCAGGTTTATTTTTTTAAACGAGTAGAAATTTTGCGCCAATGGTGACACTTCATAATTGTTACGAACCATCCTCTGGGGACCATGAATAGTCATAGAAAATGTCATGTGTGTCTGGTCAGTAGCTATTGATATTTTTACTCTGGACCAAAGTGTTGGATAGATGAATGGACTAACTATCCAAGCAACCTTAGGACCAGACGCTGACACGGTAAGCATCTGTATCATATCCATCACATCGCAAGTAAACCAGTGTGACTGGGCGCTGGGGCTGATCCCAGCTCAGATTGGGCAAGAAGCGGGGGTACACCCTGGACCGGTTTGCCAGTTTATCACAGGGCTGACATATCTTTATGACAGGCGGCCATTCCTACAGGATTAGAGTCGCCAGTCAACCTAACCTGCATGTCCACGCAGGCACAGGGAAAACATACAAACCCCACATAGAATTTCAACCCAGGACCTTCTTGCTGTGAGGCAACAGTGCTACGGCTTGCACCAAAGTAGTGAACTCCATTAATTTCAGCTCAATTAACCAATATTTCAATATTAACTTTAAATCAAATGACTATAAGTAATGATGACGCCAACTGGTAGTGATATTACCCTATTCTGCAAATTGCTTTTTTTTAAACATCTTTTAGCTCACCTGCCCAGCACTAAACAGCTGGCAAACAAAGCTAGCAATAGCCGGTGAGCACAGTGGCGCATTTAGCAGCTAAAGAGCCAGATATTTTTCCTAGCAATTGGTTTAGTCCGTGCGATAGTGATGGATGGAAGCTACATCACGTAAGAGTGCCAAACTGAGGTTAACATTGCAGCCCTTTAACATTGTCTGACTGCCGATGAAGTTTTTATTTGAATTATCAAACCTGATACACCTGCTAGAGCACGTACCACATACCAAGGCTGAGTCCACAGCGGCCAGGGTTCGATTCCAGCCTAGGACCTTTGCTGTGTGCCCCCCACCCCACCCCGGAGATGGCTTTGTCTTTCTGCAGTAAGCTGAGCAAAACAGACCCAAGCACTCATTTTAAGAATTAAAGTGTGGAAAGCAGATTAAATGGTTGTCCGAGAACCTCGTTCCTACCCTGCTGCATTGTCTCCAACATGCTCAAGTGCAAGTCTACATCGTTTTTTCTAATCCTGACGGGCGACAGGAGCTTTTCACGTGACGGCAGAGGTGAGTTGGTATGAGCCGTTGGTTAAATTCTTCAGTATAGCTGCGAGGGCTTTAGACGTGGAAGACGGGAGCTGAGAGGAAGGCTCATCATCCCAATTAAGAGTCTACTGTGATCAAATGGCTGCGTGCTACTGCTTAGCACTTATCCCCCCCCCTCACACACACACACACACACACACACACACACTCACACACACATACTTGACCTCTGTGACACCCGCCTTCATTGGCTCTTTTCTCTGGCTAATTTGAAAACACTCCTTCTTAATCCTCCCCCCTTGGAGAATGTCCACTGCCCTCTCTCTCAGTTTCCCTTCCCCTCTCGTCCAGTTTCTCTAGGAATTCCGTTCACTTCAAATCTGACGCGCTGGCATGACATTAGAGGTATGTTTCACTGGTGTATAGACCTAACTATTATTATGTAGCTTGACAGATGGATGATAACCAGTTAACGAAGGCCCGTAAATATCAACGTTCCCTTCTGCGTGTAAAACAACAAATAGCTAGTTTCTAATGGGATGTGTTGGCGTATCTCTCGCCGTCCTTGACCTCCCAGCTCCAGAGGCTCGGCAGAAAGCGCTAAGGGCTCAACCGTTAATGACATCTCGCGCGCCAGAACAGATGACTGCAATCAGTTAGGAAAACACACTCAAACGGAGCTGGCTTTGGCTTCGTCCTCTGAGCGCCGACTGTTACTAACGCGCCTTTTGTTTTCGCTCGTCCAAAGCCACACACACACACACACACACACACACACACACACACACACACACACGGGGAAATTAAACTTGGAAAGCGCATTGAGATAAAGCTTTTTTTGTTTGTTTGTTTCTGGCCGTGTTGAAACAGTTTAATGCCATTTAGTTAATGTAAATTTCCAAAGCATGTGCCACTTTTTCATGGCACTGTGGGCTATTATATACCTGGGTGTAGGGTAGGCGACACATGTGTAAATAAAGTTAATATCTGGGTCTTTTCTGGTCTTACTAATATATTTCCCCAGGATATATGTACATGACAAGGGGATATAGACACATTTCCTGGGGATACGGGTTCCTTTTTTGATTCAAAATTTCAAATAATTCAGAATAAGGCACGCTGATATTGAAATCGAATGTATGGAACATCCTGTGGATACACAGAAGTTGTTCATTCCCAGCAGCTGATGAAGCCACACGTTTGTGTGGACGTTCAGGGTTCCTGACCAAGTTAAAGGGCCACTCCAGCTATTTAGTACTGCGTGGCCCAGGAGACAGATTACGAACATAATGGTCAAAATCCAAGCAGCAAAGATGTCCCCACTTTCAGTCCCGTGTGTGGGTCAAGCTCCAAAATCACTTCTCTCAAACCCCACGCCTCCAGTTCGTAGTGCACACTTCTGGCTGAAAAGGTGACAGGTGGGCAAGTGGCTACTTCGCATGACAAGTAAACTGAAGGTTAGTGTAAAATCGCTTTCTTCATTTCTTAATGTAGAAGGATCCACAATTAATGCAGTCGGTTAAGACTAGATTTAAGTGGCGTGTGTTGTGCCAATTGAAATAGCTTTTATTCCGATTATTGTAGCAATAATGTATGTTGTAGATGTCCTAACCCAAACTTTGGTTGGCTTTATTTCATAACGTACACTGTGAATTTACATCGTTAGGATTCAGTCCAGCCTCAGCAGGTGGGTCCACTGAGTTCCTCTACGCAGCCTCAGAATCCCTAAAATAACAGGGTGAAATCATAATATATGTATTATAATAATCCCATTAGTCCTCATTTCTGTAATGGGGAGTAGGAGGACCAGCGGTCGCTCCTTCACTCACACCTTGACTTTTCACCCAAATGTGCTGTGATGGCCAAGACCCCTGGCAGTGCACTGACCCCAAGTTGTATGCCTGAAATAATGATATATATTTATATATAACAAAATAATGAAACGTCCTCATCAAGGGTCACGTGGTGGACCATTTAAGAGAGGGATTAAGACAATTCCATTTTGACTATGTGGCTGCGGACCCCTCTGAAGCCACGTGAGGGGGACCCTGCAGGTCCCCCTTGGCGACGGAATCAGGTGAAATATGCGCGCGGCTGCTGCTGCTGCTGCTGCTGCTGCTGCCGCGCGCACGCGGACAGGTTCGCGTCCAACAACTTCGGGCTCAGTTAGTTTGAGCTTGGGTCCAACTCACCGGCTCGTCCGCCCGCTCCGGCTCGTAGTAGTCATAGTAGTCGTCGTGGCTGGAGTCGCGGGCGAGGTTGGCGTACAGGAGATATGCGAGTAAAAGAGATATTCCCAGTAGGTGCATGTTTATTAAATCCTGAAGGGTTTGTGATCCGACAACCATAAAAAAAAAAGGAAAATTAACAAGTCCTCCCCTGTGTCTGCGCTCCCCTCTCCTTCTGCCGCTGATAACACTCTTTCATTTGGCCCCCTCTCTCTCTCTCTCTCTCTCTCTCTCTCTCTCTCTCTCTCTCTCTGTCTCTCTCCCTTCTTTGTCTCTCTGTCAAGGTCCGGTCCTTGCTCCACTCAGAGACCGCAGCATGTGTATGAACCCCGCTGTGAATGGAAGCCCGGTCATATGGAAACAGATCAATCCGGTGGGTCAGGGAGTCTGACGCGTCATCTAGGACCGTTACACGCACAGGCCTTCAAAATAAAAGCCTACAGCTGGCCACCTTCTTGACGGGAAAGCTATACAAAAGGTGCATGAAGTAGGCTAATCGATATTGAATCCTGACCTCTATCGCCAACTGATGTGAACTGAATCCAAGACGCCATCTGGCGGAGCCCCTTCAACCCTTTCCTCCCGCAGCTGGGAATGAAAGATCATGTTTTCATAACAGGATGAGTAAGTAGGCCCATATGGAAGCTGGGTGGCCTTGGTCGTTTGTATTTTTTGGCTATAAATATCACCAATTAATTAACTATTTCATTATCATATGGTCTAAGGAATGCAATCTGGTGACTCTTTTTCTCAAGATAACAAATACTCTCATATTTGTCTTTTCCAGGCAACCATTCAAATGTGTGGTTTTACACAAGAATAAGCAAACAGACACTTCTTCTGACATTTTTGCTCTGTTCTTTTCTGGAAAGCCTTCTTTCAAGAGCCCATGATGAAACACACTTGGTTGGCCCAGATCCTAAAGTGCAGAAGCCCGAGGGGATTCATTCAGTTTAACTTAGCCCTAAATGTATTCATTCACATGGGTCATGTGATATGCAAGCTACTGAAAAGAAATCCTGATTTTTCCATAAAAATGATGTAAAATAGCAGAAGCACTAAATTCCAATAAGAAGAAGAGGTGTGTCTTATTTATTCAGTGTAGTAATCATTTCTGGTATTGATTGGAGTCATTGGGTCACATTAGATGGAAGCTACTGAAAAAAAATATTTTCTAATAAATAGTCTATGTTAAATAAACTAATCACATTAGAAATTAAAATAGGTGTGCTACATGAGACCAATTTAATATAGGCCTAATTTTTAAATGATAATTTTCAATAATATGAGCATGTAAACAAGAAGATATTGAAGGTCATATTGTGTCATTAAACAATAATTCATTGATGGTCCCTCAGTCAAACCCCAGCCTTTAAGATGAGCTAACTGTCGTCCTCCTGCCATCACTAGGTGAAAGTGAGTAAGAAGATGCTGCTGAATCCAGAGTGAATGTCTGTCAAATATCCAACTTAAAACTAACTTCACCCTGGTTTACAAGAGATAATGTATTACAGCTCTGTCGCTCATGCTTTGTCCTAATGAAAGCTTAGTGTAGTTTTATTGAGAAAGGTCGGAGCGGAAGTTCTGGGCCTACTTTTTGATTATTGTTAGCTTTACACTCATCCCCTACTTTACCTAAGTCAGTGAATTGAATTGAGGAAACAAGAGCAGCGGTCAGCCCAGCATGCACCAGGCAGTCTCCTCACTTATTACGCTTGACATTGCTGACCCCGACACGAGTTGAATACGGCTGAATTATGTCGCACAACGGCGGTGGTGAAAACGATGCCGCTGCAGCGCCTGCCACTGCTAGCGGTGCGGCTAATGTCGGCCCAATCTATGCTGCCACCATCAAGTTGCCGGACTTTTGGCAGCACAATCCACGGCCGTGGTTTCAACACATCGAGGCTCAGTTCCAACTGAGAGGGTTAACACAGGACGTTACAAAGTATTTCCATCTGGTTGCAGCTTTGGATACCTCGACAACAGCCAGGGCTATGACACTATTATAGGGCGCCTCCGGCAGATTGCAAGTACGACGCGCTTAAAACTTTCCTGTTGAACCTCTTTGAACTGTCAGAGCTAGAGAAAGCAGACCGCCTGCTGTCCCTCAATGGCCTTGGCGATAGCAAGACATCCAAGTTAATGGAGAGGATGCTGGCTGTGCTGGACACGGCGGATCCATCATTCCTCTTCGCCCACATATTCCCGCGGCAGCTTATGGCACATGTGCGCACCACACTGGCCAGTTCCCCCTTCCCTTCTTCCAGAGACTACCGGGCGCTGGCTGCAGAGGCAGACAGAATTTTCCTTCGCCAACAGGCAGCAGTTTGTCCATGCGCTGTTGCCCCACCACCACACGTCTGCCCCAATTCCACTCCTGGTGGACGACCCGGGCACTGCAGCTGCTGTTACAGCCCGCCGATAGCGTGAGGACGGGTGGTGTTATTACCATTCCAGGTTTGGGGCCAAGGCCAACCAATGTCTCTAGCCTTGAAGTTTTGGTGCTCAGGGAAAAGCAAGGACTGGTGCTCGCTAGAAGCTATGGGCACTGGCCGTGACTGCAAGCTGAGTTTCATCACTGACGCCTTGTCCAGTGCTTGCTGGTCTATTCTGGGGCTCAGCGCAGCATCCTGCCAGCGAAGCCTGTGGAGACCATGACTGGCGGGCATGGCCCCCCGATGGATGCCGCTAATGGTACACCCATTCGTGTATGTTACAGATTGTGAAGCCCTTTGAGGCAAATGTGATTTGTGATACTGGGCTATATAAATAAATTTGAATTGAAATAAAATTGAATTGAATTGAAATTGAAGTGTGTTTCGGCGGGCGGCATTTCGGCTGGGATTTCGTCAGGGCCGGTGTGTCTACATCTCTACTGGGGGGGGATTTCCTCTGCGCTTACAGACTGTTGGTGGATGTTACGAATTGCCACCTGATCGACACCCTTTCTTTTGCTTTGTACCCCTGCACGCTGGGAGGGGCGGGGGCGCTTTGTCTGTCGAACACGCTTGCCACCGGAGACCTATATCAACGCCTACTGGCTGAGTTCCCTGACATCACCACGCCCACATTCTCAGCGGCAATAGGTAAGCCTGGCGTGGAGCACTACGCCACCACGGTGGGCCCCCCAGTCTGTGCACGGGCCCGGCGCCTCGACTCTGCCAAGCTCGCAATCGCCAGGGAGGAGTTCCCCACCATGGAGCACCTGGGTATCGTGCGACGCTCCAACAGCCTGTGGGCTTCACCCCTGCACATGGTGACTAAAGCTGATGGCACTTGACGTCCCTGTGGTGATTCAGTACCCAGTGCCGCACATACAGGACTTCTCTGCCCACCTAGCCAGCGCCACCATCTTTTCGAAGGTGGACCTTGTTCGCGGTTACCACCAGGTGCCTGTCCACCCGCAGGATGTCCCCAAAACAGCAGTCATCAAACCCTTTGGCCTTTTCGAGTTCCTACGGATGCCTTTCGGGCCTCAAGGGGGCTGCACAGACGTTTCAACGCTTCATGGACTCTGTGCTGTGGGACACCTGACACATCTCCTGCAGTTGTTCGGCTGGCTCAGTGAACATGGTCTTATCAAGGTGTAGCCAGTTTCCAAGGTGTAGCCAGTTTCCCATGCCCGCGCACTGTAAATGGACTGTACTTGTATAGCGCCTTTCTAGCCGTCCGACTACTCAAACCGCTTTCACACTACAAATCACATTTACCCAGACACACACATTCATACACTGATGGCAGGAGATAACTGCCCATCAGTACAAATTAAACTAACCATTCACACACAATCACACACCGAAGGCGCAGCTTTGGGAGCAATTTGGGGTTCAGTATCTTGCTCAAGGATACTTCGACACATGGTTGGGGGAAGCCGGGATCGAACCGCTGACCTTCCGATTGGTAGACGACCTGCTCTGTTACCAAGCCACAACCACCCATGTAAAGTCCCTACAGGAGTTTCTAGGCATGGTGAATTTCTACAACCGTTTCCTCCCCCATGCGGCCCAACTCATGCAACTCTTGTATGACGCTTTAAGGGGTGGTAAACCGGCTGATGTGTTGGATTGGTCCTCAGAAATGAATGATGCCTTTGATGCTGCCAAAACCATGCTGGCCAATGCTGCTCTGCTGGCACACCCATCTCCAACTGCCCCAGTTGCTCTTACCAAGAACGCCTCTAATTATGCCGTAAGGGCTGTGTGTGAACAGTGGGTGGGTGGAGCCTGGCAGCCGCTGGCCTTTTTCAGCAGGAAGCTCCGTGACAATGAGAGAAAATACACCACCTTCGACAGGGAGCTCCTGGGTCTTTTCCTCGCTTCCCGTCATTTCCGTTTTCTGTTGGAGGGCCAGCAGTTCACAGCTTTCGTGGACCACAAGCCGCTGACATTCGCCATGGCCAAGTCTTCGGCGCCAAGGTCTGGTCGACAGCAACGCCAGCTCTCTGCCATCTTGGAGTACACCACTGACATTCAGCACGTGGCCGGCAAAGACAATTTCGTCGCCGACTGCCTCTCCCGGGCGGTCACTGGGTCCGTCCACTTGGACCTCGACTACGCAGCCATTGCTGAGGACCAGACCATGGACTCTGAGGTGCTAGCCTACAGGACAGGCCCCACGGCACTGCTCCTGAAAGATGTGGTGTTCGACACGGCCAATACTACGCTCCTCTGCGACGTCTCCACGGGTCAACCGAGCCCAATGGTTCCTGCTGGCTGGAGGCGAAAAGTTTTTGATGCCATCCACGGCCTTTCCCAACCTGGGGTGAAGGCCTCTACCAAGCTGGTGGGGGCCAAGTTTGTGTGGCCTGGCCTGCGGAGAGATGTTAGGGCCTGGGCTGCTGCCTGTGTAGCGTGACAGTGCGCTAAGGTGACTCGACATACCAAGGCCCCTTTGGCACCCTTCAAAGTGCCAGAGAGACGTTTTGATCATGTGAATGTGGACCTGGGCCCACTTCCCCCCTCCCGTGGTTATACTTACCTCCTCATCATGGTGGACAGGACCACTAGGTGACCAGAAGTGGTTCCCCTGTCCTCCATTAGATCAGCTGCGGTGGCATTCATTATGGCTTGGGGGGCCCGTTTCGGCACACCGTCTGACCTCTCCTAGGACCGGGGTCCGCAGTTCACATCAGAGCTTTGGACAGCAGTCGCCGAGGTTCAGGGGAGCTGACCTATTCCCATGGGTAATGCTGGGCCTTCGCTCCACCCCCAAGGAAGATCTTCAAGCCTTGTCGGCCAAGCTGGTGTACGGGCAGCATCTGCGCATTCCGGGGGAGTTTCTCCCAGATGCCACGGCCCCGTGGTCGGTTGCCTCCCATTGGGCTGTTTCCCGGAGCATTGCCGACGCCTTTGTTCCCATTCCAACATCTCACCATGGCCTTCCCCAGTCCTACGTGCCTAAGGATTTACAGTCGGCCAAGTATGTTTTCATCCGCCACGATGGCCATCGTACCCTGCTGCAGACCCCCTACGATGGGCCCTTCCGTGTCCTGGCCAGAGGGTCGAAGAACTTCATTGTAGATATGGGGGGCAGGCCGGAGCGGGTGGCTATAGACCGTCTCAAGCTTGCTCATGTGGATGTTGGCGAACCACTTCAGCTGGCCCAGCCCCCATGGAGAGGGCGTCCTCCTGTGGCAGCCTCGGCCCCTGTCCTTGCACCTAACCCTGTCCTTGCCCCGCCTCTGGCCCTTTGCCCGTCTCCTGTTAAACCCAGCTAGTATGGCTGCCTGGTCCGCCCCCCTATACATTGACTTTTATGGACTGTTCTGTTTTGCACTAGTGACTAGTGTCCGTGTTTGGGGTACCTGTTCGGTCAGGGCCTGTTATTATGGGTGAATTCTGGGGGGGCCTGTGTGGTGACCCACAAGAGAATGGGAAGAGACATTCACCCAGAGACTGTACCTTTAAAGGAGGGGTTGCTGGTTTGTCAGTTCCGGGTTAGCATGGTTTTCAGTTGTTTACATCCCTCACTGTTCAGTTGAGTGATACATTTGAAGTGGAGAGTAAAGCTGACTCGACGCATCTCTGTCTCCTGTCTCCTCACTTATTACACTCCACAGTAACAACCTAATGTTTCCAGTGGAGGTGATAACTGCTTTGGAGACAGAAATTAGTTCATTTATTATGTAAATCTTTGGATGAAGGCAAAGAACTTCTGGCTAAAGAACATTAGACTGAAGCCATAATAAAAAAATTGTTTAACCCACAAACTGGATTTGTATGTACTACACTAAACGGGTGTATTTTATGTGACTGGGACAGGTGGGAAAGTCTCATGTGGGCATGTGGTGGATGAATGGAGAATGGTAATGGAGGGGCCTGTGGAAGTGGGAATGTGGCTGAAAGGAGACGCTGTGACACCCACATCCCGGATCAAGCACTCAACGGGCGGACCGTGTTCTGAGCTGAAGGAGCGCAAGACTCCGGCGGGATGAGGGGAACCAGGACTCTGTGCTTTCATCAATGGTGCTTGGTGCTTAAGCGCAGTCAAACTGGATGGGCGCTGTTTCCAAATGTCAAACAATTTATGTGAAGATAATAATCATATTATTACTTTCACTGTCTTGTTGCTGCTGGTTTGCATTCCCCCAGACGCAAATTAAGAAAAGTGCATTGAATTACTTCCTGGGTGGATAAGTGTATGTACGTATATATGTAAATAACTGTAGAATATATATATTGTATGTGTAGCATGAAGGAACGACTAACTTAATGTCACTGTACAACCATATGTTGTATAGTGATAAATAAATTACCTCATACCTTGTTCCACTAGTAACAACTAATGGGTAAATAAATGAACAAATAAACAGGGCTCACTTAATGGTTTAGTATGAAAATGATACAAATCGTATGCGACCATCTTCATCTCGACCCAAGTGAACACCTATGGGAGACTTTGGAGCAGTGTGTTAGACAGTGCTCTCCACCATGATCATTGAACACCAAATAAGGGAGGTTGTAATAGAAACATATTAATGCACTTGGTTTTGCAATCTGGAAAAAGGAAAGTGGACAAGGAGACTTGGTGGTGGAACGAGGAAGTTCAGGAGTGTATACAGAGAAAGAGGGTAGCAAAGAAGAAGTGGGACACTGAGAGGACTGAAGAGAGTAGACAGGAGTACAGGGAGATGCAGCGTAAGGTGAAGGTAGAGGTGGCAAAGGCCAAACAAAGAGCATATGAGGACTTGTATGCTAGGTTGGACACTAAAGAGGGAGAGGTGGATTTGTACAGGTTGGCCAGACAAAGAGATAGAGATGGGAAGGATGTGCAGCAGGTTAGGGTGATTAAAGATAAGGATGGAAATGTATTGACAGGTGCCAGGAGTGTGATGGGAAGATGGAAGCAGTACTTTGAAGAGTTGATGAATGAGGAAAATGAAAGGGAACGAAGAGTAGAAGAGGTGACTGGTGTGGAGCAGGATGTGGCTAAGATTAGCAAGAGTGAAGTGAGGAGGAATTCAATTCAATTCAATTCAATTCAATTTTATTTATATAGCCCAGTATCACAAATCACATTTGCCTCAAAGGGCTTCACAATCTGTAACAAACGACACCCTCTGTCCTTAGACCCTCGATTCGATTAAGGAAAAACTACCCAAAAAAACCCTTTTAACAGGGGAAAAAATGATAGAAACCTCAGGAAGAGCAACAGAGGAGGGATCCCTCTCCCAGGACGGACAGACATGCAATAGATGTCGTAAGTACAGAAGAGATTTATAGCATCAAAACAATAACATATACAGCCATGATGGCAAAATTGTTGTATATATATATATTATTATGTTAGAAATGTTTAGGTGGTAAAACATAAGGGAAGATGATGGGTCCAGACGGACAACCGAGCAGCTCCAGGTGAAGGCCAACAAGCAGGACCCGAGCCACTCGTCCCCTGCACCATAGACACAGCAGCACTGCCCCAGCAGGTCGCCATAGTAACAGATCCAGATACATCTCCGGACACTGAAATACCTGCTGAAAGTGACAGTAAGAAAGAAGAGAGGGACGACAAAGCACAAAACTCCAGGAGAGGGAAGAAGTCAAGTTAGTGACATGCATTTATGGGATGAGAATGCATACGGATGGAGAGGAGGACAGAGGTGAAGAGAGAGAGGTGCATCATGGGAAGTCCCCCGACAGTCTAGGCCTATAGCAGCATAACTAAGGGATGGTTCAGGTTCACCTGAGCCAGGCCTAACTATAAGCTTTATCAAAGAGAAAAGTCTTTAGCCTACTCTTAAATGTGGAGATGGTGTCTGCCTCCCGAACCCGAACTGGGATCTGATTCCACAGGAGAGGAGGATGTTGAAGAGGATGAAGAGTGGAAAGGCAGTTGGTCCTGATGACATACCTGTGGAGGTATGGAAGTGTCTAGGAGAGGTGGTAGTAGAGTTTCTGACTAGTTTGTTTAACGGTTCAGAGCAATGGAGACTGTGGAAAAGAGGTGAAGAGGCGAGTGCAAGCAGGTTGGAACGGGTGGAGAAAAGTGTCAGGTGTGTTGTGTGATAAAAGAGTATCAGCAAGAATGAAAGGAAAGGTGTTCAAGACGGTGGTGAGACCAGCGATGCTGTACAGCTTAGAGACAGTGGCACTGAAGAAAAGACAAGAGGCAGAGCTGGAGGTGGCAGAGCTTAAGATGTTGAGGTTCTCTTTGGGAGTGACGAGGATGGACAGGATCAGGAACGAGTCCATCAGAGGGACAGCTCATGTTAGATGTTTCGAAGATAAAGCCAGAGAGGCCAGATTGAGGTGGTTTGGACATGTTCAGAGGAGAGACTGTGAATATATTGGTAGAAGGATGCTGAGGTTGGAGCTGCCAGGCAGGAGGTCTAGAGGAAGACCAAAGAGGAGATTTATGGATGTAGTGAGAGAGGACATGAAGTTAATTGGTGTGAGTGAAGAGGATGCAGAGGACAGGGTTAGATGGAGGCGCATGATTCGCTGTGGCGACCCCTGAAAGGGAACAGCCGAAAGGAAAAGAAGATTTTCAATGGTAGTTTTGGGCAATATGTCTTTGAGATAAAATATTTCCTCAGGAGTACAAATAAAATCGTACAAGCTAAAAATTGTTTTCAGACTGCAAACCTTATTTCCAGGAAGTCAGACAATGTGTTTCTTGTAATTGTTGTAAATGTTAAAATAAATCTCAGTCCTTTTCTTTTTACAGTTCAACTCATAATGTCTTTGTGTATGAATTTCGAGCCCTTTTCATGTCAACTTTAACCACAAATATCTTTTTATGAAAATGTCAGGGATTATTATTATTTCAAAATTTCACTACAGCTGGTACACTTTTCCTGACAGTGGACCAAGCCATAAGAGCTTTTCAGGGCTGCGCTCATATTCCTGATGGGTAGAAGGGTTGAGGTAAACCCAGTCCACAGTGTGAGCAGGTTCAGCTGAAATAACTTGGCATGGAGCAGAGACAGATGGAGCGACAGGGCTATTAAACAGGTCTTGGGTTGTATGCCGAATACTGACCCACATAGGTGGAAAGGTTGTACAATGCAGGGGGTCTCTCTCCATCTTCAAGTTTAGCCAAGACTCTGTTATACTGAGGAATGAGTGTGTGTGTGTGTGTGTGTGTGTGTGTGTGTGTGTGTGTGTGTGTGTGTGTGTGTTTGTGAGGGGCCACTCTGCAGATATTTAAGGGATATGAAATCAGTCAGTGTGGCCAGCATTCCAAAGTATTACAAGACACACACACACACACACACACACACACACACACACACACACACTCACACACTAAGAGCAAAAGCCTGAATGGACTCTTTTCCTTGGGGTATATTTGGTTTGGATTAAACCGAGGGAGTTAGCAGAAACAATAGCGAGCTGGGGTCGTTCAGAGAAACAACAATTTATGACTGAGGCAAATATAGAAATGATCTGACTTGCATATTTGTATTCAATCTTTGTTTTAATTACCTTATGGCTGCTCAACAACAAAAGTGTGTGTCAGTGCATGTGTGTGTGTCCCATGCTTTTCATTGGACCAAATGGGGATTACTATTTGGCTTGGCATTGTTTCGATTGACCTGTGCCTCAGATGTCAAGGCTCAATCCAAGGATTGCAAGACAGGCCCAGGTCAACAGTGTTTAGAGATCACTTATCACCATGACAACACTAGCATAGCCAGCAGTATCCAGAATCAAAGATATAGACTGCAAATAATTAACATGCAGACATTTAATGGGTTTAAACTGAAATGTTCAGCTCAGTGTGAGATTATCCACCAACTGACTCGTACAACAAACTAATTGATGAGTACAAAAACAGTCCAAGATTGCCAAGATTTCGCAGACAACATCCTCCATACTTAACGTTTAATAAAAGATGCAGTTTGGGTCATCTTGAGCGATCTGATTTGGACTTGCCTTTGGCATTCTGATTGCGATTATGTTCAGCAAGTTTTTTATTCGAAGGAAATAAAATGGATGAAATAAGACTCGGGCTAAATCAGCAACGGGGAATCGGAGACTGTCGTGCCCACATGCCTGCATCACAACATCCCAGATCAAGCTATTGCACTCGAGACAGGCGGGCAACACCGTGTTTCATGCTGACAGAACACAAGGCTCCGGTAAGAAGAGGATAGGTGGACTGTGTTTACATCAATGATGCTTGGTGCTCAAACGTTGTCAAATTTAATGGACAATGTTCCCCAGATGTTGGGTTTTTAATGTTAAGATCTCGACCATATTATCTCCCGAGAGATTTCACCATTGTTTTGGTGCTGCTGTTTACATTCCCCAATTAAAGAAATGCACCACAGGAACAATATGAGGTCATCAACAGTCACATGACATGTTTTGCCTAAATTCCACTCCAGCATGTCCACATAACCATCAGGGGGAGCAATGCCCTGGACCATGTTTACATGAACATTTCTGGCAGCTACAAAACCCTCCCCTGCCTTAATTTTGATCAATCAGACCATATTTCCCTGCTTCCCTGCATTGGGGTGCAATGGTATAATTTGTCTGCAGGCTTATTGGTATATTGTGGCAGGAAATTTCAAATCCAGCTTTCAACCAACAGCAGCACTTAAAAAGTGTAGTTTTGTCATTAGTGACGTGTCTGTGCTGTCACGTGATGACTTAAGTACATTTCTTAAGGCTAGGCAAGGCAACTATGCTGTTTTCATACTGTCATAATGTGTCACTGACATAACGTCATATGGTGTTGTCAAGATGTAATTTACTGTGTTGAAAGGGCATTATAAAAATCATTATGAAGTCTTGATGTAACTAAAAAATGTAATGTAAATTACAAATTAAAATACATTGCATGCATAAACTGGTTTAGCAAGAAAATCACATTGAAAACATATTGTAAGTCTTGCATAAAGATTATAATGCAACAGGTCCAGCAGCCTCTCACAAAAGTTAAATGAAAAGATTCACCAATCTATTCCTGAATTCCATCCAACAATAAAATTGAAATTAAGTAGAAACATCAACAATACTTCCATTATTTCCTACTTGTTTATAATAATTAATAAAAGCAAATAAAGGGGGCTGACAGATTCCCGTCCAAAAAATGTCCTCTGGCTACTGGATCGCTTGCATTCTTCACAGATTGTAGTCAGTTAACCCATTGAGGTTCAAATTCTATTCTTGACCTTGGAGTCAGCAGTTTATAAAACAATCTCATTTCAAATTCCATTTAGCAGCTGTTCAGGAGCTTTCAATCATATGAGGTGATTCTCATCAGCAGAGTTTTTTTTCTTTCCAAGAATGAACTTTGAACCTCAATTTCTAAGCCAACATGGTCAAGTCCTTAAACATCTTAACATCTACTTTTTCAAGACGACAGTCACTGCTGAGAAAGATCATGTGATATGACACAAAGTTCCAGAACAGCTACTAAATGGACCTTGAGCTGAGATTGTTTTGTCAACAGTCCCTGTTGGGAATTACCTGAGTGTCAGACCAAAATGCACTTCTTGAGTATCATGTTTAAATGTATCAAGTTTAAGGGCACTAATGTGCAGCTGTCAGTTAGAAATAAACTGGAGGGAGTGAGAGTGCACTGAGTGGTAAAATAAATATATTAACTTAAGAATTTACACAATTAACAATTTTCTGTCAGCATTTTTCTCTTTCCTTTTGTGCAGCAACAGTGTTGCTTTTTGCTGTAATATTTCTAATATACTTCATAGATCTCCATTATAATGACCTGTTCCTCTTGACTGAAGGAGCTGGCACGCAAGCAGTCTTTTTTGTGTGGAAGAAGACTCAAATGACAGAGCCCGGTGGAGAAAGCCTGGGTTAACAAAGAAAGTTGATAACCACGTCATGATACCCATAGTCGCTGATTGGGCTAACGCAAAGAAGGCCCGGCTATGTTGAACTTACACCCCTCTGGTCCCCTGCAGTTTAACATACAGCACATTGTTTAGAACGGAAGTTCAATTACTGGCTACTGTACAGGTATATAGTTTTAATTGACACATGCCAGCCAATCCGAAATTAGTATTTTCCATGGCAATGGTATAAATGCTAACAAAGTTTAGCCAAACTCTTTTTGGTTTTTGAGTTGTTTTCTTTCAGCAGAAGCAAGCCACCACAAACTTCAAAAATGTTGGCCAAGATCAAGAGCATAGTACAAGCCCTAAGGAGGCAAGCATCCTGCAGTCAGTGCGGGATTGGAAATTGGAAGTGAACCTTGATAAAAAGCTTGCGTTTCCCCCAGAAATAGTGGCTACAACACTCCGGCCACACATGATCCTGTGGTCTCCAACAACAAAGCTGGCACGTTGTAGAATTAACGGTACCATGGGAAGATGGGGTTGTAGAGGCTTATGAGAGAAAAAAGACCAAATATTCCGACCTGGCAGGTGTAGCATCTCAGAATGGCTGGAAGACCAGCACCTTCCCAGTAGAGGTGGAATGCAGGGGATTTGTTGCCACATCTGCCAACGGTTCACTGAAAAAAATAGGGGTGAAGGGTCGCTCTCTCCAATAGGCCATCAGGTCCATGCCAAGCGCTGCCGAAAAAAGGAGTAACTGGCTCTGGATCAAGCTTAAAGACCCCAACTGGGCAGAAAGGTAGAGACAGATGTTATGCGGCATGGAGGGGGGTGTACATGGGACGCTGGGTACACCGTTGAGCCTTCTGGAGACGTTGTGGGCTTCAATTAACGAAACATCGGTGAAGTAAGGTGCCCACCTGATGACTCCAATGACATACCGTATCCTCCTTTTCACTACTTTGCTTGAAACATCTAGTTCTATTAGCTTTACACTGAAATACCCAGACACTGAAGACACACAGTTATAGCCTACATTGAATTGGATAACAAAGTGTACCATATACTGTACATACTGTAGGCTACATGGGACAGGTGGACAATAAGAAGCACATTACCTCATTTGATCCAAAGCACTCATTCATAAATAAATAATATTCACTATTATTGTTTCATTTCTTTAATCCCACCTCATGCTGAGACACATGGGATAGGTCATCCCCATCACAGGCTGACACTGTTATACTTGTGTCCAGAGGAGGACACAGAAATCACACTGAAGGCCAATCTACATAGAAGAGCTTTTGATGTCTGTCACTCGCCCATCTCATGGAACAGATATTCCTTGGTTTTATCAACTGTATCAATTCTCAGACCTCAACATCTTTTGGTTTTTCAGTGCTCCTCGGGAGCTGTGCTGCTCACAGACAGCTGGTTCAGGGGGCAGAGGCGGCTGAACGGAGGTCGTAGTCGGTGTTGAATGGACAGAACGCTTCAATAGCACTCACGCAAAACTCACAGCTCACTTTTAATGTGGAATCCCAGGGACTCCACAACTGACTGAGAGACTGCAGTTCCAATGTCCAACAACATCTACCAAGGCTTTACAGTTATGGGGAAAACGCTTAATATTTGTTATATTTGGCTGTGTGTTTGTGTGTGGGTGTGGGTGTGTACTCAGTCACATATTCTAGCTGTGGGAATTTGTATTCTACCGGAACCGAAAAACAATGGGCAGGGTGGTAATACAGTGTTTTTTTAGTGTGTGTGTGTGTGTGTGTGTGTGTGCGTGTGTGCATGTGTGCGTGCGTCAGCTATGTGAAAAAGTTTCAGTCTGCCATAATTCATGTTGAGTTTTGAAGGTCTGAATGACAATGGCTTGCATTTTTCTTGTTCTTTCAAGAACCCTATGCTTCATGTTGAAATGTAGCAAATATTTAGAATATTTCCATTTCCATTTAGTCATTTAGCAGACGCTTTTATCCAAAGCGACTTACATATGAGGAAGAATATGATAAAGTCCAATTGAAATCCTATTTTCTCATATAGTAATCCCAATGTACATATTCTCTATTTGCTTGCATTCAAATTGGAAGAGAAAAGAAGAAATCATGTTCTCTCGCTCTCTGTCTCTCTCACACACACACACACACACACACACACACACACACAGTGGCTGGAGGGAAAGCATGTTAGTGGAGAGATAAGCCTCCTTTGTTAGGTGGTTGACACTTTGACACCATTAATTAGACTGGGCCAAGGGAAACTGGGCAATGACCTAACTACTAGCTAGTGTGTGTTTGGAACTGTGTATGTGTGTGTGTGTGTGTGTGTGTGTGTGTGCGCGCGCGCGCGCGCTACAGGGAGCTGCACTGTGTTTCTCACCTACAAGTCACTCTCCGTGAAGAACTCCCCCAGTGTCGGGACTTTAGTTTGGACGTGGAACTCTTCTCCTGACTGGTTTTGCCATTTATATTTCCTACTGACGCCAATCAGCTTGCTGAGACAAATGCAGAAATCTGTAATAAAGTATGTTTTTAACTTAACCTTTTCAACTCAAGACTCTTTTTGTTCAGTGTCCACTCCCATATATTTACAGGCTTGTGGCATAGTTACTTCATGTCTCAACTAAGGATTCCATATTAAGTGCTGAAAATACCAATTCACTGTAATGCGGTGATTTTGCGTGTCAGCGGTTCAATAAAAACTGTTTAAGTCCACGAGCATGATAGTTCATTGTTGGAATTTTGGTGATAAGAAGTGACGACAGGGCGGCTGTGGCTTGGTGGCAGAGCGGGCCGTCTACCAATCGGAAGGTCGGCGGTTCGATCCCGGCTTCCCCCAGCCACGTGTCGAAGTATACTTGAGCAAGATACTGAACCCCAAATTGCTCCCGAAGCTGCGCCTTCGGTGTGTGAGTGTGTGTGAATGGGTTAGAGATGCTCATAAGTCTCTGAGCTAGAGTCCGAGTCAAGTCTCATGTCTCTGTGCTCAAGTCCAACTCAAGTCTCAAGTCTCTTTATTATAATAAGTCTCTGGTTATAAGTGTTGCATCATGTACGGCGACCCATCCAGGCTGTGTAGAACACTGCACAGCTATATATAAGGAAATCAAAGCATGTAATATGTTATTTTGACACCTTTCTCTATTAACATAACGTATCAGCTTTGATTTTGTTATATAACTGTAAACAGGAGACATGAGAAAAACACCAAGAATGCTTTACTTTTAAGATAACATCTGTATTTTGCCTTGTAGCATGAACGCACAGTACGGTACAGACCAAAAATGTAGGTTCTGAAGAAAAAGGACTCCCTTGTCTGTCGCTGAATTATAATGAAAGGCTCCTATTGTGTTGGCTCACACCATTTAGTATGTTTTTTATTAAGCAGTTTGGATTATGAACCATGATTACGTTTTATTTTATTACCCATGTCATTATACACATTTGTGTCCTCATAAACCATATACAAGAACACACACACACACACACACACACTGGGTGTATTACACACACACTTTTAAAAGCGTTTTTTCCCCACTTTTTGAAAACGGGTCTGGACAACAACATTAAACAAACGCTCATTTATATTTCATAAAGAAAACAGTCACAGTTAACCTCCCGTAGTAGCTAAAGCAAGAAGCAAGCTAACGGTAACGCTAGATGGTCAGTGCGCTGAACAGGTTTACCGACCTGTCAGGGTGAGTTTTCAGATGCCTGATAAAATTGGATGTGGTTGAGCCAGAATCTTTTTTCTGGAGACCGCATATTTTGCATTGAGCGCTTCTTTTGTTTGGGCCGTTGTGTTGGAAGTTTTTAAACCCAAAACTTATGACGAGCGGCACAGCAGCGGCAGGTGCGGTCGCCATGACTGTTTGTTGTCCTCTCACGTGTGGCCGCGCGCAGCAGATACGAAGTACGATACGTGATACGTGGCAGGTTATAGGAGCCAAAGGGAGGGGAATAGCAGCGAGCTCATCAGACGTTTCCTAAAAATAAACATTGTTCACGAGTCCCGCAGCTCGAGTCCGAGTCGAGTCTGAAGTCTTTCGAGTCCGAGTCTCAAAATCGAGTCCCCATCTGTGGTATGGGTAAATGTGATCTGTAGTGTGTAAGCGCTTTGAGTAGTAGGACGACTAGAAAGGCGCTATACAAGTACAAGTACAGTCCATTTACTTGGAGTGCTTTTGACGAGAAAGTCCTACATTTTGAAGCCAGATCTGAAGTTCAACGCTGTGCCTATCTTTACATTCTTTCTAAGCGGGTTTATGGGTATTTATCCTTGATCAACATTGGGTACACCATAAGTCCTGCTGATTTCAGGGTGTGTATGATGTCTATAAGTTCTGATTGGACTGATTTTCTAAAAAAGGGGTGTGTTTTTTGATGCAAAATGCGTTATTTGGGTTTATAAATGTAATTCATGTCAATGAATTAAATCGTTAATGATGTCAAGTAAGATCTAGGGTTTTTAGAGCTTGACCCATATTAGGGGGGGGATATATGAATGTCTTGGCCTCTGAAAGCCACCGGGGGAAAACGTCCCTGTGGGCTTTAAGTCTGCAGATCCCCAGTCAAGCAGAGACCTATCCATCAGTGAGTTTCTAGTAGGCTTCGGTATCGACCGAGGTGGGATCTGTTCCGTCTGTTCAGAGAGAAGGCAAGGGCTCGACTCCTGTTTGATACTGATTGGGCGATCCGAATCTCTCACATATGGAAGGAACATTTTCTGTCAGTACCACAAACCACAACGGCTCTCTTCATTTCCTAACCAAACACTCGGTCTGAATTGGTCTTTGAATTTGGACACAGAATTCCTGGTGACTCTTACTGGAGGCTCTCAGGCCATTTCCTGGACTACCTGCAGGAATATTGGTCACGCCGCTGCCCTTTGCGCCACAGTGCCATTTTTCACCCTCCGAGGCGTCATCTCGGCCTCTGAACTGCATACCTTTCTTCTGTGACGAGCTGGTGTATTCCTCTGACTCGATCAGGTTTTTCACAGACGGGCTCCCTCCGTGGGTTTTCGGGGGGATCCTCCCTCTTTCCCTCGGTTGGACAATGTCGTCTGCGCTGCATGACATTTACCTGATAGCTGTAGCGTGCACATCTGGGGTCAGTACCTTATCTCATCTCAGTTCTTTTCAGAGATGTCAGAAGTATTCACAATCAACACTCAGGTAGAAGTACAGATGCTAGGGTTTAAAAAGACTTCTGTAGAAGTTGAAGTATCAACTCAAGCTTCTTACTCAAGTAAAAGTGTAAAAGTACTGGTTTCAGAACTACTTAAAGTATAAAAGGCCGTGCCACAGGGGCCTATAGTGCACTCCCCCACCTCCTTAAAACAACATGTTTCTAAAGGCCATAATGACTGTAATGTTATATTAAAATGTTAATGTTGAAACTTGTGGGATGCACCAGGCTACCTGTGTCAGCCACATATATGCCCATTGAAAATGAAACCACATAAGTACATTAAAGAACCAAATATGTGACGGACGTCTTCGTACTCGGCTACAGACGTCGGCTGTAACTTATTACTTTCTCTGAGTAGCGACCAACGCTGGCGGCGTCCCTGCTGGAGTGAGTCGGGATCTGTGTCATGTGCAGCTGCGATGGATCGTGTCAACCAATAGGGTGTCAGAATGGTACATGTTAATACTTCTCATCCAACCACAATCACATTCGCTCTATCCGGAGGGCACCATTTATATGGATAGGCTTTTATTTAATTTAACGTTGACAAGCCAGAATGAAAACAAGGCAAAATTAAATAGGAGTAACAAGGCTATTTTTAAAATGTAAGGAGTAGAGGGTACAGATAACTGCATGAAAATGTAAGGAGGAGAAGCAAAAAGTCGGCTGAAAATGAATTACTCTAGTAACGTGTAGATACCCAAAAGTTCTACTTAAGCAAGGTAACGAAGTATTTGTACGTCGTTACTTGACACCTCTGGTTCTTTTTGCCAGTCAGCTGTCGTGCGCATCGTCAGTAAAGGGAAAATCCTCATCAAAAAGACATCAGACATGTTCAACTTCATTTGACCCACATAGAGGTGGTTCATGTTACGATTTGGCTTTACATCCCAGTCACAACTGTCTACATCTCATGCGCTCAAATGTGAGGTGATCGGGGCCCGGGGTTCGACTCCGACCCGCGCCCCCCCCCCCCCTCCATTTCAAGTCTTCATCTATCTCTGTCAATAAAGGCGAAAAGGCCAAAATAAAAAAAAGTCATGCATAGAAGCGATGGTGGGGTTTTGGCTGTCACAATAATCTATTACTGCTTACTGTTCCGTATTTAGTTTCATCATTTATTTCTGGTCATATTGAATTCATTCAGATCGTTGCTGGCATATTATATGCTTTGCTGGCCATTAAGGGACCCTGATTTATCTTTTGGTCATTGATGACCATGTTGGTTGCTGTTGTCTGGCCATTGCTGGTCACCCACTAACTTTAACAATAAATAAAATGTCCTCGAGCACACTGTCACAGAAAGTAAGTGAGTTCCTCTTTTTCAGTGAAGTCTCTGATTGAACTGATGTAGGAAGTGCAGCCTGTGTTGCTCTCTGTCCCTGCGTCTCTCCGGCTCTCCAGTTACATGAACAACAAATCCTCAGCTCAACAGTGACCTCTTGGTTGGGCAACTAATTACGCACGCATGCACGTGCACACACACACACACACACGCACACACACGCACACACACACACACACACACATTACAACCAAAGACTAACAGCTCAGACCCCCCACAAACAGCAGGTCAGGGTTGTATGCACTGTGAACCAATCTCTCTCTGCCTCTAAATTTGTTTGCGTGTGTGTTCATCCCTCTGTGCGTCATTGTGTGTGTGTGTGTGTGTGTGTGTGCGCGCGCGCGTGGCCTAATTGGAATGCCATGCTTTTGGTCGTGCAATCACAGACGTCTGTGGAATTTGAGCTGATATGAAAATAATTGCTTCACTTTGGCTTGGTCAGACGTTGCAACGAGCCAGTAATGTAACGCAGCGTGCTCCGGTGTTTACACTCCAACTTGTTATAACGTGCTCACGGGCTGTTTTTTTTTTACTCTGCCTCCGTGCGCTTCACCTTACAGCTAAAGTTCTCATTTTCTGACAGCCACTGTGTTCGGAGGGCTTTACCGTGGCTGAGGAATTGGCGCAAGGGTACGTGTGTGTAGCCTATGTGTGTGTGTGTGTGACAGGGGTGGAACTGTGTGTGTGGCTTGTGTATTTGGCCAACATGGAGACATGTAAATCCCTGATTAGCCATTTAACATGAACTTCCTTCGCCGACTGATCAACACAGGAACACCAGAGGTGGAGGGGATTTGGCGGGTTTCACTAATGTTGTGGGGACATAAATCTGTTTACACACTCACATTGTGAGGACTTGCCCTCCTTATGGGGACAAAATGCAAGTCCCCATAATGTAAATCATTACATTTTAGAGTGAAAACCTGGTTTAAGATTAGGCTAAGGGTAGGTTGGTTAGAGTAAGTCTCCAGGGAATGAATGTAAGTCATTGTAATGTTCCGAAAGTAATGGAAACACGACTGTGTCTGTGTGTGTGTGCGTGCGTGTGTGTGTGTGTGTGTGTGTGTGTGCACTTGTACAGCCATCTTTGTGAGGACCAATTTGCGTTTTACACCTTGGGAGTGAGGACATTTTTGGAAATTGAGGACATTATGGCCGGTCCTCACTTTTCAACAGACCTTCAAAGGGCTTGGTTTTAGGGTTAGGGTTAGGCTTAGGGTTAGAATTTGGTTTAGGTTAGGGTTAGGGTAAGGGTTGGGGTTAGGCACTTAATTGCGATGGTTAAGGTTAGGGAAAGGGGCTGGGGTTTGCATCAAGTCAACGAGAGTCCTCACAAGTATATAAGTACTGGGTTGTGTGTGTGTGTGATCCCCAGAACATGCTTTGAACTTAAAAACACATTAAGGTATTGGACCCAAACCTTATTTAAACTACGCGGCAGAAAAGTTGAAATGCTTCTGCAACGTCCTGGGCTCAGCTGAAACGACGAGGGTTTCACCATTAGTGGGTGAATGTCACTCGCTGGTGTAAAAGTAGAGAGGCTTACACAAGAGAAAGATCTTGCAATGATTGTTTGGCTCATTACTTCAATGTCCTTAGATCCTTAGATGCACATGGTTCATTAAGTCTGTGAGGTAATAGCAATAATGCATGATGAGGTGTGTCATCGTGACTAAGGTTCAAATGGAGTACATCATTCCACTGTTTTCCACATTTCCTCCGTCACGTCCCCTACCAAAGGAACAAAGGCTGTTTTTCAATCTTCTTTCATGTTTCGAAGTTATAGGGTAATAGGGAAAATAAAAGGGGAACTAATAAAGTTGGAGTATCAACTACCCAAGAAGCAGAAGAGTAGAAGAACTGGATGGGTTTGGACCAGATCTTTAGCCATGCTAGTAGCATGGGGCTCTAGGGATGGCAACCTCTGTCTGTCAGTCAGTCCACTATCTTTGGTCCAATTATCTCAACAACTATAGGGTGGACTGCTGTGACATTTGGCACAACAATTGGTATCCTGCTCAGAATTAAGTGATGTCATTTCAGGGATCCCCTGACTATTCCTCTAGCGCCAACAGCAGGCTGGCATTTTTGGCTTTTAGTGAAACGTCTTGACGCCTACTGGATGGATTCCCATGGAATTTTGTACAGACATTCATGGTCCCCAGAGGTTGAATCCTCTTGACTTTGGTGATCCCCTGACTTTTCACCAGCAGGTCCGAATTCCTATTCGTCCAATACTTATACTTGTTTTTTGATTAAATACTAGTTAAATGGATGACTTTCCTGTCAGTCTCAGCTGTACTTCGTGTGTTTGCTTGTCTTAGGGACCTATTTTTGCCGTGGCTGAAAACAACCAGCACAAGCAACGCTCCGACTGTTTGGTTTGGACATTTGCTTTGCCCGCCTGTGTGGTACTTTGGTGCCCATCGCAGAGCGCACTGTCCAGAGGTGCCAAAATCCAACCATCCCATTAAAATATCGACAGATAGCGTCCTTTACGTTTTTTGTACGGGAATATTTCACAAGTGATTTGCGTATTTAGCTACCACCTTACACGACAGGGTCACAGCACCGACAACTCTGCAAATCTCTAGGTTGTTCTCACGGAAACAGGAAGATAGACCATGATGCACTTGGCCGTGTATCATTACTCAATGCTGCCACCTTGTGACCAAAGTCTGCAATAGCAAGTGAGACTGTGACAGCCCACTCACAAGCCGTTCACATTCTACTTAGACTTATACGACTTTGAGAACGCTACCAAACCTAAGAGCAAAATTCTTCATCTGAATAAATTTACCACCATCTTTTAACAAAGATAACAAAGTAAGTTTGGATAGTTGGGTAAGTAAACATGAGATTTATACCATCATGAAGCTCAAAACTGATTAAGATATAGTTATAAAAAAATAAATCTAAGAACAGACCAAACATCGAAAGCCCCAATAATGCCGCCCGAGGCCACTGAAATAAAAAAAGTTCATCCTCTTGGGAAAATGAACGTGCTCAGCAAATTTCATCAGCAATGAGCCTATTTCATTATGAGATGCACTTAAAGAAAAGAACATTGAATGTTTAAAGCCAGCTGCATCCATTTAAAAGGGTTCAAATCGCTTTAAGGGAGTGTCTTATTTTTTGAACCACTATACTGACTACTGTTTGCACAGCCCCGTAATACTGTCAAAGCACTCATTTTGAATTAGTGACGGGTAAAGCGGTTCTGTTCAGTGTACTGATCAATTAGAATCAGCTCATTAAAAAGAGTTGTTCACCTGATTATTCCTCCATAGATCTCCATTGTTGTCCAAAAGCTATAAATTATTATCAGTGAGCCTCACTGTTGTTCCTTCATCACCATGAACACACACACTGTAGTTTATTGTGACTCAGTCCCACACACACACCGTCCTGCAGCCCCAAACACTCACTAGAGCACCACATGTGGATTCATCCGCAGCTAAAAATAGTCCCCAACAAATATTTCCTCCTGTTGGAGTAACATTTGACAAAAACTACAGGGCCCAGCTGTTTTGGGAAACTACTGAACCTTTTTAAAAAATGCAGCCTTTTTGAAACAAAATACTTGTGAGACGTATATTTATGCCTTCGGTAGGAACCAATGGGCTTGGAGCTGAGGTCTGAAGTCAGAAAGTATTGAGGGACAGACAAATATATTTTTGGTTTTTAGTGGGATTTGTTGACAGTGACACAGTATTGGTAGCATTATCCTTTATGTTACATCACAGGTTGTAAGCAGATAGTGTGCAAAGTGAAAAGGGCTTATCCTTTGAAGAGCGTGAATGTGCTCAGCAAATCTGACGACAATCTGCCCATTAGATTCGGAGATATGGTGACTAATTTTGCTTATCAAAAGGTAAAATTTGCTCTTTCTGACGGATCATGTAGAAAGGTCACAGGATCACCAAACACATGAGGATTCAGCCTCTCGAGATCATAAATATCCACTGCAAATTTGGCCATTAAGCAATCCGAACGTTAGTTAGCTATCTTGCGCTGGAAAAAAGGTTGGAAATGACAGAAAAACCAATATCCGCTTCCTAAAAACTAGCGACAGTGACATTCTGTATAGTGATTTATAGTGTAGCAATGATAGGAAACAAGCCTCTTGAGGTCTTAATGGGTATCACGAGCCAGGACGGCCCTGCGCTCGCTGGTTAGCATCTCTGCAACATGGACGTCTTGGACACAACGTCAACACTGTTATTTCTTCACAGTGTGTTAATAATTTGAGTTCATTTTTGAAGTTTTTTAAACTCTTAAATCTCTTAAATTCTTATACATTGCACCTTTAAATAGTCATTTCCCCCTTGCGTTCCACAAGTAAATGTTTAGAACTACATTTTTGCAGCCGATTTTAGGATTTTTGGAGTTAAAGCTTGCTTTGTGTTCCGTTTGATTTTCGAGGCTGTAGTTTGCTCAACAGACTCTTTACGGATTGCCAGATGTGTTCTTGTGTAAATTAAGAGGATCTTAGCTATTATTAGCTTATGGTTTTACTGTGCAAACGAAAAATCTATAACAGAATTCAGAGAGGCAGAAAGTGTAGAAAGTCAAACTGTAAAAGAGAGTGTGCTGAAACTGTAAAATAGAAGTTATGCTGGTCTTGTCCTTTTATGGCATGTTAGAGTGTCTTTTTCCTTTTAAAGCTCGTAAACAGCTGAAACTTGTCACCCAGGGGAGGAAATGTGGAAGCGACATGCCGACAACAGGGAAACAAAAACCAGGAATTTGAACAATTTTCTCTGCCATATGGGGGTGTCACAGTGGAGATGCAGTAAATGTATTCTGTCTGTTGTGTGTGGGAGTGTGTGTTTGTACACGTATGGAATGCTGTTGACGCTGTTTTGTCGTGTGTGACACAATGAGTGACACTGGGACCATTACAAATAAGAGTGTGTGTGTTGCTTGTGTGTTCGGGAGACAATGCCAGAAAAAACACCTGCTTGTCTTTATGACCAGCAAACACATCCTGTGGCCCCTCAGAGACGCAAGTTCAATTCCCTGCGTACTCTCACGACACAAATAGCCTCCGGCTGAATGCACACCGACACAAGAAGAAGAGGGATATTTTTTACTTACCTTGTGCCGTCAGGGTGGAGCTCATTCAAACCAAGAGACATTTTTCTGCTAATTCTACATAGTCCTTCTCCCTGTCTGTATGTCCACCTAACCTAAGAGTGGTAGCAGTAGATCAACAGCTGTGTCCCTACTTCTTTGGCTGTGATGAAGAACAGAAGCAGTACACACTGCTGCGTTAAAGATTTCTTGTTGACGGTTTCTTGGACGTCATCCTGATCAGATGCTTAATCACCTTCTGAAGGTGAAGGCGCAGCAGTTTCCAATTTCTGCTTGGATCCAACGTTTCATTCGTTCACATCACTACCCAAAGTTTAGGGCCCGAAAGTAAGGGATGCAACATCGAGAGCCTCTCCTTCTTCACCACAACAGTGTTGATAGACCAGCAAGTACAAACCCAGGATACTTGAACTCCTTCACTTGGGCTGAAACTCACTCCCAACCATTTTTTTTGGCACCATGGCCTCTATTGTGGAGGTGACCTGCTTTTCTCCTTAACATATAGCTGTTTTGGAAGTCTCTAAATCAGTTATATTACCATATAACAAACGGTGGTGTTGGTCGGACTAAGTAAGCTACTTAAAGACAGATTCTGGTACTTAAAAAGACATTTGCCAAAATATGCATATGAAAACTTGCCAAAACGTAACAAAAATGTGAGGAAAACAGGTTTAAATTGTCTATTTTGCTAAAAGAAGTCAGCTGTTCCAGCTGTACACCCTACAGAGAGCTTCTATGAATAATGGCTTTTGGTCTTTGGCAAACCTGTATATTTTTTTTTAAACACTGAAGGAGGAGATGTGGTCCAAAGGCAGTATGAATTTGTATGATCACGCATTACCTGCAGATATTTCAGCTCAGACGAGTGAACTGAACGGATGTGAAACTTTTTAAAGGTTTTGTGTTTTCATTACGGATGCCTGTGAACTGGATGCAAATAGTCTGATGGTTCTTATTTCCTAACCACTACAGCACAAAGGAGTCCAAAGCCCTGCTAGCCGCTCCGTGGGGCGGTACTTAAGCAGCCAGAATGCTTCATCAGAAGTGCTTGTTGGATGGTCAAACAGCTTCGGATATCCCCCTCCCAAACTCGGCAGGGCTGTGCCCGACAATTTCTGTTAACTTTCACGCCCACTTCACGTCGAGATTGGTCAACTGTGGGGAGGTGAGAAAGGAGCCAAGGTTCTGAATTTATTCTTTTGCTTGTTACCCTACGATTTCTGTCACTTTTCAAGTGTACCACACTGCAACACTATGAACGTCTTCTGGGGGAGATTGTCTGAAATGCTCGGCGTTATGCTCATATTGACCCGCCCTCTGTGTAATGGCCGGCTTTTCACTCCGTCTTCCAGTGTGGAACTGCTATAAAACAAATTTGATGTCCAATGTGGCCGGACAACTTGTCGTACGAACTAGCTCTTTTCCTGCATAGCCCTTAGGCACAGCGTTGCGTCAGTTTGGTTAAAATGCCAGCAATAAGTGGATTTCCATCCACCTGTTTTTATGTTCGTTTTCAATCCACGCATTAAAAAACCTGAGTATATTTGAAAAGAAGTCAGTATATCGCAAAAATGCTTTTGCACTTGGCTGAGATGGAAAAGTTGATATATATCGATAAATCCGACAAAGCGCTATGGAAAAATCATGTCGAACAAGAAGCTTGTGACTCACTCAAGGTAACCTTCCTCGAATTAATACATGAAACAGAAGTGCCATATTTCCATCAGGTTTTCTACCTTCTTTTCCACCATTCAAGCTTGCTCTGTTTTAACTACGGCATCTCGTTGCGTCTTCTTCTGCAATGGTTTAATGGCACCCGGCTGGAGAATTAGCGCCACCACCTGTTTATCTGCATGAGCCCAACTCCTAATTTTCAACAACAGTCATGGATGGAAACCCATATAAATCGCATTTTCTTTTGCCGATGTACTGGAAATTTATGCATGACAACACGCTAACATTTACTAATTAGCAAGAAGCACAAAGTACAGCTGAGGCTGATGGGAACGACATTTGCAGGTATTTGGTCATAAACCCAAGTGTTGGACGAACTGAAATGTTGACCTGAAAGCTTTAAAAAAACGTTCACTAAAGTTTTTACAATTGATCCTGAGGTGAACATGTCTGTACTTCATTGCAAACCATTGGTTGTCAAGACATTTCACTCGGAAACAAAAAGGGTTCCAATGTTAACTGAAACTATAAAAACGCTGTCACTTCCACAATGTCAAATAGTAAGAACACACAGGAAATTGTCAAGAGCCCCAATCAGACTGGGGCAATGTAGGCACAATCAGAGATGTGATGCTCGTTTGCAGGCCCACTTTGTGATCCAGGCTGAGAAGATTCCCAGTTAACCTAATGCTCATGTAAAGGGCTTAAATGTGTTACTGCTGCTGTTGATCCTCATGGGTTCCCTTAGACATTTTTAAACAATGATTAGTTGTTAGAACAGAGAAGCCTCCGTAGGTGTTCTTAAGAATAAACGGCCTCCAGTTGCATTCCTATGTCTGTAAGACAATATCGGAGTGACCTTGAGAGGCTGCCTTCATTGGTTTTATTTTTGGACATTTTTGCATTGTTTTCCAGTGTGGACGGCTGGCAAACCCAGAGGAAAACAGGTGGGATGAACTGAACATTTGTCATGGAGTGGCCCATCAGCGACACAGTGTTAGAAATATGAGTCACCAGGATAGATGAGCTGAATTGTTTTCTATGCAGCAAAAAAAAAAAACAAGAAAAGAAAAAGGTTTTCTTTGCGTGGGCACATAGGAATGTCACTTACTTTCTATTTTGTCCTGTGGAACAATGGGAATCAGTGCTCATGCAATGTTATCGTAGGAAATATCATTGGACACACAGGCTGTATCCCAATGAGACGTATTGGTGTTCCACTTCCCATCCACTTGAATGCACACACCTAGGAGAGCATTCTGGTGAGGTGAGTCATACATGCCAACAACAATAGCACATTTCTCAGCTCTGGTGACTGGGGTCATTTGTGTAATTTTGTCTTCAAAAGCAACCCTGACTGGTGCAAATTGGTCCTTCTTTGAGACGTCTGAGAAGTCTCATGTGAACTGGCTTTGAACTAAAACAGTGGCACTGAGCGCAAGGTCATTAGCTCAGTAACAATATGGCCACTCAGGAGCCGGCATCAACCGATTTTACTATTTATTTGACCCAGCTGGCAGGTGAAAAACTGGAAATGCCATACTCCAAGAGGTCGTGAGTAATTAGGAAAGTCACTTGCACAGGAGACAGTTTTGCATTGTTGACCCTAAACATAGGGTTCTGATAAAATAAGCTGTTAAGAAACAGCATTTAGTATAATCAGAAAGGTGTTTTCCTTGCTGATTTTACAACAGAGGCTTGTGCAGACATTCAGCCAAAGAAAGGACATTTTGAAAACTGAGACATTTCAACAGCAGTCAACCGCAGTTTGACTGTTCTAAAGTAAAACCATACAAAAACAACAGGGTTTAACACATTTCTTGGTTCATGCCATGTGCTCAACCACACAGAAACACACAGAAACACACGCCACATCCCAAAATCCAGCAGTACAGTACAGCGTTGATTTCCCCTCCACTCCTGCCTTCAGTTCTGAACGGAATGATTAATGATTTTTGCGGTCTGTATTGAAAAGGGTACCACTGTTGGTAATGTATATCCGAAGAGGGACGCTAGTCATGCCTCCTGGGAAAGTTATGTAACATTGAATCAATAAAATTCAATCATTTCAACACCGGAATACCGAAACACCCAAATTGTGCTTTTCATTCTAAATGTCACATGACATTGGTTCAGATCAAATAGTTTGTATTTTATGAAAAGATTCAAACCTTTCTCACTCCTTATCACAGCCTAGATTATTTAACTAGGAGTGTGCTGCCCCCTATTGGTCATATTTGCTAAGGTGAAATTCTACCTCCATCCTGCATGTCCTTATTTCCAGTTTAGTATATGGTGAAACACTGATATTCACATTTGAAATGTTTTGCGAATGTGTCAATAATAACTTTCAATGTTTGCAAAAGTGCAGCAGCATAAGATACAAATCCTACTCCACGAAACAATGCAAGATGCCAAAAGCAACAAGAATCTGGGATTCTGACGAATAATATTAATCCAGTAATATCCAGTAATCATCAGTAATAATAATCCAATATCACTGATATTTTACTTACTATATACTTGGAGTTAAGTAATAGTTTGAATGCAGGAGTTTAAGTAAGTCTTAAGTATAAGATTTTAATATTTCTTCCACCACAGTTTGGAGGTATTAGTAGGCTACTTTATTTATTGCCACTTTTGCTAGTTGTACCATTAGTAAGAGTATACAAGTATTTTCCATATTGACATGTGAACGTTGACTCATCAGTGCATTGTGGCCATGGCTTGACGATTAAGAACCTCCTGGAAAAAAATCTACACAAAATATTAGACCCCATTTACACTGAGTCACTTGATGCGTCTTGGGCGGTTTGGATAGCTGTCCGATCGCAAAACAGCTAAGTGTAAATGCATTCAAGAAGCATTCAAGACGGACTGAAATCCGATTGTTCAAACCTGAGACTCTTAATACATCCATGGTCTGTCTCCTCTGGCCTTGTGATAATGGCAGCTAAAGTACGCAGCAAAGAAAAACAGCTCCTGCCATTTTTAATTCACACATACGATCAAGTACAAAGAGTACAGAGCTGCTGTAGAGTTAATCTGATCCCTGGTCAGTTCAACCACTGATCATAAACTACAAAGACAGATTTGTTGTCAGATTTGTGATCTGACCAACAGAGAAGCACATATGTGGCTGAGTGTAAATAAAAGTGTCTTAAGCCTCATCTGGATTTTATCCGGAACCTTGAAATAACAAGTGTGAATGAATGATGCTGAAGTTACCTTCCGATTTGCAGCTTCCGATTTGGCAGTTAAGGGGTTAAGTTAAGGGGAAAGTTAACTTACAGAGCTGAGTGACCAATCCGCGATTAACACTATAGCCTACTAAGACTGGTCAAATCTGGAGAAGATTATCCCAGAGAAGCCAGAGACTCTGTAAGACACAGTTTCAGATTTGCAAATCTACTTTTCACAGTGGTATAAGTTTGTCCGTCATAACTTATTTGTTCAACGATGCCACTGTTATAATTGAGGAGAAACTCAGAGGACGATTGGGCAGATTTAAATCCATCCATCCATCCATCCTCCCAGTTGGACATGCCCAGAACACCGCCCCAGGGAGGCGTCCAGGAGGCATCTGGGACAGATGCCCGAGCCACCTCAACGGACTCCTCTCGATGTGGAGGAGCAGCGGCTCTACTCTGAGCTCCTCCCGAGTGACCGAGCTCCTCACCCTATCTGTAAGGGAGCCCCCACCACCCTACGGAGGAAACTCATTTCGGCCGCCTGTATCCGGAATCTTGTCCTTTCGGTCATGACCATAGGTGAGAGTAGGAACGTAGAGCGACTGTTAAATAGAGAGCTTTGCCTTGCAGCTCAGGTCTTTCTTCACCACAACAGACCCGTATATCGACCGCATCACTGCAGAGGATACACCGATCCGCCTGTCGATCTCCCGTTCTGTCCTTCTCTCACATGTGAGCAAGACCCCAAGATACTTAAACTCATCCACTTGAGGCAGGAGCTCTCCACCAACCTGAAGGGGACAAGCCACCCTTTTCCAGCTGAGAACCATGGCCTCGGACTTGGAGGTGCTGATTCTCATCCCAGCCCTTGGAAGTCATTTATTAAATAATTATAGCCTACATAGAAAACATAGTATGTAAATGCACTGATTTTAAAAGTCATATGGCCCTAAATTTAAGAAATCTCACAGCTACATACAATGGCTGCTCATGGGAAGGAAAAGCAACAATTATGACAATCAAGACATAGGTTTCCTTCAGTAATAGACATAATTAGTTATAACCTGTAGAATACTTGGACTTAACATATTCTACTTCTATAGCTGTCAAACATTGTCAAACAGTGTCAAGTTATAATTAAGCTTTATTATATCTTTATTTATTGATTTTGTTACGCCAACGGCAGGGAATTGGGTGGACCCGGAATGCAAGACTCGGGAGAGGCGGATGGGAATTGAGTAGACAGTCTTTATTAGCACGGAAGCTGGTGCGGGGGGGCTCGATGAAGCAGGGCGAAAGCAGGAGAATGAGGAGGACTGTGGCCTGGGGGAGTGAGCGGCAAGGCACCGGCGGGGCGGATGACTCCGTTGTATTCCGCGGAGAAACTTGGTATGGTGATTGTAGTTCGTAGGCAGGCAGGCAGCGTGGAGTCCTGGACACAAATGACACTTGGTCAGAATGCACTTAATTCGTGTAGATACTTATCTGTACAGGTAGCTACTTGGTCGGCCGAAAAGTTACCACTGAGGTAAGATGAAGATCTGGCGCCGATCTCTGGAGGACGCTGGTTTAAATCTACAGCCTGATAGTGGAGATGAGCAACAGGTGTGACGCCTTGGTGCTCTAGCATACGCGCCTCAGCTGTGCAGGAACGCCCCTCACACACACACACACACACACACACACACACACCAGGGAAAGGGGAAAAGGCGAGAAGAGAAAACAGATAGGGCTACAACAGATTTATTGGCAGCAGAGAAAGAGGATCCACATGCACACAGATCTGACGATGAATGGAGTGTTTACTGCAGGCAGATAAATCAAAGGCGTTGGCATAATCCAAAGCAGAAGGTAAGTGCCAACAACCGACAGGCAAACAGAACCAACACCACCACGACAAACCATGGAGAAACCCCAACTTAAATACCTTCAGGCAGGAGAGACACAGGTGAACATGATAACAGCAACTAACAGAACCAAACCCCAAGACAGACATTTTCAGAATAAAATAATTCAATACAATAAACCATACAGAACTCTAAATGACACAGAAAAGACCTATACAAAACACACCATAAAACACAGAAAACACCCCATTCAACCCAAAACCATAACACCTTCATTGCACAACATGAGACTAATAGCCTACAATCTAGTGTTAAATGTTAAAATTACACAGAAAATTAGGGTTTTCTACAAAATGTAGTGATTGTGTTTAAAACGCCTCGGGTTATGACTATAACCCTTGTTCCCTGAGAGGGAACGAGACACTGCGTCATCGAGATGACACTTTAGGGAACGCCCCAAGCATAGCGTGTCGGAAGCGAGAATGAAAACAGGCCAATCCTATTGGTGATACGTACTGATGTCATATGTGACGGCGTGCCCGGAAGCCATAAAGGGACGCCGGAACATAACACAGTTAGCTTTCCTGCGATGAAGCGAGCGCTCTGTAAGTGATGGGACGACGAGACGCACTGTCTCATTCCCTCTCAGGGAACAAGGGTTATAGTCATAGCCCGAGACGTTCCCTTCTCGAGGGAACTCGCACTGCATCAGCGAGATGCCCACTATGCCACACCGATTGCCGCCACCTAGTGTGACGCGGCAAGTTAGGCACACTCAGGAGGCCAGCACTCTAGCACCTGGCGTCACAGGGAGGTGCAGACTATAATATCGTATGAAGGTGTGCAGAGTGGCCCACCCTACCACCTCACAAATGTTATGCAATGAGGCTTCCGAAAAGAAGGCCACCGAGGAGGCCATACTCCTGGTGGTATGAGCCCTCACAGCTATCGGTGAAGGCCAATTGCGCACCTGTTACGCTGTGGCTATAGTGGCAGCCCTTTCCTGGGTGGACCAAAACACACCAACAACTGATCTGACTTCCTCCACTGCGCAGACTTCTCCTAGTGAATCCTCAATGACCGGACCGGGCAGAGGAGATGTAGTCTGCCCTCCTCCGCCGTCACGTGAGGTGGAGGATGGAAGGCCTGCAGAACCACAGATCGAGCCCCATTAGCAAGACGCCCCTAACTCCGCCTGGGGCAAACTCCAAGCAATTTGGAGTAATTGCCAAGGCCTGGAGGTCCCCCACTCTCCTCAGAGAAGTGATGGCCAGGAGATAGGCCACCTTGAGGGTCAGGTCCTTAGCCTCAGCTGACTCCAGCTGCTCGAAGGGGGCCTCGGCCAACCCCTCGAGCACCACTCCCAGGTTGGGACTCTGGAACGAGCCGCAGGCCTCATCCTCCGAGCCTCCCGAAGAAACTGTACAACCAGCGGGTGCCTCCCCAGTGATCCATCCCCTATAGGTGAGTGGAAAGCCCCAATGGCAGCCATGTACACCTTAAATATGGACGGGGTAAGCTCGGCAGAGAAGCGATCTTGGATAAACTCCACCACTGAAGCCACTGGGCAGTTAACTGGGTCTACCTTACGCTCTCTACACCAAGTGGAAAACACATTCCACTTCAGGCTGTACAGTCCCCTGGTAGAAGGAGCCCTGGAGCTGATTAAGGTCTCCACCACACCTGCTGACAACCCCTCTCCTAGGTACTGGGCCCCCTCAGGGGCCCCTGAGATCCTTTAGATTCCCCTGATGGTTCAGATACAATACCACGGCCATATTGTCGGATCGTATTAGGGCATGGTGGCCATGGAGGTCCAGAAAAAAGCACCTCAGGGCTTTGTAAACTGCCAGCAATTCCAGGCAGTTGATGTGCCAGGAAGAATGCCGGGACCCCCACGCACCTCTCGCAAACCGGCCGTCCATGACCGTGCCCCAGCCAGTGAGCGAGGCATCTGTTGAAACGGTTTTCCGGCAACATGATGCACCCAAGACTGGCCCCTGCGCCAGGAACAAAGGTGTCTTCCATATGCTGAGCGAACGAAGGCATCTGCGCGTTACCCTGATCATACGGAAGGAATTCCCCCTCGAGGAAAACCCCTTGGTCTTCAGCCAGCACTGTAGGGGCCTCAGCCCCAAGCACCTCATATGGGCCAGCACGACATCTCGATGCTGCACCGCCACATCGTACGACGTGGCCAGAATGAGTCAGTCATCGATGTAGTTGAGCACACGGATGCTCTGGCTCCGCTGCATCCATGCACTTCGTGACGAACCAGTCCTCGAAACTGGATCTGACTCAATATGGCTGGAATAGTGAGCATCTTGAACGTGCATCTCCTCAGAGACCGGTTCAGAGACCTGAGATCTATGATAGGACGCGTCTATGATAGGACGTAACCCCCCATCCGTCTTGGGAACTATGAAGTACCAGTTGCAGAACCCAGACTCCCTGTCTGGCGGAGAAACCCGTTCGATAGCCCCCTTGACCAACAGGAAGTGTACTGAAGCCAGAACGCCGAGGAAGAAACTGCTGGAAGGCAGCTGACCTCGGTATTCACCACGTCTCCGAACAAGCCCGACAGAGAAACCGGTGAATCAAGGAGGAAGTGCTTATCTCTCTCCTCGATCCCAGCCACAGATGCCTCTCAGTGCAAACCATGCTGCCATGGAGCGGCCGATGGCACGGGCCGTCTCCTTCGTGATGCAGAGAGACATATCTGTAGCCTTCCTGAGCTCCACTATATCCTCAGGCGTGGGGCCCTCCCCTTCATCGAGCTCCTTCAGTAGGTTCGCCTGGTAGGCCTGCAACACCGCTAGGCTGTGCAGACACCCACCTGCGTGACCCGCCGCACCATAAGCCCTGCCCACCAACCTTGATGTCTCCCGACAGTGCTTGGAGGGCAGTGCTGGGGGCTTCAGCGAAGCAGCGGCCCCCGGCGAAAGATAGCTCGCAAGCGCCTCCTCCACCCGCGGAAACCGCTGCATAACCCGCGAGGTGCATGTCCAGCCTCCCGCCTTTATGCCTTCCGGGCAAGCCGTCACTTATGACATCAGTACGTATCACCAATAGGATTGGCCTGTTTTCATTCTCGCTTCAGACACGCTACTCTGGGGGCGTTCCCCAAAGTGCCATCTCGATGACTCAGTGCGAGTTCCCTCGAGAAGGGAACTAAGAGCCAATCAGCGCCTTGATCAGTCGACAGCCAGGCGTTTCCCATCATGCCCTGGGTCTTGCAGTCGGTTGAGAGGCTAGTTTGAGATGAACTGTGCCTCGCCTGGAAAGTGGACAAGATCAGGCGGCAGCAGCAGGGGGCGGTGTTCCCAGCAGCCTTCAAAGAAAATACATGAAGTGACTGCAATAGTCACATCCTATTAGATCCATCTGTACGCTTAGGCTACCAGTAGTTTGCATGATCAATTTCTTATGCTTTACTGCAATTGTCCAGTAAATAACCAATACATTTATCAGAACTGAACATGGACTCGGAGTGACACACTTTTTGTTTATCAGTTTCCGTTTATGTGATATTTAGCCA
The DNA here is from genome assembly GCA_011952105.1 of Coreoperca whiteheadi. NCBI lineage: Eukaryota > Metazoa > Chordata > Actinopteri > Centrarchiformes > Sinipercidae > Coreoperca > Coreoperca whiteheadi. The sequence continues at coordinate 31,510,515 of CM022472.1, read as the reverse complement.
GAGAACAAGGCCTACTTTACACATAAGATATGTCAGAGCAAGTTGGGATCAAGTCAGTCAATGTCAAATGCTGCATTCCAGACAACTCAGAACTCAAAAATTTCCGACCTCCTACTAGAAAAAATACAATGGAACGGCACTCAAAGTCAGAGTTCCTACTTGTGAACTCAGGGTAAATCCATCTACCCCGACTTCATGAAGAAGCAGTTGTCTGATGTCACGCAACAACGGCAGCACCCATGGAAGCCCGCATTAGCCTACATTTAAATCAATAGGGAAGGGGGGTAGGATTTATTTGTAGACTACAGTATTGTATTAGGCTAGTGAATGGAATATTTAGATACGTTTCCAAGTATAGAAGTGCCGTAAAATAATGTGTATAAAGGCGTGTTTTTTTTCCCCGAAAGTTAGCCGGGTCGGCCGACGGCGTCTCAAGAGTGCTCACTCTGGGGCATTTTCTACCCGGAACTCTGAGTTTTTTTGGCTTCTTGCACCACTGAGCAGGTTTCATCGGACTGAACGCCTCTGACGGTCTATCCAGTTCTCTTATGATTGTACCTGACAACTTTTCAACTAGCTAGCATGCTAGCTAGCTAACGCTTTCTTCTTATGGCTAACAGAATATAGGAACTTCACCACTGCTGATTTTAGAAAGGCCATCCCAAGAAAACGTGTTCTTTGATTAGATTATCAAATGCTCATAGATGTTTGTTTCTGGATTGCCGCATTATATAGTTAGATACCTTTATTCGTCCCCGTGGGGAAATTGGTTTGCAGCGACATCACCAGGCACTTGAGAAAACAAACCGCTCAAAATATGACAAGCACAAGAAAAAAATCTGTAACACAGTAAAAAGAGGATTTTTAGACCAGCTGAATTTACAGAGACTTTAGACCATTCAACAATGTAATTGCTTGTGGGACAAAGGAGAACTTGGTCCTATTTCTGGGAGCAAGAGCTTGGCAGTACCTTCGCCCAAATGGCAGCAGTGTAAAGGAGGAGCTGAGTGGATGTCTAGTGTCAGCCACAATATATTTTGCCTTTCTAACTATTCTGTTTGTGTAGATTTGTTCCAGGGTTGGTAGAGTGATGCCCAACAGTTTATTAGCTGTGATCACTGTTTTCCTGAGGCACATTTGAGTCACTATGGCATTGCCAAACCAGCAGATGCTGCAAAAGGTTAAAATACTCTAGATGAAAGCCGAATAAAACATTAAAAACATTTTGTTATTTACAGTAAAAGAGACAAGTTTCTTTAAGAAATACAGTCTTTGTTTGGCTTTGGTGCAGATACAGTCAGCCCACGCGTCCCATTTCAGGTCACAGTCCACTACGATTCCAAGATACTTGTAGCACTTACTGCATTTTTGAAAGTAGCTGAGAATTACTTATTTTTCCTAAAATCTATTGATTTTTTTTTCTTTGTGGTGTTCAGAATAAGTTTAGATTTTTTTACACCAGTTTATGAAGAAGTCCAATACTGGCCCATGCGCCTCCTCTTCATGTAGGAGACTCACCAGGGCTGTATCATCAGCATATTTAATGAAGTGCCTGTTTGGAAAAGTGCATGAGTTTGTGTAAAGAATAAATAATATAGATGATGGAACACACCCCTGTGGGGAGCGAGTGTTTGTTGTTATTTTGTCCAATAGAGTTAATCCAGCTCTAACCTGTTGCACTGGTTCATTTAAAAAATCTGAAATGCATCAAACCAAATTCTGAGAAATTAAAAAGCCATTGGTTAAGATCTCTGTTAGAATCCTAGGTTGAATAGTGTTAAAAGCTGATGAGAAGTCCACAAATAAAGGTGCGTGTAGAGTAGGTGCAGCATGCTCAGGGCAACGTCCTCTACTCTTCTGGAGGCCTGATATGCAAACTGTAGGGGGTCTATTTGGTGCTGTTGTAGCGACACAAGGGCTTGATGTACAGGTGGGGACAGTTTAAAAATTCTTATGTTGCCAAACAACGCCACCCCGGGAATTTCACCCAGGGAAATATCTTAAATCTTCTCAACCCAACAAAGATAAGACAAAGGGGAGGCACTCAGGTTCGTCGCAAATGAGGCAGAGGCAGGTAAAGTATAAAAAAATCAATTTTATTGATTCCAATTAACTGTTTAAAAGAAAAGGTAAAAACCTCACTTACTTTGGGATGATCAACGGGGGTACCAATCAGGGCTGAGACTTACGATGATGGACTGTCCAAAGAAGGAAGGGAACCCAAGGAACACCACACGTGAAACAACTAAACGTGAAGCAAAACTCAAACAACGCGCAAAAACATAAAAGAAGAGGGACACCACCACCGGGGATACCAATCCACCAACGCAGACTCAGCACCTGAATGGGGGGGAGATGAAAAGCAACAGGTTTAAAATAAAAGAAACTAAACCTAAAGCTAAAACAATCACTAAATAACAAATTGACAAACAAAACAAATAACCAAGAATCCAAACAAATAATAAGTACGACCTGTCCCTTGTACATACACACACAATTAAAATATAACCCAGTTAGAAGGCCCACAGTAAAGCACACAAAAATGAAGCAATGTGGGGAGGCCAAAACAAAATAGGCACAAACGCAGTAAACACAACCAAAGACTAAGCAGCAGTGATCTCTCGCAGGTTAGCTGGTGTAGTGCTGCTGCTCGGTTATCCTTTGCCCTGCAATACAAAACAAACATGAGCACCTTACCATGGCTGGAGGAGGAAGCTAAAGCTACATACCGGTAAGGCCATTCCAAACAACCAGCATGGGTCGGAGGGATCGACGCCACCACAAGAGTTACCTGTGGCGGAAAATTGAATGCATGAGGTGGAGAGCAGCATGCAGCCATACCAAAGCGAGCTTCTAGGACACAAAAGCACTTAAATGAGCACTGAATGGACAACATATGAGCGAATACAGCCGCTGCCGACAGCCTACCTGTTACCACAAGGAGCAGAGTGATAGATGCCAGGATATGACATAACCCCAGCTTCTGGCAAGTGAGAGGCAGACAGGTGCTCTCAGACCGCCTTTATACGGCATTGTCATGCAGCGTTTGACTGTGATCCAGACCCAGCTGATAATTACTAGAACCAATCACTGCATACTGCCACACTGTGTTTGTGAAATTATGACCCTTTTTACTATGCGCTCCAAGCACCTCATGACCAAAGATTTGGCTCTGCTGGTCTGGGGTTTTTGGCGCAGGCACTATTATGGAAGATTTTCACAAGGTCGGGACTATGTGATTTTCCAGAGAGCGGTTAAATATATCAGTGAAAACGCTAGGTGCTAATTGTTGGGCTCAGTTCTTTAAGACAAATATACAAATTTGATCAGGTCCTGAACTTTTCCGGGGGTTAAGGCCTCTGAGGAGATGGAACACTTCAGATACACTGATGGTAAAAATTGAGATACCCTCTCTGTCCTCACAGCATCACTAATTCTACCTTCAAAATGGCAGAAAAAGTGATTGAGCTGGCTAGCTAGCTCTGCTACTCCAGCTCTATGCAGATCAGGGGAAGACTTTCCTTTACCCTTCTGTGAAACAATGATCATTGTCTTAACCCCCTGCCATGCCAGTTTGGAGTTACCCGATGCTAGAGAGGCTTCTGTTTTTTGTTTACATATACGTTTTTTATAAGCTTTTTTCTTTTTTATCAGAAGTTCCTTCAGTTTATTAGACACCCAAGGTTTATCATTTGGGTAGACTTTGAAAGTTTTGGTAGGTATCACAAAAAGTGATGTAGTCTGACACCACTGTGACTTGATCATTGAGGTCAGCGGAAGTAAAGGCCTCCCACACTGTACATTCAAAGCATCCCTGCAAGGCCATTATGCTGTCAGTGCTCCACACCTTGACAGTTTTACTCTGAGGCTTCTCTTTCTCTAGCAGCCTCTCTGTATACAGGGCGCACGTATACTACACTGTGGTCAGACGCCCCTAGTGGTGGAAGCACAGTTGCAGTGTAGGCATCATGGATCTTTTTTTTCCTGGTGGGACAGTCAACATACTGATAATAGGTGCGTATGGATTGTTTGACTGGACAGTTTAATCATTAAAATCACCAAGAAAGAACTTTGGTGCATCAGGACCATTCGCTGGCAAGCCTTTACTTTCCAAGAGTCGCGCAAGGTGGGCGGAGAAGGAGAAGGAGAAGGGTCTGACTGCAGTCCTGCCTCCTGAGGCCACCAGTTCTGTGAGCCGATGGGGTTTGAGCATCACTAGAAGGGTTCCGTTGTATGAAGTAGGCTACATAAACTTTCACTTATTTCACCTTAGTGGTCCACCAAAATCTGTTTCTGAACAAATTTGAGATGAGAAATAAGCAATCCAGTTGCTGAGTCTTCACTCCTATTATATCTACAAGATCTAATTTAAGAGTTTGTTCCATTCCAAGGTGCCCTTGAATGAATGTACTTCCAGTTTCCTGTTAGCTTACTACTATAATATCCATAGAGGTCAGCGAGTTATGCCTAGTTCACACTACAGGATTTTAAACGTCGGCAGATCGCTGTGCTGTTCAGACTACATGACTTGCTATTGAGTCTTAAAGTTGTTGACATTACGTACATTTTCCGCAATATGGAATCACACACTACACAAATGACAACAACTCTCTGTTACCCAGCGACTCCATCCAGCCCCCATACCATGTTTTGTCACGAAAACACTCCCGAGAAGCTGAATGGGGAAATGACGCGCAAAACAGGAGTTGTTTTGAACATGGACGTTGAAACAAAATTAGCGGGGCAAGTGGTTTGCGCAATGATCTGTTCTGAACCCCGAAAAAGGGAAAAACACGAATATTCAATTCAATTCAATTAAATTTTATTTATATAGCCCAATATCACAAATCACATTTGCCTCAAAGGGCTTCAAAATCTGTAACATACGACACCATCTGTCCTTAGACCCTCGATTCGATTAAGGAAAAACTACCCAAAAAAAACCCTTTTAACAGGGGAAAAAATGATAGAAACCTCAGGAAGAGCAACAGAGGAGGGATCCCTCTCCCAGGACGGACAGACATGCAATAGATGTCGTAAGTACAGAATTGATTCATAGCATCAGAATTATAACATTTACAGTTATGATGGCAACATTGTTGTATATATATCTAATTATGTTGAAAAGTGTGGGATGTAAAACATAAGGGAAGATGATGGGTCCAGACGGACAACCGAGCAGCTCCAGGTGGAGCCCAACGAGCAGGACCCGAGCCACTCGTCCCCTGCACCATAGACACAGCAACACTGCCCCAGCAGGTCGCCATAGTCACCGATCCAGATACATCTCCGGACACTGAGATACCTGCTGAAAGTGACAGTAGGAAAGAAGAGATGGACGACAAAGCACAAAACTCCGGGAGAGGGAAGAAGTCAAGTTAGTAACATGCATTTATGGGATGAGAATGCATACGGATGGAGAGGAGGACAGAGGTGAAGAGAGAGAGGTGCATCATGGGAAGTCCCCCGACAGTCTAGGCCTATAGCAGCATAACTAAGGGATGGTTCAGGTTCACCTGAGCCAGCCCTAACTATAAGCTTTATCAAAGAGAAAAGTCTTTAGCCTACTCTTAAATGTGGAGATTTGCCTCCCGAACCCGAACTGGGATCTGATTCCACAGGAGAGGAGCTTGATAGCTAAAGGCTCTGGGTCCCATTCTACTTTTGGAGACTCTAGGAACCACAAGTAACCCTGCATTCTGAGAGCGCAGTGTTCTAGTGGGGAAATAAGGTACTATGAGCTTTGTAAGATACGACGGTGCCTGACCATTAAGAGCTTTGTAGGTGAGGAGAAGGATTTTAAATTCTATTCTGGATTTCACAGGGAGCCAGTGCAGAGAAGATAATATTGGAGAAATATGATCTCTTTTCCTAGTTCCTGTCAGTACACATGCTGCAGCGTTCTGAATCAACTGGAGAATCTTAAGGGACTTTTTCGGGCTGCCTGATAATACGGAATTGCAGTAATCCAGCCTTGAAGTAACAAATGCATGGATTAATTTTTCTGCATCATTTTAAGACAGGAAGTGCCTGATTTTTGCAATGTTACGTAGGTGGTTCCTCACAGAGGTGCTGGAGGCCAGGGCAGTGCCCTCTAGAGCAATTATATCTGCCGACAGTGAGTCTCGGAGGCGTTCGGGGCCAAGTACAATAACTTCAGTTTTGTCTGAGTTTAACATCAGAAAATTTCTGGTCATCCAGGTTTTTATGTCCTTAAGGCATGATTGAAGTTTAACTAACTGATCAGTTTCATCCGGCTTAATCGATAAATATAATTGGGTATCATCTGCATAACAATGAAACTTTATGGAGTGCTTTCTAATAATATTGCCCAAAGGAAGCATATATAAAGTAAATAGAAGGGTCCAAGCACAGAACCTTGCGGAACTCCGTGACTAACTTTGGTGTGCTCGGATGATTCATCGCTAACATATACAAACTGAGATCGGTCTGATAGATAGGATTTAAACCAGCTTAACGCGGTTGCTTTAATTCCAATTAAATGTTCCAGTCTCTGTAATAGAATTTGATGGTCAATGGTATCGAATGCAGCACTAAGATCTAGCAAGACAAGTACAGAGACAATTCCATTGTCTGATGCAATTAAAAGGTCATTTGTAATTTTCACCAGTGTTGTTTCTGTGGTATGATGCACACTAAAACCTGACTGGAAATCCTCAAATATACTATTGTTATTTAGAAAGTCAAATAACTGATTAGCAACAGTTTTTTCCAAGGATCTTAGAGATAAAGGGAAGTTAGATATAGGTCTATAGTTGGCTAAAACCCCTGGATCGAGAGTGGGCTTTTTAAGGAGAGGTTTAATAACAGCTACTTTAAAAGACTGAGGTACATAACCTGTCAGTAAAGACAGATTGGTCATATCTACTAAAGACGCGCTAACTAATGGTAGAACATCTTTAAACAGCCTAGTTGGAATTGGGTCTAAGAGAAGTCGAGAGGTCGATGGCTTAGATGAAGAAATTGTCGACGTTATATGACGAATATGTTGGTGTTTGTCTGTCTGCTGAGATGACCTCGACTCATGCCTTGCTGTCATTGGCTGTAGTTCGCCGGACACGACATGTCGAGTCGCCAACAGCTCCAGATATTTAGCATGCTAGATGTTTGTCTGCTCGGCGACGAGTCAGCGAGCGTCTTTAATGCATCTTGAGTAGTTTACACATAAAGATTGGCAAGCGCTGATCACCCGCTGATTTGCCCCCGATCACAGGCCGACCTGTCGGCGAGCTCATTAACTTGCAAATCGGGCTTAAAATCCTGTAGTGTGCACTAGGCATTAGCTAATATTAGCTCCCAGTTTACTGCCTAAGGCCTGTGGTAGCTCATTAGCTGACAGCGTGTAGCTTTCCAACAAAACTTGCAAGGTGATTTCACGAGCAGTGGTGAAAGTTAGCATGAAAGTTATTCTGTTCTGATATAAACTTCTCGACGTTCACTTAAAACGATTAAGAACGTTGCTGTCTGTTGATACTTGGATCCTTTGACTAGGGCTGAAACAAGGTAAGTTTGCTTCTTGGTGTTGATCTGCCCCCTTCTCCCTATGAGAACAATGATTAGCCGAATTAAAAAGTGATTGACAACTGGTTCAGGCAGCTTATTGGTGAAATTAGTTTTTGATTGACAGAGGATTGTAAGTCTCTGACTGGCCAAATTAAAAAACAATTGACAGCTACCCCTCCCATTCAAATACCCCTTTTCCACCAGAAAGAACCGGGTGCTGGTTCAGAGCCAGTGCTAGTGCCAGTTCGGAGTTGGTTCGAATTACAAGCCTTGTAAGAACCGGCTTGTCTTTCCACTGTCTACAGAGCCAGCACAGAGCCAGGTCTTACGTGACCGTATACATCACATCTTTCCCAGTAACGCTAGCGCGGCAGCGCCAAACACAAACACAGTCAACAATCGCGGACGTTGCGTTGTTATTTTTGTTCGCCGTAGTTTGTACAGATGGAAATTACAAGCGAGAGAAACGGTACGTACATAACACTTATTTTTAACAATAACATGTCAACGTTAGCCTCAGCATGTTGCTACCCTCCTAGCAGCAACTGTGCTGAGAGGCGATCACAATGCAGTTAATTAAAAATATATTAAGCGTTGGTGTCAACAAGACGAACAGTTTTCGCTTATGCTTCTTCATAAGCGAAAACTGTTCGTCTTGTTGGTCACGGTAACCCCACCCCCAGCCAGTGATGTAAGCGGTTCTTAGACCAGCAACGATTTGGTGCTACTGAAAAAACACTTTTACTGGCTCGGAGCTGGTGCTTTGGGTGTGGAAAGACAAAGAACCGATTTGAAACTAGGCTCTGGCTCTAAATCAGCACCAGCTCTGCCTCAGTGGAAAAGGGGTAAAAGTCTCCAGGCTGAGGTGCCCTACTCGGAATGGCTGGAATATTCTTGTGTGGCCCAGCCCGAGCCACTTTGTTTATTTCCCATTTACAGAGCCAGGGCAAAGCACAAACACCAGATTCACAAAAGTGTCTTGCTCCCTCTCTCCTAGCCAGTTGCTTTAAGCCTGCGCAACAGCCTTGCGCACACCCGGAAAAACATAATCCCACGTGTTGGTTGTGGATGGAGGTTTAGCTCTGCGTCAAGCCCAGACAAACGATTCCCACCGGAAGTTAAGAATTGTGCCTTCCAAATAAAATGTTTTCATTTGGTCATGTTAAAACAAAGTAGCCTACTTAGAGTCTATGGTTTCAACGGATTCGTTTTATTAAAAAAAAGTAATATATAGTCAATGTGACATGATTTTTAGATTGTAATAACATAAGCATATTTTCTTACTGTCTTGTCAAATGACTGCTTACACCAACCCAATGCGTGTATTAATGCAGGTTACTGTATGCTGGGAAAAGGGCAAAATAAAACCCATTATATTTTTGCACAGATGTCCATGGCATACTGTCTCATTGTATGTTTCCATTGTAGTTTGTGCTCCTGTTTTGAAAAAAAATATTTTAATAAATCTAATTTTGAAACACCGCCGCGAATGAAGTGTTTATTTTGAAGGTTGATAACGGAAGTAGTTCGTTTCATTCCGGCCGAGCTTCCACCGGTCCGGAGTTTCACGAGGTTCGGCGCAGCACGGGTCCAGTAGCTTCACGAACAGGTATTAGTTAGGACGAACCGGTTGGGAGCGTGCGGCCTGTGGCGGCGACATGTTGCTTGTAGAATTCGCGCCACTGGGTTTCTCAGCCCGTCCCGTAACTTCCATTCAACGCCGTTAGCTCGGGTTAGCTTGTTAGCTAACGTTAGTTAGCCGGCTGAGGCTAGCGTGGACGTGAGTTACAAATGAACATTCCGTCAGTTTTATTTGTTTGCCCGCCACGTTGCTGTTGTTCCGCTTTCCTGTCGACGTTTTTCTGACATTTGTGAATTCGCGCAGAAATCAATTTCGACGCGGACGTACTTTAGTTTTGCTATAAATGGAGGAAACCGGATTCGTGTTCAAGGTACATTCTGAATGCTCAGTTTCTATCAAGTTTAGTCCTTAAAACAGATGAAGTAATTATTGTGGGTGAGTTTAATATTCGTGTGGACGTTGAAAATGATAGCCTTAGTTTCTAATTAGAGTCTACATCAACCCCCCCCCACACTGTTTTAACCTTATTCTGGTATACGGCATTGAAATTGAACATTTACTGGCTTCTCAGAACCCGTTATTTAATACCCTTTAGCTCCTATTCCTGGTCTACATTAGATGTCTGTCTGACAGTGCTGTAGCTAAGGAAGCCGTTCCATCTGCATTTAGTTCAGTGCCAAGTCTCATAACAGAGGACCCCCATGCCCACTTCAGTCCGTCCCACATTCATTATCTTGTTGACTCAACTGGATCGCCCATCTTAAAAGAAGATAACAAATCGAAGAAGGGTGGCTCCATGGTATAACCCCCAGACCCGCAAATTAAAGCAAACATCCTGAAAAACCTACGAGGAAATGGCGTTCCCCTAATCTGGAAGAATTTCTTTCGGTCTGGCGAGACAGGCTTAAAAGGGGACAGTTCACCCCAAAAATCTATCGGTAGTTGCTACATGAAACCGCTGGATTATCTGGAGTCAGGATTTCTGCAAGGAGCCGTTGCTGTTGTTGAGTTTTTCAAATGTGTTTCTTTTGTTGGTGCTTTGAGCGCCACAAACCGAGGGCCATGTAGTCCCATTAGATTACGGGAAGAAACCCAGACATCTCTACGGCCGATACCACCAAAACCATCTAGATGGATAAACGGCGCTGCAGGTGAGAGATTGATTTTGGGGGGAGCCCTCCGTAACGCCGGAGCAGCCCACGACTCATCGGTAATAGAGGGAAATAAGAACCACCCCAGGTTTCTGTTCAGCAGTGTAGCCAGGCTGACGGTCACGGCTCCACCGAGCCATGTGGTCCTGTAGCTCAGCTTCTCTGAGCTTCTCGTTAAAGGTTCCACCCATGTAGCGTCGGGTTATTTCACACTGTACTGACGGCATGGGAAGTATTCAAACTTAATAATCGATGAATCCGTCCATTCATTCTTTTCAATTAATCGGAACAATTTTTTCTTTCCAAAACATTCATTTCCAACCCTTTTATTCAAAAACAGAACCGACAGTGCAAAAAATGGTCCGGACGTGCACGAAGAGGCTGCTCCTTGAATAAAAAACAAATGGACTAACACAAAAAAAACACAACGTCTGCTTCCCGTTTGCCAAATATACAGGCTTTTTTTAAATAAAGGGCACAAGAAGGTGGATATTTTAGTTTAAAACAACCTGAGCACGCACTTTTTTTTTTTCAGTGTGACTCCATCGCTGCGTCTGATTGGTGAAATGGAGTCATGTGGTAGGTGCATCTCTCTGACAAAACTAAAGCGTCGAATATGTAGAATAAATGGGAAAACCAAAGTGACGAGTGAGAGCAGCGTTTCTTCTTCACAAATCTACCCAAGTACCAGGAACAAGTCTGCATGCAGTAAAACTACTGCGTTGTTTTCAAAAAGGTACCCCAGCGAGTGTAACGGAGTAAGTGTTAACTCGTTACTACCCAACTCTGAGACGCACACACCCACTCACACGTTTCCGATGTGTTCAGTGTGTCTGCCTCGGCCGTGCATCTTTTTTTCTCACGTTGACTGGATCAGTAAAGAGAAACTGAGCGCTGTTCTGTGTACATTTCCATGAGGTATTTGTTATATTTGGGTACTTCAGGACCTTCACGCGCATTCAACATAAAGTTCTGCAAATGTTTATATCATTAAACTGCACTAGCGTGTCTGAAAGTCAAATAAGGCACGCCCTTTAAGAAATTGGAAAAAGAAAGCGATTGTTGAAGGTTGGACTGTAGCGCTCCTGTTATTCCTGCTTATTTCCACTAATGCGGTGTGATTCGGGGCCATGGCAAGCAGCGGGAACCAAGTGTAAAAGCTGCGACTCAAATAAAAGGCGGTTTGGTGGATCCCTTAACTCCGTGTTATCTGAAAGCCGGCCTCCGTCATTTATAATGTGTGGACATTTCAGATGGATGAAAAACTGTCAGAGGAGGAGGGACAGGCGTCGCCAGTGCCCAAGGAAGAGGAGATGGAGGTTACCGTGACAACACAGCTGGGGAATCTCATCGTCAACGCCGACGCGTCATCAGACACGCCGACGCGTCCCGAGGGGACGGGAGACGCGCACACAGACCCGGCAGCAGCGGGCCGGGCGTGTGAGACGGAGGGCTGCGATGGCGACGAGTCCGAGGACTCAGACAGGTACTCACACAGCACACACGCCGTTACTCAGTCCCTCCAGGATTCCGCGGGCCTTTTTCGTGATTGTTGCGGCCAAACGGCAAAGGTAGATCGATTTTTACTGTAAGTGCTCCTATTATGCTTTTTTGCTTTTTCCCTGTCCTTTGTTGTGTTTTAATATCTTTTTTTTTTTTTGTGCATGTTATAGTTGTAGTGCACCCCAAAGGGACTTACAGTCCCACAGAAAACACTGTTCACCCTCTGCTCTACTGTAGTTTAGCTTTTTGAGTAAACTTGAGCATTTCTGAAGCTAAAACGCAGCTAAAGGTTCTGCTGCGGTCTGAAATGAACCTGTTAAGGATCGGTAAGCGACGCCACCGTCTACGCGGACGTGTAGCTGACAGAGCCACTTCCGTATGACGGTGACCTCACGTACCGATCCTCGGGCTGAGGCCGACGACGTCTCGGCTGCAGGGGAATAACGTTACAGACACGCGAGCTGGAGTTTACACATTCAGGGGATCCCAGAGTAAGCTAACACAACCATCGAAAACGTTAACCTAGCTAGCCATCACAAGTCATTACAGTCTGCAAACACCAGCCAGCAACTTGTCAACAGCTAACCGTTAGCTAGCTACTATTTCTTTACTGCCTGTTGGCAGAAAGGGAGGAAAAGATTCATTTAATGTGGAGTAACTGGTAGCTTAGCTCGCTACACTTTCCAAGTACCTTGGAAACTGTGCACATCTTGCAAAACAGTTTACCCCCGTTTCGTAAAGACCATCTGGATACTGTCCTTTGCGGTTATTTTTGTGGGTAGATGTGAGATGATGGCAGCACACGTTTGCAGCGTCTTCTGAACAAAATAAGGAAGTTAGTTTGCTGACGTACGACGCCGCTTAGCAGGAGACCGCGGTGATTGGTCAAAATTGCGAGTCGCACTGAATTACGATTTACGACATCTATTGCATGTCTGTCCGTCCTGGGAGAGGGATCCCTCCTCTGTTGCTCTTCCTGAGGTTTCTATCGTTTTTTTTTCCCCTATTAAAGGGTTTTTTTGGGTAGTTTTTCCTTAATCGAATCGAGGGTCTAAGGACAGAGGGTGTCGTATGTTACAGATTGTGAAGCCCTTTGAGGCAAATGTGATTTGTGATACTGGGCTATATAAATAAAATTGAATTGAATTGAATTGAATTCACGGGGATTTGTTGAAGTTGGGTTAATAGTTGCGATCGCGAAATCCTGGAGGGACTGTTTACTGTTGTTTAATTTATTGTAGTCCTGTTCAGAGCTGGGTATCGATATCGACTCGGTTAGGGCTGTTTCAGGCTGCTTGGACATGAAAGAGCTTCTCGGAGAACTACTGCTGTGCAAAGAGCCCTCTAACCTGGTGCAGCATCACAAATAGGAATGTTTGCATTAAGAACGGGCCCTGCAGTGTTTCCTGCCAGCAGCCATCTGCCGTGGCCATGCCTTCATTCCCTCTTTAAATCACCTTTCCACTCAGTGTTCCCCTGCCAACAATCATACATAGATATTAAGAAATACACTTTTACGGTTTAACAAAATGTTCCTTATTCCTGTACAGTTCAAGTATTTCTGAATGTCTTGGTGTTGTACCCACGTTCAAAGAACTAAAGAGAGATTGTTCTGCTCAGTCAGTCAGGGGAACCTGTATACCTGACAGATTTTCACTGGACTCACAAACGCTTGGTGATACATGTACAGCGGGGAAAATAAGTATTTTAAGTAATTTCCCTTTATTTATTATGACTCAACTTGTATACCTTCTGATTTCTTTGTATGAATTCAATATTTGGCTTGATGGCTACATCTGTTGGAAAGTTTGTGTCACTAGCCCACTTAGAAATCCCCTTACTGATCAAAATGCTGATGTGTCTTATTTTCCCCGCTGTAAGTTAACTTACTACATTGTAGACTTTTAGTGTTAGTCACGCTTTAATACTGCGTGGTTATCTCTAAACATTTCTGCGCACTGTTTGAGAGCTTCCTTCGTCTTGCGTGCAGCGCATCTCTCCGCGCTTTTTAGCTCAAAGAGTTCGTCCAGCTCTCAGCACAACATGTGGAAGCGGCCATATCTGAAAGGTTTCGCCAAGCGTTCCAGTGTCGCACCTGTGGTACGCCTTCCGATCCGTGGAGCCCAACACGCTCACAATGTCTGTCTGTTTGCACTTTGCTTGGTGATACTACAGAGTACGGTCTAGACCTGCTCTTTATGAAAAGTGAGATCTCTTCTGTTATGAATTGGCGTTAGATAAATAAAACTGAATTTAATTGTCATAGCAACAACCCTCTCTCAGCGCCCGGCCAGTGCTTTATCGGTATATGGAAACGGGGTTAAAGCTTCACGCATCCACGCGAAAGGGCATATATTAATACATCGATCTTGGGATTTTTTGGATCGATATCGCGTCATTGAGATGATTGATTCGAGTTTTTGAACCCAGCCCTAGTCGTCTTTGTATGTGATGCCAGAGACGTTAGAAGCGGGACGCAGTACAAGAATAGAAATGGATGACTGACTGTGATGCTCTTCCTCTCCTGTCCTCAGTGACAGCTCCTCCTCGTCCTCATCCTCCTCCTCTTCTTCCTCATCCTCCTCTTCTCCCTCTGCCCCTGTGTTCGGGGACGAGGACGATGACGAGGGTTTCAGCCAACCAGCCCCCATCAAAACCCGAGACGAAGTCCTGCTCGAGGTCAGTGTGATTGCCTGTTTTTACTGAGTGTTTCTGGGATTGAAGGGGACACTGAATGGCTGCTTGCCTTGCACGGTTTCACCTGCTTTAACGTGAGATAGCGTGTGGGCCTTTCCACTGGTTGCAGATGGTGATGACTGAGCAGAGCGCTTCAGGGTTTTCTGCTGCGCCTCTGTGGCTCCACTAGGGTTGGGCATCGTTTGGATTTGAACGGTTCCGATTGTTACTTTCGGTTCTTTTCGATTCTTGATTGCGATTGTTTGAGGGGGCAATTTGCGTAACGCTGCATTAATCTACGAGGGAAAAATAATTATTTCAGTAACGTTGTTGTTCACCACAAGTAGCAGTTTGCTGAAGGGCTTTGTTATTACACTCCAGTCCGTTACCTGATTGTGCCGTTGGTTAGCGCAGGGCTGCCCGAGGAGGCCGAGGCAGTGGACCTGCGCAGCACGTCAGACACGCTAACGTTCCACTCCTTAATTTGTCCACCATGCAGGCGTAGGTGTTCGGTCATGTAGAGCATCCTCCCGTGCAAGAAATCCCTTTGTTACACGTGCTGCACTGTGCCGAGCCAGGCTTTTTTAAACAAAAATAAAGCCACGCTTTTGAGCGCCGCTTACCGTGCTCCATGGCTGCAACAGAGCGGGCGTGGCAAGCACTTCCGGAAATCCGGTGGTTACTACGGAAACCAAAACTTGCACGTTTGGAACCGATTAATGGGAATCGAAAACAAATTTTCTAAGCAATTCCAATGGCATGGTTGTTTTTTTAAACGGTTCCAAGTTCGAACCGTTCCCGATGCCCAACCATATTCTCCACCCTGTATTTTTAGACCAAGTCCATTCTTAACTACAATTTTAAGCCTGTTAAACTATGAAAACCTTTAAATTGGCTCCCCAAATAATTTTGTGCAAATGTTACTAATAATATTAATAGAATTAAATAGTTTAGGCCTTTGGGCTTCTTATTTTATGGGGAATCTTCATGTCACAGTGAAACGGGAGATATACAGTATAAATCATAATTGTCATGAACGAAAAAAGTGTGAAAAGATGGCACAGGATCAGGGCTGGCTTTCATTTGCAGGTTTTCAGTGCCATAGTCAATACCATACCTGATTCCAAAGCAATACATGTTTAGTACCATGCTCTGAGGCATATACAAACTCTTCTCATGCAACTAAAATAGCCAAACCTCTACAATGTTCACTAGGGGTGTCCCCGACCTAAAGATTTACACATTCAAATTTGGATTGTCGAATCTCTAGTCGACTGATAGTCCAATCATCTGTGTGTGTGTGTGTGTCATACACATATATACATGCGGCCCCATCCAAACAATGTCAGTATGTATGCTTCGCTGCGCACCATCTCATAATGTCTCAATTATTTCTCTATAATACCATGAGACCATGCAGTCCTCTTTACCTGCTACAAATAAGCATATAAAAAACCTTAGACACCCCATTCCATTTTATGGTTTGACTTAACAGTTACTCCAAACGTTTTCTTTCAATGCCACGGGACTTCTTTCTGTGGATCGATGTGATTGGACTCCACAGTCTATGATCAGAACTGCGTCCATAGCAACGGTCTGCTCTTCAGAAATAAGAGACCGTAGAGTCGAGCATTCAACAAATCCTTAAAAGTCTAAAATTTACTTTTGATCTTCATTAAGGGGAGGAATTAAATGTGATCTTCTTTTGTTTTTATGTTTTTTATTTTGTTTTTTTACAACAAAAACAATTTCTGCACCGTGTAATATCTATTTGTTTGCCCGTTAAATGGGTAGCGTACACTCTTCTTGGTAAGCTGCGGTAGTCCGCAGTTTACCGAAGAAGAACGTGTTCTCCAGCTGCCGATTTGAGGGCTGCAGCGGGGGAAAGGAAAGCACCGAGGACACGACGCTGCGAGCAACGCAGGCTCAGCCGCGGGGAGATGCTAGTTCAATAAGAAGTTCCAGACATTCACATGAGGCGCGATGTGAACTTTGTGGCAAAACGTTCAGCCTTGGAACAACGGTATGCCCGCACTGTGTTGCTGCACGTACTCGAGAGGATTTGTCTAACATTACTGCGACTATGTCCGCTCAAATTCAGAGAGAGATGAAGACATGAAATGGGAGACGTGGGGGGGTGAAGTGCAGCAAAGGGCCGCAGGTCGGACTCGAGGACTGCAGCCTCGCACATGGCGCTCTACCGACTGAGCTAACCGCACTCCGGTAGCGTTCTCAGTACTCCTCTACGTTTATCCCACAGCTTTAGTTACTTTTCAGATGACCGTTGAATTTTTCATGTTTGATGAACTGAAGGATGAAGTGTTTCCTATGTGTTGAGAAACTTCTCGTCCCCCCCAGCATTGCTGCAAACAGGATGATCTTTTAGACCGTGTTGCAGTCCTAACATTCAAGAGCTCAAAAGGATTCTCGGGTAACTCCGAGTACTGTGAAACGAAATCAGACTCGTAGCTTCTGTAATCAGTGTGTTATGCCGCTCTGGTGGAGCTCAGGATGTATCAGGAGGACGGCGCTTCACTCCAAACCGTCTCACTGTGTGTGAAGAACAGCCGTGCAGCATGCATGGGAATGAATTACAGCGTAATATATTGGAAAATATTTCCTTAACGTTTCTGTCTGAAAAGTCACTAAATCTATCGCGACTGAGCCCCGGGACCTCAGCCTCCTCATTTATCTGCTCTGGGTGCTACTAACAGACGTTGATCAGTTCCCACTGGGCCACACTCTACCCCAAGTATTCACGTTTGAATTTATCAAACATACTTAAATACATTTTAGGCAAATACTCTTGCATACAATACAGTGAAAGTAGCATTGCTCCTTGACAAACACTAAACACCCCTCCAACCTCCCTCCCTCCCCCCGGGAACCCCACTTCATGAGCCAATGGAACACTTTGATGCAGTTTTGGCAGTTCCGGGTCTAAATCGAGGAGAAACAAGTCACAATTGACTTTCTCCGCAAACATTTTCAACAATAAATTGCAATGTTTGAAACCAGTGCTAGTCCCTGTGTTTTATTTAAAATCCATCATATGTGCTTTGTTACACTCTGACAGCAGGTAACCTAAGACAAAAACACCGGCACACGGCTCTCTCCCAAGTCTTATTTAGTCTCATGGCTGGAATTATTTCAGCCGCCGATGTTCTTCCTCAGGGGAAGGTGATGAAGTGAACGTACACCTTGTCCTCATCTCCAGCTTAGACAACCTGCCACAATGACACCAGGACAATCTTGCCAGTCTGTATCTCAGTACGGGGGACGGCCCACAATATTACATAGTCTCCATTAAGTTGTCTCCTGTGTTAGGACTTGGTGAATAACTCAGCAAATCACGTGTATAGGACACCGTTTCTGCTATGACAAAGGAAATGGAAAGAGTGTCAACGTGTGACCGTGTCCGTAAAGTTTCATCATTCCGGTGTAGATGTCCCAGTTCCCGCCACAGATCAGGTGTGAGGTCTCTCCAATCACACGAAGGCGATCCGATTAGAGAAGTGGCCGAATGGGTCTCGACTCTTTCTGAAAGTGTCTCCTCTCAGGTGACTCATGTAGGCCAATCAGGAGCAGATGCTGTGACGTGTCATCATGAATTGCCTGTTAAATACGGGAGGGTTCCCGTCAGATCAGTCGGGTCAGCTAGAAACAGAAGTTGGCGCGTTGCCCGGCGGCTGAAAGCACGTGCCTCAAGGTGTCTCGCCGCTTCAGCACCCGCGGTGCCTCAGACACACTCAGCATCTCTTGTGAAATGACTAGTGTTTGTTATTATAAGCTGACCTGTGTGTGTGTGTGTGTTCTAAACCCTGCGACCACATTTCCCTTTACCCCATCAGACCAAACGCTAACCTATCACAACGTTTGTGCCTAGGAGCTGCCGGCAGTGGAGGAAGTGTGTGTGTCGTTACCAGAAGACGCAGAACTGCAGCCCGTAGGGACAGTCTCCAGTATTATACAGCAACTTGGTAAACAAACACACACACACACTCACGTTAAGGTGACACCGAACACAATAACATGATTGGAGGCTGTTAATGTGTTGGTCTCTGTCTGCAGTTATCATCCAGTCTCTGAAAGACACGCCCCCTCTGACTGATGACAGCGTCATCTTTAGATCTGATAGGCTGGCTGTGGGCAAGGTGGGTTGGCCAGCAGACGCCTCTTTGCCGGCGTGTGCAGAAGCGTCTGATGTGTCCCGTCGGTTTCCACGTGGTAACGTTGTGCCGCCGGTGTTCCAGGTGTTCGAGGTGTTCGGCCCAGTGTCCAGTCCGCTGTACATTTTGCGTTTTAACTCGGTGGAGCATGTGAGCAGCAAGAGGCTGACGGAGGGCATGACGGTTTACTACGCACCAGCCATCAAAGAGTACACGGGATACATTCTCACGCAACAGCTCAAACTGTAAGCACACACACACACGTTTATACAGCACGTTAAAGTTACTAAACGGAACCAGTATGTTGTAGTGAAAATGCTTTTCCTTCAGTTTAAAGGGATCTGATGCGTCCTGGAAGAACGACCAAGAGCCACCAGCGGAGGTAAGCGCCCACACGGAGATGTAACTGAGCCGGGCGCCGCAGCAGAACCTCACTGTGCTGCAGCTCCAGGGTCAGCTGGCGGCAGCCCGCAGCACCCAGAAGATCATGTTACGACCATTCCCTGTTCACATATAGAGTCATGTGGGTCAGCCGAAGACTGAAACAAGGCGATCTGAAGAGCGCGATGGCTGTGGCTGAAAATATTTAGGACTCGCGCGAACGTCAAGCGTAGAGGTTGGTGGGATTCCTTTATTGCACTCATTTCTCTCTCTCTTCTCTCCAGGCTTTAGATTATAGCGATGACGAGGAAGAGCAGGCCGCCAAGAGGAAGGTGAAGAACTCCAAAAAGAAGAGGGACAGTAGCAATACAGGTATTCACAGACACCCACCCGCAGGCAGGAAATATGTTCTGGACGGTTTTAAGGAGTTACTAGGGCCGCCGCTAACGACATTCTTCTCTCGATGAACCCCTCGACTCCAGAAAATCAGAAAGACCATTTAATTTGAGTCCGGTTTATCTTGTCGTTGTCTAATGCAGCACAAAACAAAATGTAAATAAGGGTTTAAATATTGAAGTGCAAAACTGTTGGTTTGCACTGGCAATTCCAACATGACAAAAATACACGCACCCCGTCGCAGATTCTAACCCCAACATTTCCTCAAACCCTTATTCAGTGGGGTTTCTGAGGCAGCAGGCAGGCGACTTCATGGCTTTATATTAAACCGCTACAAGGACAAAAGATGTCAACCAGCTCTCCTTACTAATGAATAGACACCACTATGGTTTCAGAAAGGCAAGCCGACGGCACAGTGTGGTGGCCAAACCGGTGATCAGACCAGGTCAAACTGCTCCAGAGTCAGTAAACCAGTTAGGACTATGAGACGCTCCCAGCCGTGTCCACGCCCGGTTTAAGTCTTATACCAGAGATCGAGAGAAAGCAAACGTTCGTTTCTGATTCGGGTTACGTTCTGAAGCACAAGTAAACAGGTAACAAGTGTTACCGCTACCAGGGGGGGAGGGGAATGGAGGCTATGTATCACACACACATATACACGCCCTGCATGTCTGTGGAAACTCAGCCTGCACGTCAGTCCAGCTGGCTGACCGTTGGCACGTGACTCCGATTCAAAGCTCCCCGGTTGTGCTGAGTAGTGCAGAGAACATCAAATATGAAATATGTTACAGGCTCTGGAAATGTCACGATTATCCTGGTGAAGCGTTTGCAACAGATGCTTGGTTCAAGGACCGTCGGAAACTTGAAAGTCTGCCGATCCCTTCAGTTTCCCAGCTTGTGGCCCTGAGAGACGGTGTTTTCAAAAGGAAAACACGCTTTTCAAACCGGCCGGCAGCTTTTGGGCTTCAGAGGTTTACCGTCCGCCAGAAGTCCCAAACGCTCCAGTAGACATCCACCTCTACCTTTGATTCTTACTTTGCCTCATCTGTTTTTTCCCCTCCAGATAACCCTGCCAACATTACCCAGAAGACCTTGCTGCAGCAGCAGCGGGACACCAGAAACTTCCCGCCAAGACCTGCAGGGCCTTCATTCAGGCACCAGAACCCGAGGAACAAACACCCAGTGTTCAGGCCCCCCCCGCCACCACCTAGACACACTAATGTGCCTCCCATGTACCTCCCCCCTCCCTGCCCTTACCCCCCTCCACCTCTTCACTCTTTCCCCCCACCCAGCTTCCCTCTCTACCCTCCTCCTCCCTCTTTCTTCAATCCATCTTTCTCCTCTCCTCTCTGGCCACCAAACTCTGTCCCCTTCTCTGACCTCCCCCCTCCTCCTCCTCCTCCCCCCCCTCCTCCCCCTCAGTGAGGTCACACTCCATCTGTACATGTTCCGGCTGGTGACTTGATGTTTGGTTTGGTCTGGTCTCCATCCACATGTCAGTCCCTGGCTCTGCCCTTCAGCTGTGCAGTCGTTGAGTATAAATGAGAACCTGTACTTCTTGCAGCTGATGGAGCCGACGGATGTGCTGCGACCAACCACACGCGGCCACTGCAGTCTTTTCCTTTCGTCTTTTATTTTCCCACAGCTACAGCCGTTGGTTTGCTGTCTAGACCTTCGGAGGGGGGTTAGTCCCTGACCAACACGGTGTTCTTATTTCTTCTTAAACACAGTTCTCAAATGCCATTTAAGATTACTTACACCCCGCGTACACCCCATTCACACACACACGGACACCAGAGACGTGACAGGGAACCTCGTGAAGCACGCGGCCCCGCCCACTGCGACCCGAGGCTCCAAAGGCAGTCGGAGGCACGCCTTGGTGCGCCTCTTGGCGATAGTCAATCATGAAAGGCGAGCACGTGAACCAGCCAGTGTCGTCATCGCACAGCTACGTTGACCAACAGGATATTTACGGAACGCTTGATGCATTCCTTCACATTGGTGTCTTTAGTATTGGTGTCTACTTCACAGCGGAATTCTGTGCATTCTGAGCTCATTATGAGTGTATGACAACGGTTGCCATCAGTGTATCGAGTGAAATCAGCTTGTTGTGCATCACAGTGCGCTCACAGCAACATGTCATTCAGGCCGTATGTATGTATGAGGCTTATATATCCACAATGCTTGCACTCATTTGGTGTTGAGAGAAACAATTATCAATAGCAGCCACAGATTTTTATTTTCTTATTTATATTTCTAAAGCTATTTTGTGTAGACCTAAAGGTCCAGTGTGTAACATTCAGCAGGAGCTGTTGGCAGAAATGGAATATAAGACGCGTGTTTTCAGTAAGGAAATAATCGCCTGACAATAAGAATCGTGTTTTCATTACCTTTTTAAAATCAGTCCTTTATATCTACAGAGGGAGTGGGTCCCCTTCCACGGAGGCCGCCATGTTGCACCGCCATGTTTCTACAGTAGCCCAGAACGGACGAACCAACTGGCTCTAGATATAGGGCCTTTCGCGAGTGTCGAGGCCACCGTAGTTTCTCCTACGCACTGAGAACGGGAGGGTGGTTGCAAACTGCAATCTAACCACCAGATGGCGCCAAAGCCTACACACTGGGCCTTTTTAAATGCATTGTCCAAGTAATACACAGCAGGTCTGATAGGGAAATGCTGATCTGTATACCACGAGATTCCCAGTTCCACACTCAGGCTTCTTAGTTTAAATGTATCCCAGTGTGTTCTGGTCCTGTTGCCTTCATACAGCCATGTCTGCAAAGAACAGAAGAGCAGGGGGGTGGTTTTACAGTTTGGAAAACAACTGTGGAGTCAGTCACAGCGACACATTTTGTAGACATTCAACGACTTCATGTGCTGAAAATACTGAACTGATGTGCTCTGTTAAGATGTTAAAGCGATGGGCTGGTTGGTCCGAGCTCTGCCTCCCACACGAATCCAGTCCTAAATCCAGTCCTTTTTCGGGGCTGGAGATGAGCACTGACGAGTCATTGTCACTCGTGTCATATTGTATATCTACTGTCTTCCTTTGTACCAGAATGCTTTGGACATGTCAACAGTTTCCCCAAGTGTCGATCTGTGTCAGTGGGGAGTAAGTGTCTTTGTGGAAGATGGCCATCAGTATCTCGAGCCACACCTCTCGTTTGCTAAACGTTCCTCTCGCTGGTATGTGAAGCCGCAACCTCCTTCAACAGGAGGACATTTCCCCACGCTGAGTGAAACGAATGAATAAATTAGTGAAAACCTTGCCTTTGCTTAAACGCGTTAATGATGATCCTGTCTCGCCTGCGATTAGATGGTGTCTTCATCTTGAAAGAACCTAGAATGGCACGGTGGTTTGGTGCGGTTGGCTCATCAGAGCGTCATTCAAACTGGAAAACACAGTTTCAATTCTCTTTCAGGTTCGTGTCATGGTGACGCTTTGGCAGGATTGAAATGATCTCATTTAAATAAAACTTTTGCTAACACAAAAGTGGGGAGGCTTAGATTTAAACGATTTTAGTTTAATACGGTCATCCTTGGACTTCCATGACCACATGCCCAGAACGTAACATTTCATTAACACACCAAGCATGTACAGTATTCTTAAATCAACACAGTAGGCGTACATGTTTAGAGATCCTTCAGTAGCGCTGTTAAAAAGCACGACAGCAGAGAAGTGCCCTCGCGCTGATTTTCTTTGAAAAATGTTAATCATGAATCTATGAAGTAAATGGAACACTTTGAGCAAAAAAGCCAGACAGCAGAGTGCTGAAGTGCTGCACGGCGTCAGACATAAAGCACCGCGGCTCACTGCAGCTGTGTCCTTTCGTTCTAATGAGTCTGCTGTCAACTTGGAAGGGTGGGCGGGCGTCACCTGGAGCTGCTCAGTCGTCCTTCTGGACCCGTCCCCTCCTGTTTTACAACCTAATTAAATTAATTTAATTACGTAATTAAAAGCACAACGAGATGACAGGTGCACTTCCAAGCTTTTACTAAACAAGGCATGAGTAGGCCTACGGTGAGCAGGAGCCTCTCTCTGTGTGTTTCTCTGCAGAGCATGTGCGATTGCCAGTAGACCGCACGGGAAGGGGACATCGAGGGCAGATTGTCCACTAATTGATTGTTTTTTAAATTTCATCAGACCTGCTACATTTCAAGCACACTAGTAATTCAATTCAGTTAAATTTTATTTATATAGCCCAGTATCACAAATCACATTTGCCTCAAAGGGCTTCAAAATCTGTAACATCTGACACCCTCTGTCCTTAGATCCTCGATTCGATTAAGGAAAAACTACCCAAAAAAACCCTTTTAATGGGACAAAATGATAGAAAGCTCAGGAAGAGTGTTGCAGTTAACCAGATACTATTGTATGTACAGAATGTTGTTTTGCTCGAAAATATAGACGTTGCCGTCTGATTCACCCAGGGAGTGGAAGCTGTAGGAACCAGGCTGTGGCAGTCACGAGACTGAGCCTGCTGAACAGATGTTGCAACTTAAGATAAACATCATACCATCTTTTGTGTTGGTATAACTCACCCAATGACATGTGGACAGGCCATATAACCTTGCCTGTGTGTGCGTGCACTAATTAGAAGAGCAGGGGTGAAAGGTCAACCACAATTCTGTGAGACAGGACCTCTCTCAAGAGCTGGGGGAGGTGAAGGGAGTGTTTAACAGCACAAAGCCATTAAGCAGTGTTAGTTTTATAACGGTTATCCTCCCCGCTCTCTCCCTGCTGGCATATGTCGACATGTTTATTGTCAAATTGTGTGTGTGTGTGTTAAAATAAAAAGAAGCGTTGAGGAGGTGCACCCCAGAAGTCAACTCGAACAGAGTGTGGATAGCACCAGCTACACACACTCCGGGTGCACTTCCCTTGCGCAAGAAAAAAAGCAGACTCACTGTGTCTGTGTGCTTATTGACTGGTCTTGACGGATAAAAGAACCGGTTGGGAGAATCTGTTTAGGCAGACCCGACAAAGAGCAACAGAGGAGGGATCCCTCTCCCAGGACGGACAGACATGCAATAGATGTCGTAAGTACAGAATAGATTTATAGCATCAAAACTATAACATGTACAGCCATGATGGCAACATTGTTGTATATATATATATATATATATTATTATGTTATAAATGTTTAGGTGGTAAAACATAAGGGCAGATGATGGGTCCAGACGGACAACCGAGCAGCTCCAGGTGGAGCCCAACGAGCAGGACCCGAGCCACTCGTCCCCTGCACCATAGACACAGCAACACTGCCCCAGCAGGTCGCCATAGTCCCTGATCCAGATACGTGTCCGGACACTGAAATACCTGCTGAAAGTGACACTAAGAAAGAAGAGACGAACGACAAAGCACAAAACTCCGGGAGAGGGAAGAAGTCAAGTTAGTGACATGCATTTATGGGATGAGAATGCATACGGATGGAGAGGAGGACAGAGGTGAAGAGAGAGCGGTGCATCATGGGAAGTCCCCCGACAGTCTGGGCCTATAGCAGCATAACTAAGGGATGGTTCAGGACTCTCCTGAGCCAGCCCTAACTATAAGCTTTATCAAAGAGAAAAGTCTTTAGCCTACTCTTTAATGTGGAGATGGTGTCTGCCTCCCGAACCCGAACTGGGATCTGATTCCACAGGAGAGGAGCTTGATAGCTAAAGGCTCTGACTCCCATTCTACTTTTGGAGACTCTAGGAACCACAAGTAACCCTGCATTCTGAGAGCGCAGTGTTCTAGTGGGGTAATAAGGCACTATGAGCTCTGTAAGATACGACGGTGCCTGACCATTAAGAGCTTTATAGGTGAGGAGAAGGATTTTGTGGGCCACTGATGGCGGAGGGTTTGGCACCACAGCAACTTCCCAGGCCTGTGGAGGAAGAGGAAACCCTCCACTGACACAAAGAGATTATGGGAAACACACAGGAGCTACAATCCTGTTCTGAAAATAATAATAAAAGAATATCTTCTTTGTAGCAACAGCTATGACCAGAGGGGCTTAGTTGACAGTCACTATTAAGGAAACAATTCCGAGAGCCACCTTCTTCTGCTGGCTCGCTCCCTGTGTCCTCCGTCTTGTGGCCTGGGCCTCTTGGCGAGTGCAAGCAGCATTTTGATTTCCTTTGTGTGGGCTTGCCTGAAGGCTGAGCCGAGTCCAGTGCCTGTGAGAATGAGAACCCAGACCACCGCCAGGCCCCTCAACTCGTAGCGCAGGGGTCTGTACCTGAGACAGCACAAGAAGGTACAAGTGAAAAGGTCTTCCAACCTAAACCACAAAATACCTTGTTCGTCGCTGCCTTCCAAAATGTCACATACGAGTGGGTTAGTGTTGGGGGGATAGGGTTAAAATAAACTAACGTTAGTAATGCAAGGCAGCTTTATTTGTGTAGCACATTTCATACACTGAGGCAGTGCAAAGTTAGTCAGCCAGTCATTTTCTACCGCTTGTTCCCGTTGGGGGGTCGCGGGTCACTGGGCCCTATCCCAGTGACTTCGGGCCTTAGGCGGGGTACACCCTAGACAGTGGCCAGCTCGTCGCAGGGATATTAGGGCTATCAACCGATTAAAATATTTAATCGCGATTAACTGCACGATTGTCATGAGTTAATCGCAACTTAATCGCAAATTTTAATCAGTTCTAAATTCATATTTTTTAAGTTTGTAATACTCTGATCAACATGGGTATGGACAAATATGCATGCTTTTGTTACGGGTTGCTGACGCGGTGAGGTAAAGGAGGACCCAGAGGCAGACCGTACTAAGGGATGGAGTTCTTTAATGCCTCTTACCATACTGTAGACAGACGAACTCGAAAAGCAGGCAGGGAACAGAAAAACCAAGGTGCAGCGCAGACCAGCATCGCAGACCAGCATCGCAGACCAGCATCGCAGACCAGCATCGCAGACCAGCATCGCAGACCAGCATCGCAGACCAGCAAAGCAACATCGAAACAATGATCCCACAAAGACACTGGGAGAACACACTGGTTAAATACACTAGGGGACGGGGAGACAACGGGACACAGGTGCGCAACGAGACACAGGTGCATACACTCAGGAAATCAGGGGCAGGAAGTAAAGAGACAGAGACAGAGGGAAACAGACGTCTACCAAAATAAAACAGGAAGTAACCAGACAACATGAACTACATGGAAAAATGAAATGTAAGACAAGACTGAATACAATAAACATGGACAGATACAACACAGGACTAGAATAAACATAAGGCGCTAGGAAAATACAGTGACCTAGGAAGACATAAATAAACCAACACCCCCATAAGACCCACAACATGACAGCTTTATGCAAATGTACCTTTATTATGAGTGAAACCACGAAGGGCATGAAGACTAGACATGTACCAAAGGTCGTAGATGTTTTTCAAAGAACTTGTTCATATCTCTGAAGCCTAAGCTTAAAAATTCAGAGGAAGCAGTGATTTCTCTCATTTTAAGAATATAAATAAAGGCAGTTTTTATACTGGCAGTTTAATTCAGAATGGGGCACAGTTTGCATGAAAATCTGGTCATGTGAAAGCTGCCCTGTGGACCTGGCAGCGCACCCGGGTACAAATGAATTTCTGGTAACGCATTATTAATAATTAATAATTATTAATTTTGACAGACCTAATATATATATAATCTCAATTATATATAATTTCATGACTGAAGAGGCAATGTGCTTTAATTGCAACGTTTTCACAATAATACAATAAATAATTTTAAGTAAATAATTTTACTTACCCGTGAAGATGTAAAAGATCTAGCTTAAAGGTCAACTGATTCTTGTTAACAAGCTGCTCCGACGTTTTTTAACCCTGACATTATGGCTTTCTACACCCGCACACTTAGGCAAACTGCAACAGTGTATAGCATGCCTGCTTCTTTTATTATTGTAGCGTTACAGTTTGTCCGCCACTTGTTTTTGGCTCATTTTTATCAAGGCTTACCGCAGGTTCTACCTGCACTCCCTCATCGCTGTCCCTCTCCTCTTGGGTCTCCTGCTCACTAACACTGTTCGTGCCACTGGCGCCGACACCACCACCACTTTCATCAGCCACGGGAGCTGGTGGAGGTCCTGCTCCTGCCGAAAACATTTGTGTCAATTTGACACATTTGGGAGCGTCTGCCTGAAGAGCCTGCAGCTTCTCTGCACCTCCTCTGCGTTTCTTCTCCACGATCACACTGAAACTGCATGCAGGCAGAAATCCCATAGATGGTCCTGTTTAAAGATATGTTCGGGTGTCAATCAAGAAAACAACCAATGGGCCGCTGAGCTACGTGTTTCATGGGCCGCGTCTCTCAGAAGGAAAAAAACCTAGCCTATGTGATGTTTTTGACTCTAGGCCTACCACTTTTATGAGCCAAAAAAAGCCAGATGGCCAGTCCGCCCGTGTCTGGCGGGTTCATAACATTAAAGGAGATTATAAATATGAACATGCAACAACATTTTAAACTCAGTTCTGTGGCACACAGGAAGCCAATGCAGTGATCTCAGCACTGATGTGGTCCATTTCCTTAGTCGTGGTTCGAACCCTGGCAGCGGCCTTCTGGATTAGCTGCGGTCGTCTTTTAGCTTTTTTAGCGGGAGCCGTAAAGACACTGTTACAGTGGTCAAGCCTACTGAAAAGCACGGTGGCCGACAAGGGCAAACGCACTGCAACTTCAGAGAACACGTGCAAATTCAAAAAAAAACAACATCTTCGTCAGTTTGACGACACATGAGCAGCATTTAGAACTCAACCAAGCACAACCAAACACACAAACACATGCGCTGAAAGCGACCACTGCGTGCACCCCGCAAGACCTCGCAGAGCGAAAAAAGTGGAATTCTCTCAGTAATTGTAGTGATTTGTGTGGAGATTTATTGTTTATGATAGATTTTAGCCTAGGGAACGCTATTTGTGTGCACTTTGCCACTCCAACGTTCACATCAGGTAACAGTCCATCAGTGATGAACCGTTTATTATATCGTTTTTTTCAAGTTTACCTTAATTTACCTTCATTTTCAGTTTCAGAAATGCTTTACAAATGTTTTCTTGGAATCTGGTGCAGGCCAGTGCACGCTGTAGATCAGACTGCGCAAAGTGGAGAAACAGTACAAAACAAAATAACAGAAAAACAATGAATGGACAATACGGAGCGACTTTGTGAGTCACAAAGCTTTTTAGAGTTGCAGCGCATTCCTCTATTTGCTTGTGCGGTGTGTATTTGCAGCGTGATTTCCAAATGCTGCTCGTGTGTTGTCAAATTGATGAAGATGCTTTCGTCAGCCACCATTAAAAAACCTACGTTTTTCCTGCTTGGACATGAATTCTTTCTTCCTTGAGATATTTTTAAGGTGATAGTAGGCCGATTTAGTAATAGCCTGGAGGTGTTCATTGAGGTTTAGGTCAGAATCCATAATTACGCCTACATTTCTGACCTGGTTTTCAGTCCTGAGTGAGAGCACTTCAAGGTGAGCAGTGACTTTAGGTCCTTCCTCTTTACCACCAAAAACAATTATTTTAGTTTGAGCTTTATTTAGTTGCAGAAAATTGTGGCACATCCAGTGGTTCATTTGTTCAGTGCTCTTTATTTAGTGAGTCTATTGGACCGTAGCTGTCAGTTGATAAGGATATATAGATCTGTGTCGTCTGCATAATTTTGATATGGTAAATTACGTGCTGTGTTGAACCAGCTAGCTACCTGAACCTCGAAAAAATATCCAGTTAGTTTCAGGAAACAGTGTTAAATGTTAATGAACATGTCGTGTATCATCATTTTGCCAAACAGATCAGTTCATTTAGATGATTCCTCAAGGTTGATGTGCTTCTGCTGTAGCTTCATCTGTTGCTTTTTATCAGCTGGGTGTAAGTAGGCAGGCGAAGCAGGGAGTTATGGTCTGATAGACCAAAGCGGGGGCAGGGGGGGTGGGGGTGGGCTTTGTAGCTGCCAGAAATGATACAGGGTATTGCTCCCAATGGTGGGGATGTAGCCATGCTGGTGGATTTTAGGTAAAACAGCTCTGAGGTCTGTTTGATTAAAATCTCCAGCTACAATCAAAATAATATTCAGGTTGTGGTCATGTTTGTCATGTGACTGCTGATGACCTCGTACAGTTCCTGTAGTGCATTTTCTAAATTTGCATCTGGGGGAGTGTGAACCGTTTTTCACAGGGTTTAGTTTTTGCCTTTTTGGGGGGATTTGTTGAACATTTTAAATTCATGTATAAACAAAGATGAAAGTCAGTTCCCCCTTTAAATTGCACTTGATTACTTAAATAAGTGCTTTTTAAATTGATTTCAAATTAATAGATAGATTTGGGGACATCTGACTTTTCAGGTGTAAATTAAGGATTAATTGATGGTCTTTTCAGGTATTCTTGTTTCATAGAGTGAATAATTTGAGATTAAGAAAGGAAGCAAAGGAGGGTTAATGACTTAATAGATGAAAAAATAACACTTAAGCGTAAGGGGACAATTTCTTTAGGTTTTTGTGTATGTTAGACAGACAGATCGACAGAGCTCACACACACATGTGCGCACATATACTGACACACACACTCACGGACACAGATGGAATTTCATGGTGCTCAGGGTTTTGCATTTTTTGGCCTGGGCAGAAATGGAAGCATCATCACTCATATCAATCAACAGCTGTCACTCTACGGTTTGCTAGGACACACACGGGCTAGCTTACAGGCAGACACAGCCGTACCACTAATTCACATACAAACAGTAATAACAGCAACCTTTATTTATGTAACCCTATTTGTACAGCAAACATCAATTTACAGTCAATAAGTGAAGATAAAGAGTATATATATATATATATATATATATATATATATGTGTATATATATAAATGCTGTATATATGAAAGGTAAAACCAGGACATGCTGTATGGGGATTCAGTGGTTAGCATAGTTGCTTCACAGCAATAGGGTTTGAACTCTATTAGGGCCACATGCCTTCCCAGGTCTCCCACCGTAACGACATGCGTATTGCATATTGGAATACTTGTGTCACTGTTCTCGACCAACTCACTGATCTGTGGCTGCCCTCGGCTCCTGAAGAGACAGGGAGGGTCAAACCCAGAGGGCAATTCTCCGTGAGGATCAGTAAGGTACACCGTAACTGAACATTACGACCAGGTACTTTTGAGACAGAAAGACAACTGACAGACAAGCAACGTGCAAAGCACACGGAATGGAGTGGAATGGCAGTCTTGGAACTAAATGCTGCACACGTCTACCTCTAAAGCTCACTAATTAACATTTTGTATCTCGTTTGTTCAATCATCACGTAAACAGAAAAGTACCACGTTGTGGTTTTAGGGAGAGTTACATGCTATGAGTAATTATTAGCATACTACAGTGACTTCCTGCAGTCTTGTAAGCATTTGGCTTCACAGGTGCTGGATTGAAAGATAATCTGATGTTCACTCAAGAAACAGTTACACATTAAAATTCCCTCTAAAACCACAAAGTGTCATTTTTTTCCCTGACTGCCTGTACATGGATTGAAACATGAGATATAACATGTTAACTGAGCTTTGGAGCAAATCTTTATTCGCGCTAGCAGCATGGCTCTGGGGATGGCAACGGTTGTCGGCCGGGCCACCACTTTGGTCCAGACTGAAATGGATTGCCGTGACATTTTTTTACAGATATCCATTGTTCCCAGAAGTTGAAAAGCAGCAGATGTTCAAGAAAGTGACGTCCTTACTGAGAGCCCTGACAGATTACATTTTCATTTTCATTTTTTGACCCGGTGTTACTAACCTAGAATAATCAAGTGGACCCAACGTTAGAATAACGTTAAGAGAGCTACCCCAGAGCTAATAAAGATCGGATTAAAAGACTGGATTTCGAAAAGTTGGGGGGGACGTGTCTGTGGAGGTGTCCGTGGTTAGCAGTCAGCTGCAGGGAGAAGTGGGGGAGTGCCTCAGGTGAGCAGTGCCAGGGCGAGCTAATTGTCTCAGCTCATTGACTAAGGCTACGCCCACAGTACTACGTTTTTCTTTAAAAACTCATACCTTTTGCTACGTTTGCACCTAGTGTCCACACTACCCCGACATTTTAGAGCTCCTAAAATGATAAAATTGGATACGCTCTGGCCCCGTGAAAACGCTGGGGTTGCGTTCTAGTCTGGACTGCCCAAAACTGAGGCTTTTGGAAACGATGACGCAGCCACCCAAGTTCGCTTCTTGATTGGGTCCTGTCAGTCACGACGTGTCCTTCCCTGATTCGTCAAGCCCCTATCACGTGTACCTTTTCCGAAGTAAACAAACAAAGCATGGCCAGAGACGGGTTATCGGGTATCTTTGGCATGGCTAATTCAACATGGATAATGAATTACAGGCGTTGCTGACCTTGCTTCCAATGTTAGCACTGGTTGTGCAGTTAAATTCTGCATTTGAATATTCTGCTACTGCGACTACTATTCGAGCCATTTGTGACAATTCCCAAATCCAGCGGCGTTGTGAGCCCTACATGGTTTTAGGGTAAGAAACCTTTCCCTTTTGGGATCATTTATTAATGACGTTGGGGTTCTTGGGGAATGGCAAGAAAACGTTTGAATGTCCAGATGTGGAAGGAACATCAAGTACGGAGCCCGAAGTGAAGGATCGTTTCGTCAACTTCTACCAAACACACAGTAAACTTAAGCCACAATGCTAATCCACAGACTACATCAACAGAAAGGGAAACATTATTTGAATGTACAAACGTTAGAACTGTTTTATGGACGTTGTTGTCAGTAATGGATTCATTTTGATGCAGTATTTAACGTTATGTAGTCTTTAAGCATCATTTGCTCGTGAACTCGGAGTATGTGCTATGTTATTGTGGAGTATTTGAGTTTGTACATGGACGGAATGGATGTAATATTGTCTATATCTAGAAAGACACAAAAGGATGTTGAAAGTACAATGATGGACGAAAAAAATGCTATCGACAATATTTTAATGAAAACAATATCATCCGGGAGGATTTTGCGATGAGCAGTCGCGTTTTCCTGTGGCATTGTTTTTGTCCTGCTTCCTGTTTACACCAGCACGTGCATGCCCAGTGTATGTGATTAGTTACGTGATAAGCATTTTTGGCATGGTACTATGGACGGAGATTATATTCACTGTTAAACGAAAACGTAGTAGTGTAGCCATAGCCTAATCATGCTCGCCCTTTATATGCAGTAGCGTGCTGGACCTGGAGGCTGCCACACACACACACAGTCTACAACAGGCAGCCGGGCTGGCTGGGAGACTTGGCGTTCATTGTTGGGTTATTGTAAGAAGAGGCACCACGACCAGCACAAAATAGCTGATTGATGTTTTGGTGCAAGACAATAAACATAATAGGAATATAGAAGTATAAAGAAACATAAGTAATCACTGAAGGTGAAGAATCCTCACTATAAAATGGACAATAGATCAGTCAGTCATTTTCTACGGCTTGTTCCTGTTGGGGGTCGCGGGTGACTGGAGCCTATCCCAGTGACTTTGGGCCTTAGGCGGGGTACACCCTGGACAGTGGCCAGCTCGTCGTTGTAGACAGACAACCATTCACACTCACTTTCATCCACTAGGGGCCATTTGGAGTCATCAATATCCCTAAACATTCATGTCTTTGGATGGTGGGAGGAAGCCAGAGAACCCGGAGACAACCCACGGTAACATGAGGACTCCACCTAGAGAGAGAAACCGTTTGTGTCCAGGGTGGGAGGAGTCAGCCACAATCTTTCCTGCTTGCTTCAGGGTCCTGGAGACGTAAAGGTCCTGGAGGGAAGGTAGATTGCAGCCAATGATGCGCTGCAGTCTGCCCTTGTCCTTGGCAGTGGCAGCAGCGTACCAGATGGTGATGGAGGAGGGGAGGATGGACTCAATGATTGCAGTGTAGAAGTGCACCATCACTGTATTTAGCATGTTGAATTTCTTCAGTTGCTGCAG
Source organism: Coreoperca whiteheadi (assembly GCA_011952105.1). Classification (NCBI taxonomy): domain Eukaryota; kingdom Metazoa; phylum Chordata; class Actinopteri; order Centrarchiformes; family Sinipercidae; genus Coreoperca; species Coreoperca whiteheadi. Next base: position 31,477,204 of record CM022472.1, on the reverse strand, counting down.
GAAGTACAGCCTCTGCTGGGCTTTCTTGCTGTGGGTGCTGATGTTCAGCTCCCACCTGAGGTCCTGGGTTATGATGGAGCCCAGGAAGCGGAAGGATGGGTGGGGCTGGGTTCTTCCTGTAGTCCACAAGCATCTTCAGTGTCTTGAGAGCGTTGAGCTCCAGCTTGTTCTGACTGTACCAGGTCACCAGGTGATCAATCTCCCTTCTGTAGGCAGACTCATCCCCATCAGAAATGAGCCCAATGAGGGTGGTGTCATTAATGGAGTGGGGGCGCTTAGGTTTGTAGTTGGTGATCTGTCTGAGCCCCCTCCAGACAGAAGCAGAGTCGACTGAGAATTGGTGTCGATTAGCCTCTCTCACTGCTTTGCTAAGCCTATACTTTAACTCCTTAAACCGTATCTCTAACATATCTCTTCTCACGTGTCCTCTTTCGAGCCAATCATGCTTCGTTTAGGCTATGTTGATCATGATGGATTAGGCACGACTGTTGTCTTCTGTTGTCAGGCTCCTCCGCTCGACGCTGAGGAGAATTTGCACAAGAGAAGATAACTACCTAAACTTATTGTAATTTAATCTTGTAATATGAGGCTATTACAAAACTGTCAGACTGATGAACCAATGGACATATCCAAGCACTGAAAAACCCGCCCAGCAACATGTCTTTGTAGAAACAATGTCCTTGTTACACTGACAAACCTCGCGTTTTCACTGCAACTACATTTTACTGAAGAAATGTGAAATCTGTTAAGAAGTGGATTGTCCACGGTATTTGGTAAATTGATTCTGAAAAGAAACATAGATGATGAGATTTTTAAATTTCATTTTTTCAGTGCTTTGAGTAGGCCAAAGAAATTCAATTCCCCTCCATTTTTGAGGGACGGCTGCAGAAAACGTCAATCTTAAACCCTCTGTAAACAAAACCAAAATATCGGCATGCCTAGGTGATGAAATTTGTTTTTGGTTATTTGGGTGAACAAACCCTTTAAGTTTAATTGTTATGAGGGGTGCTATTCAGCCTGGTAAAACACTTGTGTAATGATAACATATTCCATTGTGTAATGAAAGACACTATCGAGTGTAATATAGAAAATATAGGGTCCAGTGTTTTTGGAGCTTGACCCATACAAAGGTCTAAAATTCAGAATATCTCAGCCTCTGCTACTTCGATTTTGATCGTTATTTTCTTTAAATCTGTCTCTCTCAAGTCCCCCAAATTTAGAGAAGTGCAATATTAAATCACTCTAGTGGCCTTTTCAGTGCATTTCTGTATTGTTAAATGTCAATGACTGTTCCTCTTTAATATTTATGGTTCCAATGATATTTGAGACTTCACTTTAAAAAAATCAGTGTTCCTGACTGACACACAAGCAAAATAACAATTTCTCTAGTAGCAGCCAAAGCCACTGGAAAAAAATGGTGGCCCATGCCGTGTCAGAGCGTCACGGTTTGAGAGTTTGGTTTAGGCATTTCCCTTCTTCTCTCTCACCGTCCCCTTTCGCTCCACCATTCCACCTCTGAATCAGCGGTCTGGTGTAACTGGAGACTCTGAAGTCGTGACTTGTGACCCAGTAATTCCTACCATCCTGTAAAAGAAAGCTAACCCTGGATGCTGCCCCTCCTAACTGACTGAAATAAATTATTTAAAAAATAGCTAAACACACTTTAAATCATAGAGGAACTCAAATGGAGTATAGTTTTGTGCATGTTATACTGTAATTTAAAATCCCAATCCACATGACAGTTTGTCCTATATACTGCAACAAGACATATTACATTTGAAATGCTGTTAATACTTTTCAATGGAGGGTGAAGTATTTCTTTAGGTATGTATTTCTGATAGTTTAGGGAGGTAATAAAAATTCCTTATACTGATTTAGTGTGTCTGTGATACAGGGAGAAGGGGGCAATGTTGTATGTGTGTCTATGTGAAATGCCAGAGAGTGAGAAGGGAAAAAGAGAGGGAGCAAGGTCAGAACATTTCAAACTTTGCTGGCTGCACATGGAGCAGTGGTCAGTGCGCAAGAATTCTGACTTTAGTTTCTTAGTTTTGACTTTTCAGAAGGTGGAGGCCGGCCTTTGAAGGTCTCACGTTTTGGACTACTCCTCTCTTCAGTCTTGGGTCTTTTCGTTCCTCGTTTCATCCTTCATTTCAAACTATATCCACTGGATTTTTAAAGGGAGTTGATCCTGGTCTCCAGCGAGGTCTGAAGATGCAGAAGACCAAGAAGAAGAAGCAAGCTCAGAGGACCAGCACTAACCTCACAAACGCAGCTCATCAGTGAGTAACAGGGTTAGGTAAGAGGGTCAAACCAGGGATAGAAGATCCAGTTCAGTTCAGAAAATAAAGTCAGTAAAATGGAATAAGCTCTTCTATGTCTAAAAGCTTTGAGAGAAAGCATTAATCTGTGTGTCCTTTTGTGTCTGTTCATCCGTCTTACTATTATGTGATGAAACAGAAAGCTGTTCAGAAATATAATGTATTCTTAATAAAGAATACATTTGGAAAAATTACTTGCAGTTTGGAGAATATTTGGAAGTTAAAAAATAGCTGAGAAATTGGATGTAATGGTGTGATGGTGTGAGTGAGTGTTAAAATTAAAAGTGATTATTTCACCCCTTTCTCTATAAATCAGTGAGCTTCCACACTCAGGGAGTAGCAGTCTGTTTCGCTTTGCCTTGTACAAAACAAGGGCACAAGATCTGACGTTCGTTTAGCAACTTTTACTGTTTGAAATGTATTAGTAAATGTAGTCATTTTTTCTACAGCGAATCTGAAGTTAACTTAGCTCTACCGAGTCTGCAGATTGGAGGACAGGTAAGCACGTCGCTCTGGCATTTACAATGCCTCCGCTCTCCTCCAGCCTGTGCCAGCTCCTCTGCCCTGAGCCAGAAGAGCCACAAGTATAGGATATGATCTCTATACGATAAGCAACTCTTGGACTCCTTCGTCGCAGTTGCAACCGGATAGGAGACAACCGTCCCATGGCCCGGTGCCACCCTTGGCATGAGAGACAATGTTATCATCCGTACCACAACTCTGTTGTAGATGCCCCCTGGGCAAAGTTCAGGGTTAACCCCAAGTCCCTGGCCTCCAAAGTGGTCCTCCATCTTAAACAGAAGGCAGGAAGGATGACGTTCTGCCCATTTCATTCCCTCTGGACCACCTGCAGCTGGAGAATGCTGGAAAATATGCTGGAAAATATCAGCAATGATCAACCATCCAAACCCGCACCACCACTAGCTACTAGAATGGCCACCTAGCCTGGCCCTGGTAGGCCTGAGCCATCCAGCCAGGCAGCACGACAGTCTCCTGCCAAACCATAGGGGCGCACGACTTGGAAATGACCGAGACGTCGCCTTTGCTCCCGGGGGGCTCAACATCAACCACTGGCTACTCAGCTTAGACCTCCGTCGTTGCTCGTTGGATACATCATGCTGCTTGCGGCTGAAACCGTCTATTACCTGGGTGCCGGAGTTCAGGATATATACTCTGAAGTCCCACAGCTGCTGGATCAAAACCCATCTGCCTCAACCATTGTCGTTCATGTGGGAAATAACGACCTCAGGAATAAACAATTGGAGACACTCAGAGAGGACTTCACGAACCTTATAGACAACCTTCTACCTTCAGACTCAGGTTCATCATCTCCGGCTTGCTCGATGTCCCAGCTTTGAAGATATCAAGTTCAGCTGTGTCCGTCAACTTCATACATAGCTCAAGGGATACTGGTGCTCGCTCAGCATACTATTTGTAGACAACTTTGTCACCTTCCTGAACCGCCCGTACCTCTTCAGACACGATGGAGTATATGCAAATCTTCTCCTTGCTATGAACATGGGACTTTCATTAAAATCCTCTTAAGGCATTATGCAACAGATTTTTGGTGAGTCCAATCTATTCTACTAATGACTGTCACTCTGCTATATCACTTCCTGTAATTATAAATCATAGACCCAGATCTAGTAAATTAACTGTAAAATACAGGAATGTAAACTATTTTCAACCGGTTCTGACCTCAAAGCCTTGCAACGTGAACAATAAAAATGGCTTCATTAAACGTCAGGTCTCTTACGAATAAGTAATTTTAGTTACTAACCATATAAGTACCCATAACCTAGACTTCACCTTACTGATTGAGACCTGGCTGGATAGAAATGGCGTACTCGCTCTCATTGAGACTGAAGCTACTTACTTCAAGTGCATCCAAACCACTAGATCTCATAATAGAAGTGATGGAATAGCAGCTGTCTTCTATGATATCCATAGCTGCAAGGAAATCCCACTCGGGGAACTCACATCTTTTGAATACCTTGCTATATCTGTAAATTGTAATGTTGCGATTTTATTACTCTCTATCGGCCACCAAAATCTACATTTGGCTTTTTCCATGAATTCTCTGAACTACTGTCCAAGGTCTCCACTGACTACTATTGTGTAATTATCTTAGGTGATTTGAATATTCACGTTGACAACCACTCAGACCCGGATGCTAGAGACTTCATTAAGCTAGTGAAGGCATTTGACCTCACTCAGCATGTTTCTGGAGCCACCCACAGTAAGGGGCATACTCTGGACTTAGTCCTATCAAAAGGACTTAATATTTCCGTACCCTGTGTCATGGTTGAAAAACAAAAGACCCCTGCAGAAATGGATTGGTTGTTAGGCAGCAGAGAGACCGGAGAAAGAGAAAATTTCTGTAAAGTCATTGATGAAAATATCAACATTAGTAAAGTATCTACTATCTACAACCCCGTCAGAGATTTGAGCAATTCGCTACATTCTTCAAAAACAAAATTATTGCCATCAGACAGAAACATTTTTTTATTTAACTTTATTTGAAACATAAAACATTTGTCATGGCATCGGTGATAGAAAAGATTAATCACGACTAGTCGTTTACACTGTCAGTCAATCAGTCAGTCATTTACTACCGCTTGTTCCCGTTAGGGGTCGCAGGTGACTGGAGCCTATCCCAGTGACTTCGGGCCTTAGGTGGGGTACACCCTGGACAGTGGCCAACTCGTTGCAGGGCAGTTTACACTTGTCAGTTTGTGTTTTGTAGTGAGTTAGGCGTTAATGGATGTGCATAGAAGGTCTCCAGCTGTGAAACAAAACACTGCTTAAGTTTGTGTCTTTTCCACAGTATCATTTTCATGTTGTTTTTTGAGAGAGGAATCATTTTTTTATTTGCTGGAGACAGCTGTAATCTTGAAGGCTAATCCTGAGCCTCAGCTCGTCAGCATGCTTTGACATTCTCTCCCTCGCACACACACATACTGATTGTCAACAGCAGTTAAAGACATGTATCACTTGATGCTATGATGCTAATGTCACCTAATTTCAACCCAGTATTAGATCATGCTTATTGTTGGCTGAACGCAGCACAGCATTCCTGTACTTTAGCAAGACAGAAACCTTGGCCGAACGTTGACAGTGTCTGATAGTGCTCAGTACACAAAACTGCAGGTTTGTCTGGTTAAAATTACTACATACTACGCAGACCTAAAAGCAACAGTTTAACATAGGGTCCATGGGTCCGTGTTGGTCAGCTTCAGCCGCAGTGTTTCAGGCGTGCTGGTGTGGTCCTGCTTGGTAGTAGGGCCATCCACGGCCAACCCATAACGGTCTCCTCCCCTTAGCTATGTCCTCGGCAGCTAAACTCATATGTCTGTGCTGGAGACTAGAGTGAAAGCTCTGTTTTGAAGTCTCTCTGTATTCAGCTCAGTACTTCTACTGTACCTGAATCACTGGTCTCATTTACACCTGGTATTAACATGGGATCTGTGCGTTATCTGGATAATGACATCCAATCCGTGGATCTTTGCATTTACACCTGGTATAAAAATTCGTTCTCGATTGTGTCCGCATTGGGATTGGATCTGAATATGCAAATTAGTTGGGCGGGGGTGGCGGATTTGTCAGTAGACGTGGGGCATCCCAAATCAACGGAAGCAATGTCACAAACGGACGCTAATTTCCAAATCACTTTTTGTGAGGGAAGACTTGCTAGCATCCGCTACTACTGTGACCTTTCACCTTGCTGTGGTCACATTGTACAAATTGTGTTTACACATGCTGAGAACCAATCATATTGCAAGCCTGACCACCTCCTGATGTTGTCTGGCTGATCCGATCGCATTCAGATCCCATTGCGCTCTGCATGCATTTACACCTGGCATTAACATGCATTTTTCCTTTATCCAAATAACCTGTCCAGATACAGTTTGCATTTCAATGCCAGTCCTTTGTTGCTGTTTGAACTTCCATGTATCAGCCTTATTTACGGTTTATTAATCGCTTACAGCTGTACTGGAGCTGGCGAAGAAGCCATATGTTTGTCCCCAGGTTAGCAGAGGTTCATTAGAGGTGCTATTCTTCAACTAAAACCGATCTATTTGGTCAGTGGATCAGCTTTAAATAATGCAGGGAGGAATAGTACAAACCGAAACTGCAGCACAGTGGGAAAACACTCACACGGTGCCAGCGCGGCTTGACTGCTCGAAACCGTTTATTGCATGGCTCAGCACAACTACCCCTCCCACTATGGAAAAACCCTAACAGTCCTCTGTTCAACTCTTCAAAGTTATAAATGCACTTTCATGAGCCCTGCCCTAAACCACCGGTAACAAATCCAAAGTTCTAACTTGGACGCCGAGTGAGTATCCAGCATCAAATTCCCAACCCCTGTATGCTTTAAAGGTGGTTCTGAAAAGTTTGTAGCTGCGGTCACCTTAGGCTCACCACAGGTACAATAGATCCCAGTGTCACAGAGACAAGTATTAACATTTCCTCATGAACTCCTGCTGCTTAATCTAAATTCTCCTGTCAATTCACATGTTCCAAAAACTGATTCCATTCCATTCACAATGAGCTCTTTATGTTGGTCACTTGCGACCCACTCTGGACTGTTTTCCAGCATTTATTTGCTCCTGCGGAAGACGATGTAACACATTAATTGCCTTCTGGTCTTTTTCTGAACCTCTGCTCCCTCAGCAATGCAAAACAGCGCTTTGAGGGAGTTAGGAAGTACAGAAGAGGTGATGTGCAGCGAGGAAATAACGAACTAATTAAATAACTAGGATTAAATGATAAATGCAATTCACGAAAACAAATCAGGATTTGTTTTCACCCAGTTTACAGTTATATTATTGTTAATCCAAATTCTTAACCTTTATGTTGTGCTGCGTTCTCAGTTTTATTGTTTCCTAAGTAAAATACTTTTTTTGCACTTTGCAAACTAAATAAAAAGCACTATATAATTGCCTATTCATGCTGTAGTGACATTTAGAATATTACAACCATTCTCTAACCTTAAACAAATCACATAATCCGTTTAGCTTGTACACGTGTCGGTGTACACCACACATAGGCTATGTGTTGCAATATACCCCAGTAAAAGGAATGGTTGCCAAATATATTTAGCACTTTATTACTCATTTCTATTTTGTCATTCAGGGAAAACATCATGATGATCTAATCGAGCCTTCTCCCCCGCCTTCCTCCCAACCCCCCCATCAAGTATATTTTGGACATGAGAGACGCACAATGTGTGATCTAACACCTCTCTCTGGCTCCTTTTCATGATACTGTCTAGTCTTGCACACTTCCCACTTCATCACTGTCATTTCTATTCTCGGATGTGGCATGTGTGTTTGTGTGTGTCATCTTTTCTACTAGGATAGACATATTGGTTTATGGTCAATACAGGCCCGTTTTTAAGCCTCTTTCAGACATGCACCTCTTTACATAGATGTGATGGCAATTTTACATGTCGGTCTTGTGTCTGTAGCTTTGCTTTTACCTAAAAGTCACAATGGCAACCTTACAAGGTAAGGACTTAAATGTATTACAGTGTTCCTATGAAGGACAACAGTCACTCCCTGTTTGAACTGTGGCCTTCAGGCAGAAGGTATAGATTATACCTTTTTTATCCAACTGCAATAACCACTCTTAATGCTGCTAAAAAATAATGTGTATTATCTAACGGATCAATGACGGAAGTATGGGTGGGTGTAAATTAATGTTTATACCTTTTTTATGCATTTGACTGTATGTGTGTTTGACGTTTGTGTGTATGGATGCTTAAGCTTCTCATTTTTATTTTTACTTTTACTTATATTCTTTTCTTGTTTTTAAGTGTAGCTAAATTATATTTTTATAGACTCTATGAATGATGCACTGACTAGAGAAGCACTCTTAAATTTCGTTGTACTTGTGACAGTGAAAGTAAAGATCAATCTATATATCTATTTAACCTTGAATCATTTAACAGTGATTCATTTAACAATGATTCAAGGTTGGACATTCAACCACAACCACAATAACAGGCTAGCTGTTTCCCCCTGCTTCCAGTCTTTATGCTAAGCTAAGATACATAGACCCTGGCTGTAGCTTCATATTTATTGTAGAGACATGAGTGGTATCAATCTTCTCATCTAAATCTTAGCAAAAAAGTGAATACGCATATTTCTCAAGATGTCAAAATATTCCCTTGTGTTGATTTCAAATGATCAGAAGTGAAGCAACTTAGCAACTTAGCAACAGAAGCCTAAAAAACTGTAAGTGTGTTTGATTCTTGTGTCTTTGAATTTAGTGCAGTGTTATTGCTAAGAAACCGCTTTGTTTACCAGCGTTTTGTCAGGTTGTGTAATGACGTGTAGTATCGATTGCACTCGTAGTTTGTTTGCGTGTCACCTGAGGCGTGTCCTTCTGAATTCAATTTCTTGAATGGGACAGGTATTTAAGTGTGAGTTATCACCGGTTGCAGCAGCCCCATCTCGTGCAGCCCTCATCAAGTGAAGACCGAAGAGAGCAAAGATCATCGACTCTACCTGCACGTGACTCCACCGAGCAGAGACTCAACGACAGCGCACTTGAGTATTGCACTTTCTTGTACTAATTGTTTGCACTTTTTAATTAATCCCTTATTGCTATTTCCTTCTTTCTTACCTATTTCCTTTTCTGCTCTTATACAATGTGTTTTCAAATCCCCATTGTCAATACAACACTAAAATCTTCTGTATCACGCCGAAGGCGACGTAATGTTCATAATCTGCGCCTTGTATCACTGTCCACAACTGCCCCTTCTACCATTCCAATAGGCTTGTGGAACTGCCAGTCTGCTGTGAAAAAAGCTGATTTCATTACAGCTTTTGTTAAACATTCTGGTCTTTCAATTGTAGCACTTACAGAAACGTGGATCAAAGCAAAGGATTCCACTTAGGCGGCCCTCTCCCATAGTCACACTTTGTCCCACAGTCCTCGCACTGCAGGAAGGGGTTGCGAAACCGGCCTGCTTATCCCTAATGAATGGAAGTTCAAACAGCTAGAACCCTTTAGTGACAACATCTCCTTCGAGTTTCATGCTGTTACTATCACCCACCCTGTTAAAAGTCACTTTGTAGTCATCTATGGCCCCCCAGGACAGCTTGGACATTTCTTGGAGGAGTTGGATGTGCTTCTTTCATCCCTCCCTGAGGATGGTACTCCTCTGGTGGTACTTGGAGACTTCAACATCCACCTTGGAAAGCCACAGGCTGCTGACTTCAACAACCTGACTGCATTATTTGACCTCAAGCGGGTTTCCACATCCACAACCCACAAATCTGGTAATCAACTAGATCTTATCTACACACGGTTCTACTCCGCTCATCACACTCAGGTCACCCCGCTGCACACGTCAGATCGGACCTAACTTCTGCAGACGCTGCAAATGCTCTACCACTGGTCACTTTCCAATGCAACCTGCGTACGCTTGCTCCCTCCTGCTTTTCCTCTGCTGTCTCTTCAGCGCTCCCTCCCTCTGAGGAGCTCTCTCTCTTGAATACCAACAGCACCACTGACACTCTGTGTTCCACACTTACATCCTGCTTGGACAACTTCTGCCCTCTCACATCTAGACCAGCCCATACATCCTTGTCTGCCCCCTGGTTATCTGATGTTCTACGTGATCATCGCGCCAGCCTCTGGTCAGCTGAGAGAAAATGGCGTAAGTCAAAAGATCCTGCTGACCTCTGCTTCTACTAGTCTCTCATCTCTACTTTCTCAGCTGAAGTTACCGCTGCAAAAACTGACTACTACCACTCTAAGATCAACAACTTACCTGACTCGCACGCTCTTTTTAAAACCTTCTCTGCTCTCCTGTCTCCGCCTTCAGAAGTCAGTTCACTGCGCCACCACCTATTAAACTTGAACACATCCCTGATATGTGTCTGCTCACCTCTATCTGAAGCAGATGTTTCCAAGGTCATTCATTCTAACCACCCTACCACCTGCTCGTGGGATCCCATCCCCACCGATCTCCTTCAGGCCATCTCTCCGTCTGTTGTCCCTGCTCTGACCCACATCATCAACTCATCCCTCACCACTGGGTCGCTCCCTACAGTTTTCAAGGAAGCCCGCATCACACCGCTACTGAAGAAAGCCAATCTCAGTCCCATACTATTAGAAAACTACAAATGACTTTCCCTCCTTCCCTTCATTGCCAAAGCTCTGGAGCAAGTTGTGTTCAACCAGCTCTCTTCCTTTCTCACACAGAACTATCTCCTGGACTGCAACCAGTCTGGTTTCAAGAGCGGCCATTCCATGGAGACCCCACTGCTCTCAGTCATCAAAGCCCTGAGACTGGCAAAGGCAACATCCAAGTCATCTGCACTCATCTTACTCGATCTGTCTGCTGCCTTTGACACAGTTAACCACCACATCCTCCTGTCCTCTCTTAGTGCTATGGGTGTGTCTGGAATTGTGTTACAATGGTTCAAATCGTACCTCTCGGGTAGGTCATTCAGAGTATCCTGAAGAGACGAGGTCCCTGAATCCCGATATCTCAATACAGGGGTGCCACAGGGCTCAGTGCTTGGACCGCTATTCTTTTCTGTTTACATGACATCCCTCGGCTCGGTCATTCAGAAGCATGGCTTTTCCTATCACTGCTATGCGGATGACACACAACTCGACTTGTGATTTCAACCTGACGACTCAACTGTCTCTGCTCGCATCTCGGCATGCCTGAGTGACATCTCAGTTTGGACGAAGGACCATCACCTGCAGCTGAACCTTGAAAAAAACGGAAATGCTTGTGATCCCAGCCAACCCAAAGATTCACCACAACCTCTCCATTCAACTAGGCTCATCAACCATTACACCGTCCAGCACAGCCAGAAATCTGGGGGTGGTAATCGATGACCAGCTAAACTTCACAAGTCATGTCGCCAGCACCACCCGGTCCTGTAGATTCATCCTTTGCAACACACACCTCACACCTTTCCTATCTGAGCAGTCTACACAAGTCCTAGTCCAGGCTCTTGTTTTCCGAACTGGACTATTGCAATGCACTACTGGCTAGACTCCCTGCTTGCACAACCAAACCTCTGCAGATGATCCAAAATGTGGTGGCAAGAGTGGTTTTCAATGAACCGAAGAGAGCACACGTAACCCCTCTCTTCATTAGGTTACACTGGCTCCCTGTTGTCACCCACATCAAGGTCAAAGTGATGCTTTTGGCCTACAAGACCACCACTGGTTCTGCACCATCATATCTTTACTCGCTAATACAGAACTATGTTCCTGCCAGATCCCTGCGCTCTGCAAATGAACAACGTTCGGTGGTACCATGCCAAAAAGGAAAAAGATCACTCTCACGCACCTTCTCTGGATCCGTTCCACATTGGTGGAATGATCTGCCTGCTCCTACAACATCAGCAGATTCTGTAGCCACCTTTACACCTAAACGCCTGAAAATGCATCTCTTCCGTCAACACCTAACTAACAATCACTAACTTCTACTTCCTTTCTATCTCTTTTCTTAAAAAAAAACAAATAAAAAAACTTCCTAGCCTTAGCTTTTTTACACTGTGATGGGCTTTAACATACTATATTTTTGGTGCACTTTTTGTTAACTTGTGTTGTTACAATTGCTTCCATTGTCTTCCTCATATGTAAGTCGCTTTGGATAAAAGCGTATGCTATGTAATGTAAAAGATAAATGTAAGTGAAGTGGAAGAAAACTGGAGGGGGAGCTGTGGACTTGGGGTTGTGTTCTACCAATCTTCAATATAAGGCACTAAACAATATATATAAAATACAAATGTGGATTGTAAAATTGATAAATTGATTATTACAAACTTCATACACTGGTGAAGCATGGATCTGTCTGTCGCCACTGCTTTCTATAGATATCTCCCACAGACAACCTCCAACAGATCAGAAACTGGTGACACACAATACACACTATGTTATTGGGTGAAGACATTTGTGTGTATTGTCATGTTTGATCTGGGCAAAATTGCTCTTTGATCAATTGATTAGTTTTCTTTTGCTCTAATAGCTGTCTTTCAGAGCCACTGCGCTGATTTTTGTCCAGTTCTGACTGAAACTAAAATGTGCTGCCCTGCACGAGACATCCACTGGCACCACTAGGTGGATTTATCTTTCCACTGTAATATTTTATGGCAATTATAATCATTTTATAATATTTGATTATTTTCAATTTAATTTTATTAGGGTGGCTGTGGCTTGGTGGCAGAACGGTTGCCTGCCAATCAGAAGGTCAGTGGTTCGATTCCCCCAGCCATGCGTCGAAGTGTCCTTGAGCAAGATACTGAACCCCAAAAAAAACAAATGCTCCCAAAGCTGCACCTTCGGTTTGTGAATGTTCTTGTATGTAAATCGCTTTGGATAAAAGCGTCTGCTCAATGTAACTTCATTCTTCACTCAAGCGTATGTTTCCTGTTTTGATGCGAGCTCCAGCACCTTGCTCAACTTTGACCAAGCAAACTGTGTTTGGACAAGTTATAATTATTCTTTCTTCACCATTCAGCCTGAAATATCACTGAAACCTGGCGCTGTCCAGGCAGAGTTCATGGACCAGACTATGATGTGCTCCCAGTTGTGTTCACACCTGGTTTATTTCTTATACCCAGAGCCACGTCTGTGTCTGGCTTGTGGTCGATGTTGAAAAATAGCAATACCAAGAAGCTTCCTTTGGGATATGTTAATTTGTTTGAGAGAGAGAGAGACAGAGGGAGGAGTTATAGAGTTTGATGGCCACAGGCAGGAATGACTTCCTGTGGCGCTCTGAGGTGCTTTTTGGGAGGATGAGTCTTCCGCTGAAGGTACTCCTTTGTTTGACCAGCAAGTCATGGAGCGGGTGGGAGACACTGTCCAAGATGGCATGTAGTTTGGCCAGCATCCTCCTCTCCGACACCACCGACAGAGAGTCCAGCTCCACCCCAACAATGTCACTGGCCTTACGGATCAGTTTATTGAGTCTGTTAGCGTCCGCTACCCTCAGCCTGCTGCCCCAGCATGCAACAGCATACAGGATAGCACTGGCCACCACAGACTCGTAAAACATCCTCAGCATTGTCCAGCAGATGTTGAAGGACCTCAGCCTCCTCAGAAAATAGAGGCGGTTCTGGCCCTTCCTGTAAAGAGCTTGAGTCTTCTTAGCCCATTCCAGTTTATTGTCTGTGTGTACTCCCATATACTTGTAATCCTCTACGATGTCCACACTGACCCCCTTGATGGAAACCGGGGTCACTGATGCCTTGGCCCTTCGTAGGTCTACAACCAGCTCCTTAGACTTTGTCGGCTTGAGCTGCAGATGGTTCTGCTCGCACCATGAAACAAAGTGTTAGACAAATTAGCAGTGTGCAAAAGATAAATGACATGCTGTTGAGTGAGCAGTGTTTTGTTTTGTTTTTTGCAAAAATGTATTAGATAGGGCATCTGAAATAAATCACAGAAGATTTCTTCCGACTCTTTAACGCCCCTCCAGCTGGTGGCACCCTAGGCGACCTCCTATCTCGCCTATGTCTAAAAACTGCCCTGTGACTATGACACTGATGCTGCTGTCAACCTGATCTGATCGGTTGGCGTGTGTGTGAGTCATGGGTCAGGTCAGGGACATACTTGAAGCACTATTATGTAGGCTAACTAACTAACAACAAACTTTAAGGTTTACTGACATGGGTTTTGACCATTTTGAACCCTGCTACTGGTTGCTGTCTCAAGTAGAAATATTCATAGATTGCAGAAGAGTAAGCGTAGTATTTCTAGTCCTCCAGAGGGGAGAAGGGTCCCCGTGACCCTGCTGTCACAAATCATAGACAGCTTTACGACGAGCAGCCGCTCAGGCCTGTCCTGCTCTGACATTCTGGGATGTCGGTCATGAGACAGAGAATATAGAAGGCAACTCACCTGACACACAGGGAGGGAGGGAGAGACTTTGAGAGTCCTTGAGTGTGTCCCAGCACACTGCGTACGGTGGAAGGGCAAGGAACACCCGGATCAGGTCACCGGGCGAACGCACAGGGAGACCCTTACTTCCAAACTCGCCTCCACACCTTTGGCTTCCACTTACAATCCCATTTAATAGATGCAGAGTTAAATACTGCGTGTTGTTCTGGCAACACTGTTCTTAACGTGCATTTGAATACATGATGATTAGAAGCTTCCACTTCTTGCACACTGTTGCTGAAGTGACACTGTTTTTGTTCTCACGGGACAAGGATTAGTCACTTCCTGTTTTGACGTGATTTCCCGCCAATGTCCAACCTGATGGCCCAGCAGAACACATACCATGTAACTGCAATAACCACAGTTTACTTAGGCCATTAAAAGAAACTTGGACAGCACCCACTTGGAAAAACATTTGTAACTCAATACTAAACCCGCTATGGACTAACGTGGATGCATGTGTTTAGTGGGGGAATTATCATCTTACAAACATTATTTTTTATTTGAGCACAAAATAAATGCTTGAATAAATGTATGATACGGTGGCCCTGAGGGTCAAAACACAACAACGTTTCAGAAAACACGACTGCACATTCTTTGACGTTTAGTCTACATTTAAAAATCTCGCTCAGCAGCATTTAATGACCAGGCTACATTTCAACGTGTGCAAATATTTCTACATCACTGACATGCTTTCATAACACATTAAGACTACATGCAGCCTCTATTCTATGTTATAAAACTCACCTTTAAACTACATTTAGCCCAGTTTTAGGATCTTAAAGTCGTTTCAGCTACACCGCGATCATCCTCACTCCGAAATATCCACACGATACATTAACTATGATAGGAACGTTCCCTCAGTGCCACCACTCACAACATGACAACTGATTGTTTATTGATCAGTGTCATATGTGTCAATTCATACAGATTAGTTTTAGTTAAACAGTGATGTATGGTACATGTTTCGGTGCAGCAGAACAACCTGGCAGCTGCCTTACTGTAACGTCCACACAGTCAGTTTTCTCAAAGACAATGTATGGATTGAATTCAGAGCCGAGGATGAATCCACGATGTCCAGAGATCGCAGTCTCTGTCCTTACGTCGGTGACGGACTGATCATGTTGTTGAAGTAAACCTGCTAGCGAGCCGATTCATGGAGTCAGTCAAGTTACCTCTCTTTCTGGAACGGAAAGGAGTTTCCGTCATCTCAGGGTCAACAAACTCAGAGCTTTCACTAAGCCGGCTTTCCGAAACAGAGATGTTAGGATATAGAAGTTGTTTTTTATTACTTCGGGGTTGTTTTTTTGGTCCCCATCTAAGCCACATGGTTCTGCGAGAGAACCCGTCCAAACAAAAAGTGTTGTCCCTCTTTATCCGTAATCTGAAATGTCATTGTGTTTTATAGTATTAACATGTTACCATGCTACCAATAATAACCTCCCTCACTCAGTTTATGTCATGGTTTTTGGTTTGTGTTCTGTGATTTCCTGAGTTTTTTCATATGGCCTCCTTCCCTCACATGTCTTCTAGCGGCCGTGGCTTGGTGCCAGAACAGTTGCCTCCCAATCGGAAAGTTGGCGGTTCAATCCTCCAGCCATGCACCGAAGTATCCTTGAGCAAGATACTGAACCCCAAAAATGCTCCCGAAGCTGCGCCTTCGGTTCGTGAGTGTTCTCATATGTAAGTCGCTTTGGATAAAAGCGTCTGCTAAAATGTAAATGTAATGTAGTTTTGCTTCCCATCCTTGATTGACTGATTGTTTCCACCTGTGTCTTAGCTTCACCTGTGTCTTGTTATCCGTATTTAGTCTCTGCTCTTCCTTTGTTCTTTGTCAGTTTCATTGTTGTATCTGTGCCAAGCTTCTCTGCCCAGGGGCCCGTACTACGAAGCAGGGTTTGGGGTTTGCGAGGCAACTTCAGGTTAAACCCCGGGGTTTTCTGTCGTACGACGGTGGTTCACTTCTTACCGGGCGTAGATCGCCATGGTGACTGATGCTGAACGCCAAACCTGCTCCTGAGCACGGTGATGTTAGAGTAAACAGGATCAACGTGTATAAAAGCACTGCCTATATTGGCTACTGACCAGTTGATTCGCTTGGAAAATGACATCACCATTCATAGAAGGCCCTGTGGAGCTCGGTGAGCGGAATAAAAAAGAATAAAAGAGAAAAACCTCGGTGCGCGGATCATGAGAGGATCTCTTAGGAGGTGAGAGCGAGAGTGTTCAGAGGCCGACACAACCCTCGTGCTTTAGTATCCTGATATCATCCTACAACAGAGACTGAGTGACGCGATAAAGCCTTGAACTTGTTCTTATAAGATATGAAAGTAAGCCTACTCAATGCTTTAGATTAGATTTATATATATTTATTCACAGCGCTCGGGCTGCAGCTCAAAGAATAAGGCTAAAAGGATCATATACCCTATAAGAATACATTCACGCCAAATGAATTAGACAAATCTTCCTGCCTTCAATTTTTTTCTTGCAATTTTTAGGTTTTGTAACTGTTGAGTTACATTATACTTTCTTCTTGATGCTGCACTCTATTTTAGGTTTTAGTTCACCCATTGTCTTTTCCTTCTTTTATTTATGGATTTGAATCATCCATTGTTTTTAAGTTTTATTCCTCTTTTATTCTTTATGCCGGCATATTTTATTGTTGGGTTTTATGTGTAAAGCACTTTCTAAAGCTGGTTTTGACAAGTGCTATACAAATACATTTCATTATTATTATCAATGTAATTATAGTCAGATCTCGTGCCCTAATGATGGGGCAGTGATATTATAAGCCTTGCGCATTCACACAGTCAGCGATATATTTATTTTTTTGCCATCTGTCCTTCTTGCATTTGGCAGCTGCAGCTGTGTTGCTGGTCGAACAACACTTCATACGAACTGCTTCATTTCAAACATACCCTGGCCTTTAGAGCTTGGAAAGAGAATCTCTAACACTCAGTGACTTCACTGTCTCTTAAGTCAACTGTAATGGTGACAGTGCTGCAGCTGCTTCAGTGTGGGATACATGCTTGGTTGAGTTGAGATCTAGGGCAGGGAGCCGTTTGACTTCTACTTTGAGTTTGAATTTCAGTTAATCCACTTTAACAGCATGATAAACTTCTCGGGATTATAGACAAACATAAACACATACTTATTCCACTTTCTCTTCTTGTCAGGGCCTTCCATCGGTCACCTAACCCCTTAGCTAAATCTAATCCTGAATCTCACCATATGACTACATACAACTACATTCAAATCTAAAAATGTACTTCAATTTTTCCTCTAAACCAAACCATACTTAACCGTAAACCCATGTTACTCCTGAACTAACCTCTCGAAGAATTGAGGACTGGCAAAAGTCAAGGCCTTAAAACGCTGGCTCTCATTGTGATGATGGATGAGAGCACTAACACCCATACCAACTTCCTAACTCCCCCTCTCTACATTTGCTGTTTAGACGACCCCCTGTCCTTGGCCCTTCAGAGAAGTGCCAGAAGTAAGATGGCCTATAAATCTTGAAGACACAGTTGGACAACTTATGCAGTGTCTTTGATACAATTTGACCTTCAGAGGTGAACGAATCCAAAGTATTTTGATGGTCACTGTTTTGGTGCTCATGTGTTTCATTAATTTGTTCTGACTTGTGACTGACTCTTAGAACAGCCCACCACCTGCCCCTATAAAGTAAAGCCAATGTAGCTACTACAGAGTAAGTGTCATAAACAACTTAATAATCTAAAATGTTTGTGAAGTACATGGTTTGGTGGGCACATTGGCAGGAGGGTTTAGGTCGATGAATCACCAATTCAAATAATTTGGCTTCCAGTGACGTTTGGGGAGTGTCAATCTGCTTTGTTTCTCTCTCTAATTTGCCCACTCTGACAATGCAATATACTATACAATAAGGATCAAGTTTGAACTAATGAGAATTAATACGGAATTTGTTGAGTTTATTTTGAACGCAACTCATGTCGCCTCATCCTAACATTACTTCTCAGTTGATATGCATTCAGCACTGTTTGCCAATTTCCTTCATTTTTAGTTAATGCATGCAGTAGATCAGTGTGTATTTTAGGAACACCAGCCACTGGAGTGCAGGGCATGGTCTTTTGCGCTTGTACACTAATAACATTCTCAACCCATTTCAATCTAATTTTTGCCAACTACATATAGTACTGAAGCTGCTCTGCTGAAAGTCACTAACGATATTCTTATGAGTGCAGATTCTGGCCATTCTGGCCTAAAGCACTAGGTCGGCATAGATGGACCACACTGTTGCCTTTCTGCTATCAAAGATTAGATGTCACTGAATTTTTTGTAGCTCAATACAGAAAAAATTGGTCCAGACCAAGTTTCAAAGAAGATAGTCCATTCCTGAGGCATTTAGCAGGGAATATAAAACCATCTACTGGAAGTCTTGGTGTTGCGTTTGATCAGAATCTGAAATTTTGACCATCACATCAAAAAATCTTGCTTTTTGCAGCTCAGAAAGATTGCAAACATCAGTTCAGCATTGCCTACGAACATTGTAAAGCAAATCATCCATGCTTTTTATCTCTTCCCTCTTCTGAAGAGAGCGCACTACCCCCATTCCGGCCAACTTACATTGGCTTCCTGTACGCCTCAAATTCAGTTCAAGACCCTCCTGGTCACATTCAAAGCCCTCCATGGCATGGGACCCTCTTGTATTTCGGGACTTATAACCCAACACTCTGCACCAAGATTACCAAGATCTGAGGACCAATTGCTCTTGAACGTCCCACGGTCCTGGCTCAAGACAAAAGGGGGCCACTTTAGCTCCAACACTATGGAACTGCCTCCCCCTCCCTGTCAGGTTAGCTGAGTCTTATTTTTAAAATTGTAGTTTTCCCTTGCTGTTTTATGCTGTGTACTAGTATGCATTTTTATTAACTGTGAAGCACTTTGAAACTGCTGTTTTGAAAAGTGCTGTATAAATATGAGTACAATTCCAGTAAGGAATTGTACTCATGTGCACTGTATAAATACACTGAAGGGAAGGGGAGTCCTCGAGACACGGGTGAACAGAAGGACACAGGTGAAAACAATCAGGGGATCAAGGAAACTCACAGACACATGAGGGAACAGGCCAATCCCAAAATAAAACGGGAAATAACCAGCCTAACCCAAAACCCCCAACTGAACAGACAATTTCAAAATAAAACAAGCACTCCACAAAACCCAGAAAATAACCTTATCTCCAAAACCGTGACTACATGTGTGGTACAACTTGCTGAAGAATTCCAAAATAAATTCATTCACTTGATAATAATGTTTTTGGGCTCCTCCTCCCTGCTGCCTATTGTATCTAAAATACACAAATAAATTATGACAACAGATATGAAGAGGATCTCAGATTGAATTCACCCATTTAAACTGTTTCATATGAAGTCACTTCCAACCCATCACCCTCTTCATTTTCAGAATATGCTGCTGACTCCCATGGAGTTGTAGTATGCTCATGAACCATGGCCTTCTAGCCTCCCACTTTAGCCAACAGACTTTCTACTTTCCATTTCTTTTCTTGGCCTCCCTCATAGTCCTCCACTTCCATATACACCCACCCTTCCTTTCTCCTTTTTCTCCATCCTGCTTCGCCTCCTCTGTCTTCAGGGCGATGCCTGACTGATATCTCGGTCGGCCTTCCCTGGCAGTATGCTGGTCCTCTGTCCACTGCACAGGCCAACACTTCATGTAGACGATCTGATTAAGACATTCATACGACTCAGCACAGGAATGGTGTCTGGGTGTAGAAACAAGTATCACGTTGAGGGGGGACATGAGGGCTAATTATGAAGCTGAAAATTGGACCAAAATAGAAGAAGAGAAATTAAATTAAGTATTTTTTATGAATTGAACTGGAGACTGTTCAACTTCTAAGATGCAGACTGACAATCTCTTGTAGATATGATTCGGAAAGAAATGAAATTAAGCACATAAATTGCATGTGTGAGCACTCTGTACAGCTCAGATTACAGCTTCACGCTGCAATGGTGAAGCTTGCTTGTGTTTGTGTGTGTGTGTGTGTGTGTGTGAGAGAGAGAGAGAGAGACTGGGTGTGTTGAACTTGCTTCGTAGTACAGGCCCCAGGCTTTTCACCCATCCTGAGTAAAGACGTGGTCAAACAACGCTTCATACGAACATAATCTCATCCCCCCCGCGACCCTCTAAGGATGGAAGGCTGCCAACGTGCCCCAGTGATCAGCCACGGTACTGCAAGAAAAGCATTCCTCCTGCTCACCGGAGACGAGAAGAACGTTTTCTGTCTTCAAATGACTTCTATTTCAGACATGGCCTATCTTTCGGCTCGGTCGGCCCTTTGGAGGTGGTGTGGCTCGGTCGTCCTTCTGGATCCGTCCTCTTCCCTTCTGTTTTACAACCTACATTTTGTCATTTTAATTGTGTATACTTTGATCTTCTGTTGTGAATCTATTCTGTTCATCTACTTCCTGTCTGTCCGTCCAGGGAGAGGGATCTCTCCTCTGTTCCTCGTTCTGAGGTTTCTTCAGTTTTTTCCCTTGTTAAAAGGTATTTTTTGGGGGGCGGGGAGTTTTTGTGATTTGTGATATTGGGCTATATTAATAAAATTGACTTGACTTAACTTCCGTACGTCTCTCCCAGCCCTCCACCTCATTTTGTCACCTTGTTCCCTCTTCAGCCTTACTGCCAGTTAAATCTCCCCTTGCTGGCTTATCATAGCAATGACAGGGTGTGTGTGTGTTTGTGTGTGTGTGTGTGTGTGTGTGTGTGTGTGTGTGTGCGTGCGCACAGACCAAAGAGAAATGTATGGGTTTTCATTCAGCAGCTAATGATTTCACTGGTCTGTAAGGAGCGTTATTTATACATCCACCAACAAGTTTGCGGTGGAATTCACGTGGGACGTGGGGCATCTGTCACATTCAGGGACGAGTGCGCTTTGTAAACGCCTCTGGGCTGATTTTATCTCTCCTTAATTTGCCCCATTCATTCCTATTGTTTTGGGCGTCGTGTGCAAGTTTGAGAAGTACTGTATATTACAACAACCAACTGACAAACAAGTCTCCACCCCTTTAAAAATGACAAGAAAAAACATTCAACAATCTCTTTAAAAAGAAACTAGTCTATGTGTAAGAAGCACAAAGTAATTTAGAAATCCTGTATTGACATGAACCTCAAATTTTTGCAGTTTTCTTTACATGAAATGGTTGATTTAGGTATTGCCCTTATGTGGGTGCACCAAGATTTCTAAATTGGACTTTAGTATTTATAGCCCTGGGATCAAGCAATAACATTGAATACGTGTTGCCAAATAGTTACCTCTGTTTTGTAAAGACAGGAATTAAAGGGAATGTTATCACATGAAGTATTGTCAGTCAGGTCAGGGGACCATTTAGTCAAAGAGATAGCTAAATCTGATTAGCCACAATCTTAGTATCTTACCATAATTGGCAAAAAATAATTGATTTCCAAACTTGAAAACCTGGTGATCCATTAAGATTTATGATCTCCAATATCAACAACCTAGCAGCTGCCCTCTCAATATGATCTGAACCAACTGAGGACCCCACAAGATATTACTTACCACAGCGCATGTATCATCTTTGTCACATGCCCAGACTGTTGCTTGCTCATCACATGCTCGCTCATGTGTTTTCTCCCACTGTATTTTCCCTCTTGCTTTCCCTCTTGTACTTGCTTTATGTTTCTTTACACTTCTTTATATTTCTACTATGTTTATTGTTTTGCACCAAAAATACCAAAGCAAATCCCTTGTATGTGTAATGCTACCTGGCAATAAAGTTGATTCCGATTGTGAGTCTCAGTCCATTCTCCATTCCTAGGACACACACAGCGAGTTTCTCTGATTATCCTGGGCCAGTCCACAAGAGTGACAGATGCCCCACCTCTTGGCTCAAAAAATAACAATTATAATAACATAAATTCTAGGAGAGGGGGGCAATTGATAAGGTTATTAAGAAGGAGAAGAGTAGAGGGAGTTAAATTTATGACTGACAAATGTTTCTCTCACCTCTTCCATCACAGTAGTTGAAAGAGGAGACAAATACTGTGGGCAACAGAGTGATTTAACAGGTGTGTGTGTGTGTGTGTGTGTGTGTGTGGGGTGGGGGGGCTGCGGCTGTGGCAATAATACAGTACTGCATTGCAAGTGTCCCACAATAATCTAAATGCTGCTTTAATATTCTTTGTCAAACATAAAAGACAATAATTATGTTAACTAAGTTTTTTTAATCAACATTTTAATCCTCTTTAAGGACCAAAACCAAAATCAAAAATGTATAAAATGTATCCCTCTAACAAATATATCAACTGCCTGGATGTAGCAATGCCTGTATACCATAGATTTTCCAGACATGATTAAATACACAAGATGGATTTACCTGGATTTTGACCTGCTGCCTGCCTACCTTGCCCCAAGAAGACAGATAACCGATATAACCAATACACATTTGCAGTAGAAAGTAAAATATTATTGACAAAATTTAGAATAGCAAAAACTCCAACACAAAACTTTGTTTAAATGCCTGTAAGCATATGTTTAATTAAATTCTGCAGAAGAAAACGTTTCAATATAATCTTTTTTTTAAGTGCAGGGAGCTCCCAGCAGCAGAGAGAGAGAGTTAAGAGGGGCCACAAGCAGACATTTGCTTAAATTGTTTCAAATATGCTTAATTTATTACAGAAAAACAGCTTTGGAAAGCCTTTAAGTTGGTTTATTTTATTTAAATGTCATATATTATTATTAACAACATGTAACAACAAAAAAAAGCATAAGCTAACATAAGCTCCAGTTGCATTGGCACCAATAATACTCAAATATATAGCTATTGCTTTATAAACAAACTCAATTATGTGTGTCATAATTAACGGTAACACATTCTGGAACTCTGGCGAATGAAATCCCGTAGGCTCTGACTTTGGGCATTTTCAGTGGTGTAACTGGGAAACTGGGCATGCTTGTCATCACAGAAATAGATCATAAGATTGGGGGGGTTTCATTTACTCGCCGGAGAAGGTCCCACTTACTCTCATTATATTCTTACAGTTTAAAGGGCAGGACAGTGTCCAGAGTTCCTCGTATCCCACTCCCTTGTTCTGGTGGAGTGGCCAGCCTATCTCAACGCTGGTTGACGTTTCTTCCCCTTGGTGGTAGCTGAACCCTGTACACGACCTCACCTAGTCTCTCCAGGATCATCCAAGGCCCCACCCACTTGCTGTCCAGCCTGGGGCACCTGTCCTTCTTCCTTTGAGGGTTATACATCCAGACCAACTCTCCGACTTCATAATGTCATCCTCTGGTGCAATTGTTTCTAGTAATCCATATATATGGCCAGCTGTGGCTTGGTGGCAGAGCAGGTCGATCGGTCAAATTCCCCCAGCCCACGTATCCTCCTTGATCAAGATACTGAACCCCAAATTGCTCCCGAGGGCTGTGTGAATGGTTAGTTCCTTGTACTGATGGGCAGTTAGCACCTCCCATCAGTGTATGTTCATACATATGTCGGAATGCGGTTTAAGTGATGAGTAGTCATAAGACTAGAAAGGCGATATACAAGTACAGTCCATTTACCCCTGCGCTCCATAGCTGTCCCTGGTGAAAGCTCATGTGGGCAGCAACGGTGACACCTGGAGGAGCGTGATTGGGAGGAACGGCCCCCCCGACCTGATTCCGAGTGGTGTTCTGTTATTGGACTTCTGGGCTAGTCACAGTTTGTTCATAACGAACACCATGTTCAAGCATTAGGGTGTCCATCAGTGCACGTGGCACCAGGACACCCTAGGCCGGAGGTCGATGATCGGCTTTGTGGTTGTTTCATCCGACCTCCGGCCGAATGTCTTGGACACTCGGGTGAAGAGAGGGGCGGAGCTGTCAACTGATCACCACCTGGTGGTGAGTTGGATCTAAAGGCGGGTGAGAAAGTTGGATAGACTTGGCAGACCCTCATGGTACGTTTGGGTCTGCCAAGTCTGTCCAGTCTCCAGTCAGAAAGATCTTCAACTCCCACCTCTGGTGGAGCTTCAACCAGATCTCGTGGGAGGCCGGAGACATTGAGTCTGAGTGGACCATGTTCTCCACCTTCACTGTCGACACTGCCGCTCGGAGCTGTGGTCGTAAGGTCTCCGGTGCCTGTCGTGCACTCCAGAAGTAAGGGATGCTGTCAAGCTGAAGAAGGAGTCCGATCGAGGCTGGTTTCCAAGGGACTCCACAGGCAGATGATATGTACTGGAAGGCCAGAGTACCTCAAGTCTCTGGATGTTGTAGGGCTGTGTAGTTTGACTTGCCCCTGCAACATTGCGTGGTGGCTGGGGACAGTACCTCTGGACTGGCAGACGGGGGCGGTGGACCCTCTGTTTAAGACAAGGGACCGGATGGTGTGTTCCAACTACAGGGGGATCACACTCCTCAACCTCCCCGGAAAAGTCTATGCCAGGGTATTGGAGAGGAGAATTTGGCCAGTAGTCGAACCTCAGATTCAGGAGAAACAATGGGGTTTTCGTCATGGAACACTCGACCATCTCTATACCCTCCAGGTTGCTGGAGAGTTCATGGGAGTTTGCCCAACCAGTCCACATGTGCTTTGTGGATCTGGAGAAGGCATTTGACTGTGTCCCTCGCGGCAACCTGTGGGGGGTGCTTTGGGAGTATGGGGTCCCTCTGTTAAGGGCTGTCCGGTCCCTATACAACCGGAGCAGGAGTTTGGTTCGCATTGCCGGCAGTAAGTCAGACTTGTTCCTGGTGCATGTTGGACTCTAGCAGGGCTGCCCTTTGTCAGCACTCCTGTTCATTATTTTTATGGACAGGATTTCTATGCGCAGGGGCCGGAGGGAGTCCGGTTTGGTGACCACAGGATCTCGTCTCTGCTTTTTGCCAATAATTCTGTCCTGTTGGCTTCTTAAAACCAGGATCTTCAGCATCCACTGAGACAGTTTGCAGCCTAGTGTGAAGCGGCTGGGATGAGAATCAACACCTCCAAGTCCGAGGCCATGGTTCTCAGCCGGAAAAGGGTGTTATGTCCCCTTCAGGTTGGTGGAGAGCTCCTGCCTGAAGTGGAGGTGTTTAAGTATTTTGAGGTCTTGTTAATAAGTGAGGGAAGGATGGAACGGGAGATCAACAGGTGGATCCATGTATCTTCCGCAGTCATGCAGTCGATATACCGGTCTGTTGTGGTAAAGAAAGAGCTGAGCTGCAAGGCGAAGCTCTCTATTTACCGGTCAATCTATGTTCCCACTCTCACCTATGGTCATGAGCTTTGGGTCATGACCGAAAGGGCAAGATCCCGGATACAGGCAGCCAAAATGAGTCTTCTCCGTACGGTGGCTTGGCGCTCCCTTAGAGAGGAGCTCGGTCACTCGGGAGGAGCTCATAGTAGAACCGCTGCTCCTCCACATTGAGAGGAGTCAGCTGAGGTGGCTCGGGCATCTGTCCCGGATGCCTCCAGAACGTCTCCCTGGGGAGGTGTTCCGGGCATGTCCAACTGGGAAGAGGCCCCGGGGAAGACACTGGAGGGACTATGTCTCTCAGCTGGCCTGGGAACACCTTGGTATTCCTGAGGTGAAGGAAGAGCTGGAGGAAGTGTCTGGGGAGAGGTAAGTATGGGCGTCTCTGCTTAGACTACTGCCCCCGCGACCCGGCCCCGGACAAGCGGAAGAAGATGGATGGATGGATGGAAAGTAAGATTTAGATGTTTCACAAAGCATCTTTTTTATTATGATAATGCAAAGTGGTTCATATCAAAATACTTTAATAAAAACTCCAAAATCACAAGTCATTAGGCACATCATAGGCCCTTGAAGGTAAAAATATTTGTAGCCTACTTGAACAAGAGACCACATATAAAAGAAGGCTGGGTATTCCATATAGTCATATATCAATATGTCACCTATTCCGTTACAATACAATGGACTTTACTATTGGGAGTATTCTGAAATATAAATTGTACTGTTTTGTTTAGTTAGATTGTTAATGTTTTATATCCTCCAATGGAATTCCAGGAATTTGGTAGCGAATGGAAAAGAGTTTAAGAGGTTTGTGGAGGCCTTCAAAGAAAAAAACAGAGTTAATATGTGTACAAGAGACGTGGCTGAAACCAACTCTGAATTTTGTAATACCGGGATTTGTTTGTCTATGGAAAGATCGAAATACTTCAGGGGGAGGGTGTGCAGTGTTTGTAAGAGAAGGAATCCAGTACAGGAGAGTAGACCTGATATCAGAACTTGAGTATGTGGTGATAGAACTATGGAGCTCTACAGGAAGATTCTCAGTGATACATTTTTAAAACCCTTGTCTCCAGCTGGATATGAAGAAGTTAGATGGAATAATGGGGTCAAGTGAGGCCACCAGTGGTGTGTGCAGGATATTTGAATGCACATAATCCTTTATGGGGCAGCAATAGCAAAGTTAAGAATGGTGTGTTAATAGAAGATTTTCTGGATAAATATTCACTTGCTGAGTTACAGAAGGCCAACCAGATTACAGGTTGGTAATGGGAGTCTGTCATGCATTGATTTAACTTTTGCATCGGCCGCCACACTCACGCCACAAAAACATTTTCTTTCCATCTGCAATCAGCCTCACCAACAAGACCCAGGACCCCCCTGACACGGACTCACCCCATTTTAGTAAAATAACACTAAACGTTTTGCACAGTTTTGCACATTCATCAGTAACAATACCATGTTGCCAATCCTATTATATGATTAACACCAAACACCAAGCAAATTCCTCAAATTCCAAATATCCTCACTTAGCTGTTTCTGATTCTAATTCTGACTGATACATTGCCCGCTCCATGCAGAGGAAAGGAGGATGCTATCAATAGAATTAGACAAGCTGGGAATGAAAACGTTTTCCCTTAGAATACTGATTCTCGACGGGCTGCTTCAAAAAGAGAGAGCTAGGAGAGTAACAGGCTTCCTCAAAACCACAGGTCTGTATCGGAAGATAAAGGTCTCAAGGGCAAAAGTAGCAACGACGATACTACACCAGTGGGAGGCAGCAATGCACTAAACAGTACCGAGTCTGCCGGAAAGCAGAAGAAGAAGAAGAGGCAGGAGGAGCGGAAGTGGAAATAGAAATGTGTCTTTTGCTGAATGCTGATGGCGAGGGCAGGCTAATCTTGACACCAATGACTGCGCGGCTGAAAAGGAAGACACTTTACGGTAACGACAAAGACCACAACGACTCATTGTGAAGGTATTTATCGACTGTGTTGTGTACTCGGAAATACGAGTGACCGTGCATTGTTCTGGAAGCGTTGGTGTGGTTTCCTCTAGGTAGCTAACGTTAGCTAGCTAGAAACACCCAAAATGGCTGGCAGCGTTGTGTGTGGGTTTACGGGGGGGGGGGGGGGGGGCCGGAAAGTTAAATTCGAAGGAAAAAATACGGCATTTTTTTTACAAAAATAAGGCATGTTATGGGATACAATTATTTTTTTTTTGGTT
>CM022472.1:31430517-31449481 GCA_011952105.1 Coreoperca whiteheadi | reverse complement strand
GAGTTGGTGGGTTTGCTTTGATAATTATCTGACACTAGAATGAGCGGGGGGGGGGGGGGGGGGGGGGTGTGGGTGGGGGGGGGGGGGGGGGGGGGGGGGGGGGGGGTGCTGACAGTATGATTCGGAGGAACAAATACAGCATGTATTCTACAATAATACGGACTGTTACGTGATACATGTATGTGTTTTGTGGATTCTATCCATTCAGCCGGTTTGTAAGAATGTAAAGCCTCCGCCGTGCAGGGCCTCCATCCCGGAGCTCCATCTGGGTATTAGCACGATTGTAGAGCCCTCGAACATTATGTTGCACCAGAATACCTCTTCAAATACGAGCAAACGAAGCATGGAGTGAAAGTAGGCTATAACGTGACCCCACAAACGAAACCCCAGCTCCCCAATGAATGTAGTCTTCGCGGAGCGGCGTCTCCATTTCTGTTTGCTCTGGACTGAGCCGACTCCCCCACCTTCCCTGCGCACTGTGCGGCGCTGTGCGGGCGCTGTGCGGCGACTGGGGCTGAACGATGTCGGGAAAGACTCTAAAGGCGATTTAATATGCGGTTATTTTTTTAAAAGCTTTTTATCTTCTGTATTATTCAACAGCAGTGTGCGAAATACGCCCCCTCCCCCCCCATTAACCCATGAGAACCTCTTAAAACCTCCAAAGCAAAATTTGAAGGGGCTCTGAAGTTTTGTCCAAAAAAATAAAAGATTTTTATTGTCATCTAAAATGTTTTAAGCCCACCAGGTATACAGAATTCTAAACATTTATTCACAAATATGTCAGTGTTGCTTAATGAATACTACAGCATATCGGATTATCAAACACTGTTAAGTGTGTGCGTGTGTGTTGTCATTCAATTCAAATGTAAATGGCCTGTACCTCTATAGGGCCTTTCTAGTCGTCCGACTACTCAAAGCGCTTTAACACTACAGATCACATTTACCCAGACACACACATTCATATACTACTAAGCTAACTGCCCATCAGTACAAATTAAACTAATCATTCACACACCGAAGGCGCAGCTTCGGAAGCATTTTGGGGTTCAGTATCTTGCTCAAGGATGCTTCGACACATGGCTGGGGGAAGCCGGGATCGAACCGCCGACCCTCCGATTGGTAGGCGACCCGCTCTGCCACCAAGCCACAGCCGCCCCGAGTAATCTGTAAAGTAACTAGGTTACTTTTTAAAGGAGTGATTAGATTACTTTTTAAAAGTAACTGTGGCAACACTGGTCGTGTTGTGTCGAAGCTTCGCAACATTCCGACACCCGTCTCCACGGCGACGCCTAGTGGTCACTTGCTTGTGTTGATCTGAAACAACCTTGACAGTAATCCATGTAAAATAATTTCTGTTTATTATCTTGTTTTTCTTACCATAGGTTTTCTTTGGTCATGAAAAATGAAGATAAATAATGAAATAAAGCCACAATGAGTCACATTATTTATGAAGTGCTCTGCTGTGGAAGCCGACTTCGTTTTTTTTTACATATAATTTCTTACAGCCTTTGAAAAAAATCCTTTCCCAAAACCCCCCCCGACGTGAAGATGCATTAACTTCACTTTTAAGCTTTGTGGGGAATAAGAGTCACATGTGTGACTGTGTGCTGTGTTCCCGCCCCTGTCAATCAAGCGCAGTCTCGACAGGCGCCACCTGATGAAACACTTGTGTAACGCGCCGAAGCGTCATTCAGCCGTAGTCAGTCACAGTTCGGAGCAGTGTTTGGAAACCTCTGTGCGTCAGGATCTCGCCACAGCGTCGAACCGTCAGTTTCGCGTCAGCCATCCCTAAAAATCACACAAACCTTTAGTTTGCCATCCGGGAAGTAGGCAGTTTGAAGGCAGCGAGCTTTGAGGTCGAAGTCTTCATTAATTAAGTAAATGCACCGTAAGACTCTGATAGGGCTCCGCTGTACGGCTTGATCACGTATCAATTGCAAAAAACACCATTGTTTTTAACTCTGCTGCGACTCTTTGGTTGCTTTTTTTGTGTAGCTCCGGTGTGGCAACCTGGCTAAAATATGTGCGGGAGGGCACGCTGTACCGCTTGTCCCCGCCTTGCTCCCCATACTGAGGGGCATCGTGTCTTTGGCGACAAATTCAGTTACTACTTGTGTCGTTTCCATGAGCCGTTTTGAGGTGCACTCATATGGAGTTACATGGTCAGCGATGCCTGTTGTCGTGTGGTATTTGGCACGCTGGCCTTCGGCTTTTTAGCCACGTAACTATCGTACAGGGCGTTGTGGTGTTTTTTTTAAAGCGTTGAATCGAGTTAGTCGTGTTGCCCCGTGAGGTAGCGACATTAGCAAGGCAGGTTTTGCAGAATACCTGTCGCTGCGCAGCATCTTCTTTTTTCAATCCAAAACCTTGCCACACAGCTGACGTGCCATTCCTCTTTGACACTAAACGTCCCGCAGCGTCAGGTTCTGTCGAGGCTGATGCCATTTTATGACGGGTCAAAGACTGTAGCGTGCAAAGTTTATGCTTCCTCTGCAGACTCTCGCGTCACGTGACCAAACTGTAATCGCAGCCCTTGCGCTTCAAAAATTGCGTGTTATGATATCGCGACATTATCGACATTATAGTCGTTCAGCCCTAGTAGTGCCATGCAAATATGAGCCACCCCTTGCACCATATGTTGCATCAGAAATGACGTTTTTGAACTTTAACCCTTTGTGCTGACCTTTTTAGTGTTCAGCCACCGAGAGAGAATGTACCCGCATGGCTCGAGATATCCCTGTGTGCTTACCCAGACTAGGCCTGCACGATTCTGGGAAAAATATGAATCACGATTTTTTTTTTATCTTAGAATGGATATCACGATTCTCTGCAACGATTGTTTTCTCATGACACTTAATGTTTAGAACACACATGAACCAGGGCAAAACAAACTGGCAGTACGAAAAATATTTGTTTTGGCACATAGAAAACTGAACATCGCCACAAGCCTACAACAATCAATATCCATGAGGGGTCTAACGGATCGCAGTTGATCAGGACCCGCGGTTCGGCATGCACGTGACCCGCGGATGAATTGCCCTTTTTTTTTTTTTTTTTAACTAGCGGATTAATCGAAATTGTTTAGCGATCGGACACTGAAAGAGTTTTTCTGCTGATATCATTTAAATCGCACGTATGGGAACATTTCAACTTCCCCATAAAATATACTGATGACGGAAGAAGGGCGGTGGACAAAGCTGTAACGGTATGTAAACACTTCCGATCCTCAAAATGATCCGAACCGTGAGTTTTGTGATCCGTTACACCACTAATATCCATTTTGTTTATTTCCGAACGCTGGCTCGAGTGAAACACGTGACTAAAAGGTGCCTTGTCATTGGCTGAGGCCCTGAACTTTGTGAGAGCTGTCCTTTCAAAATAAAGGCCACATTTTTAATTTATTTTTAAATCGAAGTCATTTAAAATTAAAATCGTGAACAGGGTGAATCGAGATCGTGATTTTTATAACGGTTTATCGTGCAGGCCTAACCCAGACGTGTCTGTCTTTTTGATACAGTGCACGTAGATGGCACAGTTGTGTTTTTATTCAAGCAATTAAAAGTCACTGTGAGAAGTCAGCGCTTACTTATAACAAGAAGAAATGCTGAGGCTTCTATGTTGTTTTGTCATCAGCAGTTTATTTTCTGTTGAAGTATGCTTTTGTGTGGGCCCTTTCTCTTTGGGTCATTTTCCAGACAGCTAATGTAACCTCCCCTTGGGAGGACGGGTCATTGTTGGACATTTATGATATGCCAGACCTTTTTAGAAACATGTAGCTTTACTGTCAGGTACCAATAGATATTGTTGCATCATGTGTTTTCCACCCTGTTTTTATTTCTTTGAATTGAAAAGGACCTGTCAACCTGCATGCTATATTTTCTTTAAAATGTTACATTGCTTAAGTTTCACTTTGATACCCAAACTTTGATTTGGCCTATTAACCTCCTTAAACAATATTGGATGAGAGGATTGCCAACACCTTCATCTCTTTGTCTCTAGTATAGCCCATATAGTTTTGCCCAGTGTGCAAGCTCACCCTTTTCCTTAAAGCCAATATTTGGTCAAACGTTGCTTCAGCTTGGTCTGTTCAAAGGAAACCCAAAAACTGGAGAACTTTATGAAAGTGATTGTGCACACCAGCATATGTTTCGGTCTATTTTGACATGCTGCACAAATGTTTGACAGGGTAGACTAATGCCATCACTGTGTGACATGAGGGACACTATTGCTAAAGTATAATCATTTTAAAGGCAGTTTAGTAGATCTTGTTAAAGGAAAAACAACCATCCATGCAGTCCAAGTTGGGCTCAGGTACAGGATATAGAGAGGTGAAGTCCACCCCCCCGGACCTTATTTCCGAAAAAAATATGTAGGGTAGTCAAAGGCGAGAGACAACTCATTTTTTGATCCCGTTTGAGTTGTGCCATGAATTGCACTTATGATGTTTGTGACATTTAAAAGAGAATTTTTTAAAGTAAACAATGTAAAATGATCTTTTACATTAACATTACATTTAGCAAACGCTTTTATCCAAAGCGCCTTACATATGAGAACATTCACAAACCGAAGGCGCCGCTTCTGGAGCATTTTTGGGGTTCAGTATCTTGCTCAAGGATGCATGGCTGGGGGATCGAACCGCCGACCTTCTGATTGGGAGGCAACCGTTCTGCTACCAAGCCACAGCCGCCCCTTTTAAACTGACAACGATCATGTCCTGTGTGTAATTCATGGTACAATTTATAAAAATAAAAAAAAAACGGGATCACAAACTTTTTTGTCTCTCGCTAGTACCTGCCGCACATATGTTTTTCCGAAATAAGGCCCCCCGGTGGTCCACCTGAAGGGGAGGGACTTTGCCTCTCTATAGAAAATAAGAGGGGGTGGATACGGATTACATAACCTAAAACGAAGAGCGGGTCGCACTCAGGAGTTGCCATTCAATAGAGTTCACTCAATCATCCGTCTGGTAGCATGCAAACCCACTCTTCGTTTTATATTCTATATGCATGTAGGAAAACACACCAGTTGGTCAGAGCGCAGTGAAAGCCGCACAGATAGCATCTGGATACCGATTGCAAAAGTAAGCTAAATGTTTAGATCACATGGACCTTTGTCAAGTCTGATGGGTCTGTGACCAAAACATCGTGCAAAAATGTAATGTAGTGTAAGCCTGTCTTCAGTGGACTTGCTTTCTTCTTTAGGCCTAGGTCTTGGAAAGCTTATTTAAAATGTCAGACAGGCCTACGTGTTGCTCAGGATGTTTAGGTAAAAGGGACAGTTCACCCCAAAATCAAAAATCCATATTTTCCTCTTACCTGTAGTTTCATTTATCCATCTAGATTGTTTCGGGGTGAGGTGCAGAGTTTTGGAGGTATCGAGAGATGTCTGCACGTTTTGAATATAATGGGACTACATGGCACTCAACAGCAACGTCTCTTCCCAGAAATCAGGACCCCGTTGCTCACAAACCAAGCGCCATGTAGTCCCATTATATTCAAAATGCGCAGACATCTCTACGGCCGATACACTGCACCTCACTCTGAAACACTCTAGATGGATAAATGAAACTACAGGTAAGAGAAAAATATATGGATTTTTGATTTTGAGGTGAACGGTCTCTTTCATGCTCACCATGTTATTAATTGTGTTTTACTAGCTTTGATCAAAGAAAAGTACACTTTAATTCTCTACTTGTGTACTTAGTTTGAATCTGTTCTAGGACACAAGTGATTTATAATTTGCAGACATTGCAATGATCGAATGTTACCTGCAGGGAATAATCAGAAAATGTGCTTGTAGAATTGTTTTGTTCTGCTGTGAACATTTTGGCAAAGAGGCTTTTGTCATATTTGGACTGTCGTGCATTGTAGGCCAGCATTATTATATATTTGTTTCTTTTTCTATCAGGTCCAGATTGTGTCTGTCGTGTCCCTGTAGGTTAAATCCATACTTGCTGTTTGGGTTTTTCTGGCTTTTCATTGAATCGGTGTTGTTTTATAATGTTGCTTTTCTTTTCCGTCCTGAAAAATAAGGACGGTGGTCACACTTGACTACAGGAAAGAGATCTCGAGGCGGATCACATTTCTTAATCCTTTCACAAAATTTAAAGGGAAGAAACCACAAGCAAAATGAGGACTGAGCCAACTTGTTGTTTAAATAAAAAAATTTAAAAAGTGCGTGGGGGAAAAGGACTTCATCCGTAAGCTTCTTCTGAAATGAAAAAATAAAGCTTGTTCATCTGTAATAGTATATTTCTGCTTTCCACCTCACAGCCTCGTTGTGCATACAGACAGTAATCCACACCTTGCTCCTACCCTTCGTTTGGAGCCCAGTTCAACATTCTCCGGCGTCAATAGCACCAGAGGGAACCATTTCATATTTGGACCTGTGGCTGGTGCTGCTGCAGTGACAGTTCTCCGATTGGTTCAGATTCAGACTGAGGCGCAGATTGCTCTCCAGCAGCTTGCTACTCTAGCGACCATAACTGTTGGCAACCAGTGTCACAACAACAACGGCTTTGCGGCAGCGTTACCTCCTCACCTGGCCCTCCTGAGTCTTCTCAATAGACAGCAGGTGTCAGCTGTTGGGCTTAACGTGGACACAAACCGCAAAACTTTCAGAAACACACAGCCGTGTCTCTCTGCTACCATGTACCACCATCACTCCCAGCAACAGGGGCCACAGCCCTTCTCTAATGGGCCCAGGCCTCCTCCTCATCAGCCACCTCCAAATCAACATCCGAATCGCCCTCCTTCTGATATGCTGTCGCAGGTGATGGGTTTCCAGTTTCCTCGTCCCACCCAGCTCCCTGATGAACTAGAGTCTGCCCTGGCTATCCGGGGTGCTAGGGATATGGACCACCGCCTCATTGACCACATGAGCCGACCAAACCAACACCAGAACCAAGGCTCAGGTTCTGGGATCAGTCAACATGGAAGCTACGGCTCTAACCCAATAACACTCAGCGCTGATAATCAGTCTACCCACCAGCAAGGAGTGGACTGGTCAAGCTACCAACCTCCAACTAAACTGTTTGCTAGTCCTCCACCTAGTGCTAGCCACCAGTCCCAACGGCACCAGGGGCCTCAACAGCAGCCCCAGAGCAGCCACGCTGGAACAAGCATCCCAAGCTGGACTGCCCCTGCAAGTGGCTCACTGTCGCCCCAAGCACGGCACCCCCATGGTGGCGGAAATGGTGGTGGTGGTGGGGATGGTCAGAGTTTGTACACACCAGAGAGTGCAGGAAGTATCTTGGCTAGCTTTGGACTTTCAAATGAGGACTTAGAAGTGCTGAGTCACTACCCTGATGATCAGCTAACCCCAGATACTTTACCATTCATACTCCGTGACATCCAAATCAACAAGTCAGGCAACCAGAAAACCGTGGCTTCCACTTCCTCATCCTCGTTCTCACGCAACATCCACGATGTGCCGCTTCCCCCTACCCGCTCTTCGCCAATGGGACGTTCAAGCTCCCCCGAAGTGCCCAGCCTTCTTACTGTTACGCAGACAGCAGGTAAAGTCATTGACTATGGTCATGCCAGTCGGGCGAAGGACGATAGTTGTACCAGAGAGACTTTCAGAAGAGAGCAGCTCTCCAGTGAAAGGACAGTTAAAATGTACCCATCTTCGTCATCCTCCACATCAGCTCCAAAAGCTGATAAGGCTGAAAGGCGGCAGGTTCGTTTGGAACACACTGAATCAAGCAAGCACGGAGACCAGGACTATCGCAGGACGAGTAGCGACCATGGCAAGAGCAACCGGTCACCTGGGAGAGAATTTCCACCATCATCCAAATCTCGAAATTTAGACCGAGACTACAGGCGTGACAGACCCAAACCTAGGCCCTCATCTGAAACAAGGAGCGAGGCTTCCTCAAGGCGGTCTGTCTCCTCTTCGTCTGGCTCAAAACCACACAACAGCAGCAAGACGTTACCTACCCCGACCATGATAAGTGATTTCTCAGCTGTGTCTCCAAAGGTGTATCCCCACACCTGCTCCCTGTGCCATATACAGTGTGATCAGGAAAAGGTGAGTGCCATCATGCCCTCGTATGTCTGAAAGGAATACCATCACATGTTGAATTTTAGTCTGCAACCTTTCTTCAACAGGCAGTTGGCAAGATGAGATCTCATTCAAGTAGTGTTTTTTTTTTATGGTTAATAATTACCATTGAAATAAGTCAGAACAATTGGTGTAAATGATTCAGCTAGCTTTTAGCCAGCAAAACCAATGGTTTTTGATAATGAATTCAAACTGTGCTAGCATACTGTAGTTTCCTTTTTGAAAGTATCCAGCCAGATATTTGTACCCCACCTTGTGATTACCGCATCATGGCTGAAAGCTGTAGTCAGAGCTGAAGTGCCTTCAGATGGTGCACGGCTAATTGCTGCTCAGCCAGCAGCTATGAAATCGCTTCAGTTCACGTCTTCTCATGTGCGTCTTGTTTTGAGTGGAACAGGGATTTCTGTCTTCCATTAAGAACAAGGATGACGTACAACTGTAAAGGTGGCAAAGAAGGGAAAAAAGCTCTGGCTGATTTGCTCATTAAATGAATGAGACTAAGCAAACCTACATTTATCCAGCACCCATATGACCGCGTTTAAGCACCAGTCTGGTCTGACACTGTGTATTTAATGAACTCGTGCAGTACCAGTAGGTGTAAGGTTAAAAATTCCAGCCACGTCATGGGTCGTTTTTTAAATTTGGTCCTTCACCAGTTGATCAAATAAAACGGTTGTTATTTTCATAACTGATATTCTATTGTTTCTTCCTGGGTTATCACCTGCCCCAAATCATGAAATACATCAACTTGCCATTGAGATCTTGTGTTATATGGCATTTTAAGGGCAAAACATTAAAGAATTCCTGTTGTCTTCTGTAAAGGACAGTTCAACTTAAAAGTTAGGCCTACTGTAAATATGAACATTTATTCTTGAGCTGCATGCTTACATGTGTATTGATAGGGATGGTGTCTATGAGATATAATCATGTTAATTCAAAAGGTGGTTTAAAGTGATCAGAGGAATTGTCAAAGGACATTAGGAATCTTTTCTTAGTTCAACAGTATTGAATAAACTCCCTTGTTCTCTGAGAAAATCCAATGCTCTGTTCTCTGGCTGTGGCCTGCTGTTCCTCTTGTTCTCACATGGCGCTGTGATTAGGGCTGTAACGGTTCATGTCACGGTACGGGGGTCACGGACAGAACCGATACAGGCGCTGCGGCGTTTTATTTCTCGGATTTTACTTTCTTTCTTTCCGTCTACCTATTCATTGTATAGGTTGCTCGACCAGCTCTCTCACTCACACAAAGTAAAAGAAGCTTCTTGGTTATCGCTTTTTTTTTTTTTTTTTTTTTAAAGCATGGACTGCAAGCCAAACAGGCTTCAGTGATATTTCAGCCTGACTGTGGAGTAGTTGAACTGGTCTGAGTGACGTCGGGTTGGCATTTCTCCAAAAGTTGCGTCTGAACTTTTCTGCCGCAGGTCGCTGCAGGTTTTTTTCGCGTATATTCGCTGCAGCGCCGAATTCTGTCTGAATGCAGCCTGCGGCGAGATCAAATGAAACGTCAAAGCTGGAATACTCGGCTCGACCTTTTAAATCATCGGTTTGGGAACAATTCGGGTTGAGGCTGTACCGAACAGTGAGCCCTAAACCCGGCTGAACTGTGACCTCTGTGTACCGTTACACCCCTAGTTGTGAATTACCACGTGTAGGAATAACTAAGTTTTAAAATGCTATGTACTCTGCTTCAGTGTCACAGCAGTAATTGCTTATAGTTGAGGGTAATTGTCCGGATTTTGTCTGAATTATTGTACACTTGTTAAGCTTGTTGAACATAGGGCTTTGTTTGCTTTTTTTTTTTTTTTTTTTTTTTTTTTTTTAACCAACCTATCATATGTCCCAGGCTGTGACTGGAATTCAACAGATTGGTGAATGAGCAGATCATGGTGTAATAAATGATTTGTCCTCTTCAGGCCGTGGACTCTAACTTAGTAAGTTAACTGAACGGAGTTTGCAACAAGAAGACTCAAAACAACTTGTGTTTGTTTTTTGGTTCTGCCAGTGACGTATAGTGTGTTAATGGTGAAGAATGCTAGTCCCACTGACGATAATGGAAAGTAGAATGGATACAGAACCTGTACACCAAGGACACAGATGATATTCAAGAACAAGACTAAGCACTGTGTTGTATTTTTGCTAGCGGCTGTAACATCATTTGAACGGAATACGGGATCAAAGAACGGGGCCTCGACTCTCCATTCAGGGTTTTCAACAGCATGTTAAAAAATGACACCAGGAAATAAAGATCCACTAGAGTTTTTGTCTCAAGTCTTTCACTATAGAGAAATGCTTAGATTTAGCTCCTTCTATTTATTTTCATGTATGTGAAGTGTGACAAGCTTTGTTGAGGATTGTTTCCATTTCGTGTCCCATTGTGACGTCTTCCACACTCATCTGTCATTTTTCTTCAGGACTGGGTTGACCATGTTAACACCGTCAACCACACTGCTGCCTGCAGAGACCTGCGCAACAAGTGAGGACAGTTTGAATGTGCTGTTGTCATAGTTCCTTATGGCGCTTTTCCATCACCAGTACCGGCTCGGCTCGCTTTCCACTCCGTTCTCCATCGCAGATAGTACCTGGTCGTCATAGCGACGCCGCAGGAAACTGCCGCAACACACACCCGCTATCCACACACACGGGACAATGGAGGAAGTCGAGTGTGTGCTGTTTTTGATCCTCAGTTTGTGGCTGTTTCTCACAGCCAGAAGACATACGTTGTTTCGTTTGACCGCGGCGTGTTCTCCCGAGTCGCCATAACAGTAACGGGTACATCACGCAATCTCTGGCCAAACTGTTTAAACATGGCGGGGTTATTCAGGGTACTCCGTCTGGCGCGTGCAGTGATGACGCAGTGAAAAGTGACGATTCTCTCTGACCAATCAGCAGTCTGCCGTCTTGTCACGTCACATTTTAGTCTCGCCTCGGAACCTCGCCGTAGGTGGTACGAAGAAAAGTACCTGGAAACATGTACAGGTACGACTTTGACACAGTGGAGAACCAATCAGAGGCGAGCTGCTGCTGTGGAGTGGGAAAGCGCCATTAGATAACTCCAATATCTGCCTTTTGTTTTGGATGAACGCATAAAATAGAATAGGAGACCAAACTGATTTCAATCTGCATGACGCAATTGTTGATAATGAAACAGACACTTGGAAACAAAACCCAGAGATGCTTCTGGGTTAATGTGTTGGCAAACAGTTTCCCACTTCCACATCCAGGAGACCCAGAGACACATGAGTGTTCTACTGAAGTTGGGTTTTTGGCTACATGGTGTACCTAAGTTCAATATTAACGCTCCTTTCAGCTCTGGTTTAGTCCACCCTATCCAGAGGCGAAACACCCCCCTGGGTCTTTACCTTGTTGGATGCTTGGCCCTCTTCATAGTTCCAAGTGTCAAAACACAGCTTAAGACGGGCTGCTTTTTGGGGAAACAGCTGCGGGTTTGGTTTGGGGAATTTGCGTGAGCAGTGAGGGTCAACCATACAACTGATGTGCAGGCCATAGAACCCAAACAAGCTGAAAAGGGTCACTCTGGATAGAGCTACAGAGCAGGGAGATAATTCTGAGTGGGCCTGGTACTGTAAGTGGCCAGTTCACATTACAGAGAAGAATTTTATCTAACGTGTTGCTTAATGCAGATTTTAAAAAGCTTTTTATTGATGCATACAATCGTATTTGTTTCTAAATGCAAGAAGATGTTGAACGACATGCTTGTGTGTGTGTGTGTGTGTCTCTGAAGGTACCCTGACTGGAAACCAAATCCACCAAGGTCAGTTGGACTCTTGTTCTTATGTTTCCATCAATCTGTTTTTAGCTGTGACGGGCAGCCAGTGTGAGTCGCTGCTGGCAGTTGGCGGGTCGTTGGCACACATTGCCAATAACTGGACTGTGCATGTGTACAGCCAATCTGACCCAGCTCTTACTGAGCCCTCTTGTTAGTTATCCATTTGACAGTTGTTCTACTTATTGTTTCAGAGATCTTGTATAAAATTAGGCTACAAAGAGTGTAAAAGCATAGTTAATGTTCATGTTTTAGAACCTAAAATATGAATAGCTGATGTGGATAATCTTAAATTCCTCCGTTCCAGCACAGTTTTCTCCCTTCCTAATAGTCAACAGCTTTATTTTAAGGTGTGTTTTGTTATTCCTCACGATTTATTCAGCACCTGTTTCTCAGGTAGCACAACAAGCCCCTGAGCTGTGCATCTGTGTGGCTGTAGGCCACCCCTTTTCACTTGCGCCGGTGTGGTTGTGTCCTCTCTGTTAATGACTGTTTCCTTGGATCCAGCCGGAGCGGACGATATGGCAGCCGGGCTCTGTGGAATCCCACGGATCGCTCTCCATCCCATTCCGTGTCTCGGTCCCTCTCTTGTTCTCCTTCCCCAAGTCCTCCTCACAGCAGACACAGGGTGGGCCCCCACCCTCGCAGGCCGCACGGAAGGCTTTACTCTCCTCACCACCCCCCTCGCCACCAGAACTACCCAGGTAGGCCACATGTTGAGTTAGAATCATGTTAGAAAGATTAGAACGATGCCCTGAGCTGGTATT
This sequence comes from Coreoperca whiteheadi, assembly GCA_011952105.1. NCBI lineage: Eukaryota > Metazoa > Chordata > Actinopteri > Centrarchiformes > Sinipercidae > Coreoperca > Coreoperca whiteheadi. The sequence goes on along the minus strand of CM022472.1, from coordinate 31,436,866 downwards.
GGCCTGTTCAGTGGATTTAGTCTTGAGATTGGCTTTTTATCTCAGATCCATTTGCGATCCATGGTTGATTGTAAGCCTTGGTGAAGGTACACCCGATGTCCAAAACTCATGATTGTGTTCCTTTAAAACAGTTAGATTGTGTCTTAATGCTCACTGTAAATAGCAGACTGATACACACAAATAAGCAACTCATTAATTTCTTCAACGCGCTAAAGTCATCTCTTCATGCTGGTGATGAAGAGTTTGTTAAACCTTCTTGCCACAACAGATCTTTCTGGGCGCGTCTCTCTAAAGTGGTACGCTACACAAAACTGAGATTTGATGTAGTCTGAAGAGAGAGCTCTTTTAAAGACGAGCATATTCGGCAGCTCTGGCATTACGCAGGGCCTTGCTACATGTTTTAAGACTATCGTGCAAGACTAAAGGAGATTCTCCCAGATTGTTGGAACGCCGTCTTCGCAATGTTTGCTTTCATTTGCAGGTTTGGGGATATACATTGGCGCTAACCTTCATTGGTTTATCATCTTCTTCTATAAAGGGGTGATAGCGTCGAGTATTGTTCGCAGTGAGCCTGCAGCTATATAAACGCAGTACTAAGGCTGTCATTTTCAACGTCCGCATAAATATTAAAATCACTCACAATAATTACTTCATCTGTTTTAAGGACTAAACGTGATACAAACTGTGAGGATTCAGATAAAAACTCAGAATAAGGGCCAGGAGCGCAGTACACTTTAACAAATAGGATTGGCTGTCGTGTTTTCCAGGTCGGGTGTGAAAGACTTAGAACAAGGCTTTGGAATGAGTTATAATTTAGTTTGGGTTCAGGCCTGAGTCGAAAACGACTGCAACTCGGCCGGTGCCTCGAGGATTGTGGGTATTACTTAAGGCTAAGATCTTCTTCATGGCCCAGCCAGGTTTCAGTAAGGCAAAATAAGTCAATATGATAATCTGATATCCGATCGTTCACTAGTACAGCTGTAGATGACAGAGATCTGATGGTTAGGAGTCCACATTTAATTCTCTTATTTTGAGGTTCTGTTTCAGCTGTGGTCATTTTGTTTAGGTTTTTATATAGAACTCCCCTTTTGTTAACTCTTGATGATATTAATTAAAGTGGTCGGGGGGCAGACAGCGTCATTATGGGTGGGTAACTGCTGTGCAGGACTGCAGCTCTGCCTCCTGGTCTCAGCTCTGGGTTGTCATGGTTCAGGTCCACTAATAAACTCGGCCAGATTTCTAGATATGAGAGCTGCGCCATCCAAAGTGGGATGAATGCCGTCTCTCCTAATCAGACCAGGACTATCTACAAAGCCTCTGGTCAGGTTTGTCAGGGGCCCAGAAGAAGACGTTAATAATGTGAATAACAATCTTACTGCAGTTTCAAATATGACTCTGCGTCGCCCGCTCTGGCCCCAGGAACACATTTAACTGTGGTCGCTGGTGTCGCTAACCTCACGTTTCTCTAAGTGGAGCTGCCCATAGCCAGAGCTGGTTTCTCAGCCGGTGTGTCGCTGAGTGGGCAGCACCTGTTAGAAACGTCCTTCGGACAGTCACACATCCTCCCTGGTTTCCCAGCTGCTCGGGAGCTGCCAGGGGACGGCTAACAGGAGTTCCCTCTGATAAACCACGTATCCCGTTTTCACAAACCTGTATAAGCCTGCATCCCAGATTTGGAAAACTGAAACCTATTCGCAGGGTCTGTCAGAAGTGTTCATATCTTACACGCAGGGGCTTTTAATGATCAAACATTCGTGGCTTTACCTTTTCAAATGCAGGGTTTAATTGGTTTTCTATTGCATATAATTGTACATTGATTAACTAGAATAGTTCTGTTTTGCGAATATATCTTCACATTTATTTTTGCTCTCCTGCCCCCCCTCCCTCTGACTGATGGCGTGTCTACAGGTGGCTCCTCCCACAGCGGTGGGAAGCGTCCACATGACGATTCAACCAGGTTCTCCACTGTCACCAGCCGACATCCATCGTCCTCCAAGGCAGGTCACGGCATCAAACACAGACCATTACAGGCAACCAGAACTGTCAAGGGCGGGACGAAGCCCGGAAACAAGATTACTAAGACGGCAAGTACCAAGGCCGCCGACACACTGAGTGATTTTCACTCGTCGTTCGCAGCTTGACATAGAAGACCAGCTAATTGTGTAGCTCAGAGTGTGAGGCTTCCGAACGTTTCCTTTGTCCTGAGCAGGTCAGCACTACGCCGAGCACATGGTAACAACCGCAAACGTGTTGTGTTATCTAAAAAAAGCCCTTTTATTCCTAAGTATGTCTTGGCTGAAAAATGAGCACGCCACAAAAACACCTGCGAGTGTGTTTAGTCATCTGTGTTCATACAGTGATGGCAAATTTGAATACTGACTGACTCATATCATTAAACTATTATTGGACTACTCCTAATATGGATACTGTGGAGCTCTCTGCTCTTGAGTATAGCAGTTACAGTGTGACAAACTATTCCCAAAACCAGCTGAATGTTTGAAGTTAGTGCAGTAGTTACTAGCTTTTGCACCAGTTTAGCTGTTGCCAACATACGCTCAAGTATTTATTTCAGTTAGTGAAGCTTACGGATGCTAGAGGCTGATTTCAGGCACAATGCTAGAAATAATTCTATTTCTATACTTTCTATTAGTTCTATTGGCTTGACAAGTTGATATTGAATTACTCCAATTTCACAAACTTAGAAGTCTTTCTCCTTCAGCGACTTCCGTATTTCCTCAAGCCTAACGACGCTGTCATTGCGAATAAAAAAAGTCCCGCGTCACTACTTGATCAAAGCAGTAAAATCTTGCATTGGTTTGCCTCTGGTCAACTGAAACTCGATTCCTCCTAAAACTTCTGCCTATTGGTTTCTAGTCTGCCAAGCCTCCACCAGCCAAGAAGAAGAAGAAAATGGTGACTCCAGCCTCCCAGGACTCGTCTGTCTCCGATCGTCTGGTTTATCTGACGGGCATCCCAAAGGATGCGTCCGAGCAGGAAGTTACCGACTTGGTCGGCTCCTTTGGCAGGATCAACAACGTGATCCTCATGCCATGCTCCGAGGAAGAGAGCAAGAAGGACAATGGGCAAAAGGTGCTATTTAAATGTAACATGTCCAAGACATTTTGTTTGTTTCGCTAGTTTTCTTGAGATCAGTTTAAACCAGATGATGGCAGAAACCAAATATTTAGCCTGAGGCAAGATGGATACAAGGAAAGTACAAAACCTGCAGGCAGATATGAAGGGGTCTAAACACCCCCACGCAGCCCGTAAACAGACATAAAGACCAGACCTAAGACCATTCAAAAGATGTTTTGTTTGTTCATTTATTTCTTAACGCAGATGTGGCTATATAGCTGTCATGTAGCAATAGTACAAATAACAAAATTAGTTGCTGTTTAGTCACAATCTGTTTGGATAATGAAGTTCTGTTGCAGTTTGCTCATGTAGTGAATATTACAGCATGGTTTCTGTCTGTCCCACATCCTCACGTTGTCGCCCTCCCCTGTTGCAGGCGTCTGTATGCATGGTGAAGGCTGAAGACGCTCAGGCTCTGGCTAACGCCACGAATCTCTCCATCAGAGAGCAGCAAATCACTGCTTCAGTAGCCAAGGTACCATGTGGAAATATGCACGTGGCATATCCTGTTAAAGCTTTTATCTTGCCTGAATGTATATCTTGTTTGAAAGAAAAAATTCAGCCTTTTTTAAATGTTTTGGACATGTAGTGTCACGCGCACACGTTCAGTAAACACGTATTTTGTGTTTATTCGTTTTAGAAGCCTGAAGCGGCGCAGTCTCCTGGTGCGAACAACAGGTCTGTCACCCATACCATCATCGTGCTGCACACTCACCCAGCCATTGTCAAACCTGCTGGGCTGCACTCAACTATTAATATTTCTGTCTTCACAGCAAACCGGCTCCAGGACAGAACAAAGGTGCTGCTGGGGAAGACTCTGGTAGGAAAACAAGAAACTCGCAGCGGGAGTCTGCAATACTCACCAATGAAATAAGTCTGTGCTAGCAAGAAATGCTCAGTGTATTAATTTATAATAACTATATCTTAACTATACTCCCCCCCCCCCCAACTCGCCACTGTAGGAGGTGAGGCTGACCAGAAGCCTTCTGATGAGGTACATGATACACACACACATGCCATGTCAAATAAAAATTGGGTTTTATCTCTAGTAATGACATATATGTATTCAGGCATTTTCCTTACACCCCAATACCATGTCCCCTACAGAAGGGCATGGTGTTGATCACAGGACTTCCTGAGAGCGGCTGGTCCGAGAGTGACATCATCAAGCTGGTCCAGCCCTTTGGCACTCCCTCTGACATCATTCTGGCAACACAAATTGGAAAGGTTGGTAGAAACACTGTTTCTAGGAGTGGAGCAAACACTTGGACAGCAGTAACACAAGTAGCTGATGCCTGAACTCCTGAGTACCATGACCGTTACAAGATAGTTGGCTTTCTTTGACAGTTTAGGCTACAAACCAGCTGTTAGGATAGTCAAATGATCATGAATACCCACGGAACATAGAATTCTGTGTACGTTATAAGTAGTCTACTAGATTAATCTGTCCAAGCAGATTATTTGTTCAGTTGTTATTTCCACTGTTGGGTACTTTATTACTTCAGGGTGGCCGTAGGTCCTTTAGAAGTCTTAAAATATTTTACATTTACTAATGAAATGTCTTTTGAAAAAAACATGTTCTGTTCATGTTGGCAAACTTCGTCCCCTGGTGACCACCGTAGCGTCATTCTGGATGGCATATAGGAGCTAGCTAGTTAGCTAATCTGCCAACACTCCCGTTTCAGGGGGTTTACTTTCTTCATCATTTTAATTCTTTCTCCAGTGCTTCCGTTCGGCCGTTAATCTCCAGTATTTCAGAGCAGGTCGCATTCGCCTCGTTGCACCCGTCACCTTGAAGTGGTGATTCGCATCGCGCGGTCCTTCGCACATTCCCTGTTCAGAATATAAATACGAGGAACGATATTCACTAAATAATGTGTAAGAAACATTGCTGGGTAACTAATTGTTGAACTTTACCAATACTTGGGCAAAAGACGAGCTGTAAACAGTCCAATCTATACGAGGAAGTTGACTAGCTTCATTATGATAACCGGCTGTTTATAGGCTAAATGAGACAGGGTGGCTATTTCCTGCTTATTTCAAGGCTATGTCTAAAATATAAATGTATTACTAAATATTTACTCAGAAGAGTACGCCTATATCTTCACATTTGAGGTTTATTTTTATTGCGAAATTGACCTTAATTTAAATTAACTGTGGCATTAAACCCGAGCGCCCCCAGGGTCGGGGGCAGCATTGCATCTCGCTAAAAGCTAATGCTTCCCAAATTTACCTTAAATTAACACAAGTCAGACAGCGAGCAACTGACCGAGCTTGTAGCAAAAAGCGTTCTCTGCCTGTCTGGCTGAAAACAGCGCTATTGATATCTTTCATTTTTACGCTAATGACATAAACAGCGCCTCAAAATAACACTGAGACGCCCAATATTTACAACAGTGAAGATCATATCACTTATCAAAACCTATACAAACTCGCAGCATAGCCCTCGAAGAAATGCAGAAACGTTCATACATTTACAACCACGAAATGTTTTTGTAATCAAAAGTTGTGTATGATCGCCTAAATCAAAAAGGAATCTCTTCTCTAATGGCCCTTGGCCATCTTGAAACCATTTCAGCCGGCTTTAAATACAATTGCATTGTATGGGGAGGATAATGGAGAGAACACGGTCAGTGTCTCCATCTGGTGGCTGAATCGAGTACTGACTTCAACCGACCTAATTTCATCCTGTTTGGCTGAGAGGAATTCATAGATGCGTCACGCTTGACTCTGGGCCTTTCTATTGGGCCTTTATCTGCCTGTATAGCATGGAGCGCTTCAGTCCTATATGAATGTTGACCAGTATTCATAGTGTTTACTATAGTTCAACGTTTGAGACATCTCTGTTATACAGAACCTGGCTATACGGAAATACATTGTTTTGAGATTAAAGTGTCAGTCCTGGCCAAAACATGGTGTATATTGTTTTAAATGTTATCATAAATGTTTTATTTTAGTGTATTTTCATCACATTTACAGTTGCATTTGTAGCCAAGCAGTAGGAGAATACATCCAGCTGCATTATTAGCCACTGGACCCTTGTTGTAATGGTTGTATTGCCCTGAGATTTGGATGTTCTACTAGGCGAAGGTGAATCTTATCTCCCCCCCAACCCACCCCCCCCCCCCCCCCCCCCCCCCCCACCAAACAACCAATAAACCCCACTACACACACATACATTACTCTTATTTTTCTTTTCTACATTTATCTTTAT
>CM022472.1:31372563-31430492 GCA_011952105.1 Coreoperca whiteheadi | reverse complement strand
TCTCCTCCCCCCCCCCCCCCCCCCTTATTGTATCTCCATTTACTCCAGAACGGTAATAGAAATAACTTTACTTACAATGGACTCATATCCTTTAGCTTATCTATCAAAGGTTTTCCTAGCTTGCATGTGAAGTCTTACATTTAACTTGCTGATACATGTAGACGCCCTGTACTTACTTACTTTTACTTTGCATTTTAATAACAGATATTAGTAGAGATGCACCAATTGCAACTTTCTTGGCCGATTCCGATTTTTGCCAATTCCTATATTCTTTCTATATTATAATTATATATATAATTGACAGCATATACAAACAAAAATCCACTTTTTCTTCAAAGCACAATTTTATTTTTACTGTGTTCTGTGCCTGGAAAGAAGTAACTAAGAAATAACAAAAAACTGAACAGTTGCTTTATAAAACAAAACATCATAAATTTACCTTTTTCTCTTTTTTTTACCTGTTTTTACAAAAGTCAAAAGATCCTCTCGCGCCCACAGCCGCATGTAGACGGGGCAGCTCAAAATCGGAGACACGTGAGACTGATCGGCCGATCAATCGGTGCGTCTCTAGATGTTAGCCTTTCTAGTTATCATGTAGCAAGGCAAATATAAAATGACTTTTTGTTTTTGATTGATGATGATAACCGTCCTGGAGCTGTTTTTCGGGGCAGCTAATGTCTTTTCAACAAATCCCTCCTTTCACAGGAAATGGTAAGGTCGATGGGCCTACAACACCCTATTAAAGCCACGCTTGTTGTTTGTTAGGTACTCGTGTCGGTGCCAGACATGGAGATTGCTCAAGAGATCGTGAAAGTCCACACCTTCATCCCTGCGACGATTCAAGACTCTGAGCTGAGGATGATCCATCTCAAGCAGTGCATCGGTCTCAGCACACCGGTAGGGCTCTCAGCACTCCTCATCATGAACATCATAACCCTTGTTTTCAATGACCTCACTTCTGGGAGTGTTGTTCTTTAATATTGTATTTCACGGGGGGCATTTCAGCACTATTTGTAGAGAAAATAATATTTTTTGTTGGCTTTTTTGTGTTGAACCTTGAGCAATAACTGCTGATTAAAACAAAAAAACTCTTTACCCAGGTGGCTCTCTACAATCTTCTGATGGGATCAGTGGACCCATTAGTGAGTATTTCTACCAGTACAGTCCAATTGTATTTATTGGTTTATTCAACTGGGACAGAGGCAGTTTCTCATCAGTAGTCCCTTGACAGTGGGCAAGTAATTGGTTGAGCTTTTGTGTGTTTGGTTTTAAAATCCAAAGTTCTTTAAAATCCAACCTCCCAGTGACTGCACGGCGACATATCCTGCAGCTGCTTCACCGTAAAACGGTCTCATTACTTGAAGTCTTGTACTGTGTTCTCCGCGCACACCTCCTTTCCTGACACCTGCTGACCGCTGCAATTATTCAGCTGTGTTTTATCCTGGTGGCCTTGTGCTCAGGTTCTTGGCTTTAAGCCGCTGGAAAGAGTCTCTTTAGATAAGCAAGGACAGTCCTGGACTACCTTTTTAAAAACTAATATTTCTGTCTTTGACATAAGTTTGTAGAAGTTCTGATTGACTGTGATAATAAAACACATTTCATTAACCAACAAAACAGCATTTTACATGGTTCTCATCTTACCATGGAGGGTTTCAAGGGGCGGTCATACCATAATTTTTCCCTCTTTTTTATTCATTACATTTTTTTATCAAATAGGTTTTATTAAAAGACAGATTTTAAAGAAGGATTGCAAATACAAGTCATAATAATAATAATAATAATAAAAAAATTCCCTTACCAGACCTGTTTACATTAAACTGTGAAATATGGTAAAAAGATGTGAACTATTACAATATGAATTGATGCGTCAGTCCATCGAGATAACAGAGAAAAGAGCCCTAGATTTTGTCAAACCGCTCAGTTTTGCCATTTGAACAGTAGCGATTTTTTTATTTTTTCCAAATGAAGAGTGGAATTCATCTCTCCAAGCCATAACTACACCATAGGTACCTCCTTCTTCTTCCAGGACAATAGTACTCATTTCTTAGCTGGAGTTCCACTGTATGCAAGCAGTTTGTGTTGTCCTCCCGATAATGGATGCCCATGTTCAGAAAGTCCAAGAATGATCAATGCTGGGTCAGGCTGCATTTGCACCCTGAAGATTTCTGAAAGTACATAAAAAATTCCATTCCAGTAAGCCTGTATTCTTGAGCAGAAAATAAAACTATAGGACAAATCTGCATCTACTGAATTAGATATGTCACAAACAGGTGAGACATTTGGGACAATTCAGTGCAGTTTGTTTTTTTGAATAATGTAGCCTGTGTATGACCTTGAACTGAATAAGGCAGTGTCTAGAATTGATAGAATGCTCATTAATATCTCTTAAACTCTTTTGCCATATTATCATCAGAAATTTCCACTCCCAAGTCCATTCTCCCAGTCTTCCTTAATAAATCTAGTAGGGAATTAAAAGACTGCAGCAGATCATAAATTATTGATAATGCTTCTTTACTTCCTTTACATTGACCGAGACACTTGTCAATAATTGAGGGTAACGTATAATCCGAGGAGGTATATGAGCACGTACATAATTCATAATCTGTAGAAATCTTAAAAAAAAATGATTTTGGGGAAGTTTAAATTTCTGTTGCAGCTGGCTAAAGGATACTAGAACCCCATCGACAAAAAGGTCTTTCCATTGCATACAGGTCCTGTCCGCCATACCGTCCTTTCCTGACTGTAAATGAATGTGTCTTGACTAATGTGTATACCGTGACTGTTACACTGCTGAATGGTGCTTTGCCTCCTGCAGGAGAGTCCCGTTCCAGTAGGCTGGAGTAGCCTGCTGGTGATCAGTAATGTTCCCAACACGCCGTCTGGCTCCTCTGAGGTCCAGAAACTGGTGCGACGCTTTGGTACCGTCATCAAGACCCTAGTGCTCAACAATACGGTTAGGGTTCTTTGTCTGCGCAGCTGCAAACATTGGTGTCCTGAGTCCCAGCCGCGGCCTGGGTTGATAAATCTGGCACGGCTCGCGCGAGGAAACCCCGCGTGCTGCTGACGTGATGTTATGGCTCTTCCTGCTCAGGTCATTTGTGAGATGGCGACTGCAGCCATGGCCCTGTCTGTCTACAAACGCTTCCAGACGTTTCCGTGCATCATCCATAACAACCCTCTGTTCTTCTCCCGCAAGCCTGACCCCAAGGCCAACACGCAGCCCAAAGTCATCACTGCATACCTGGATTCATCCGAGGTCGGTACTTTCAGAACTGATTGGCAGTGATCGGCGAGAGTTATGGGACGTCCATTTAGACACTTTATTTATTTTTTTTTTAAATCTACTACTAGTGTACTCGAACTCATATCAAACACCTGAATGCTGGTGCCTGATGTAACGCTGCTCAATCCCTCCTTGTCTTTGGTCATAGGATACACCTGCAAATGGCAAGCGCAGCCAAGCAGCTGCAGACGAGGAGCAGACCGCACATGAAAAGGATTCTGAATCTCCGTTGGAGGGGACGGAAAAAACCGGCGATGGGATGGACGAGAAGCTGGAGAGCGCCGAGAAGACAGTTGCTGAAGACGAATCTTTGGGGGGAAACGGGAGCAAAGACGACGAGAGGAAAAAAGACGAGCTCGTTGGTGCTGTTTGTGACTCTCTGGCCGCACCAGACGCCAAACCAGAAGCAGGCCTGGAGACAGCCATGAGCGAAACATCAGCGGTAGAAACTGTCATGGAGACGGCAGAAGACAAGAATAGCGTCAATGCATCCAAAGCAGTACATGACGAGACTCCTGCTGCTGAAGAGACAAAGCCATCTAGCTCTGATGGCAAAGACGTTTCCCAGGAGACGGCCGTACCAAAGCTCCCCAAGGTAATACAACCCCGCCGATGTCCGTCTGCTTCTGCTGCTGGACCAAGACCGTTCTCCCGAGTAGCTAAAGTCACGAACCTCCAGCATATTAATTGATATTTGTGAATTTTGACATCTCATTTCAATCCACCAGGTTACTCAAGAGATGGTTAACGCTCTGCTCGTGGAGTGCCGAACGAGAACCGCCAGCCATCCCAACAACGCAGCAACCTCCACCAATGGGGAACAGGGGGAAGCACAAGTGGAGGCGGAGCAGGGCGACAAAGCCGCAGAGGAGACAAAAGAGGCAGCCAAGAACCCCACCGAGGAGGAGGAGGAGGTGAAGCGGGAGCGAAAAGAGACTGAGGCCAGAAAGGAGAAGGAGGCCCGGGAGAAGGAGAGGAGGGCCAAGAAGGAGAGGGAGCGGGATGACAGAGCCCGGCGGGAGAAGAGGGAGGAGGAGAGGAGGGAACGAGAGAGGAGGGAGAGGAAGAGGGCGTACGGGGAAGGGTGCTCAGGGTCGAGGTCGTCTTCCAGGTCGGAGAGGTACAAGCAGAGCTCGTGGAGGGACGACCCGCTGAACAACTCTGAAGCTGAGGCCCAAACGGTGAGACGACACGTCGGGTCCGAACGGGTCGAACGTGGCGCCGGGCGTTCTCATCCTCAGGTCCATTAACTCTTTTGTCTTGTCGTACTGTCAGGTAGAGGAGGAGGACGTTGACGAGTTCCCGTTCAACATGAGTGACTTTGTGACGCTAGACGAGGTGGGAGATGTGACCGAGCTTCCCTGCTCTCCTTCTGCCGCTGTTCCCACGGACACCACGGAGGGACGGGACGACGCTCCCACATCCGTCCAACAGGACGCCCCCGCGGTACGTTTCAGCTTCTCGGTATCACATACAGCTGTTTCTCTATATGCTTATTGGGGGGGCTCTGAGGGTGCATCGCAAGTCTCTCCTTTGTCATTTCCTCGCCCCACAATCCTCGCTTTCGACTACTGCAGAGATGAGTCGGTAGTCTGAAGTGATCCCTGAGCGCAGCGTTTGTCACCCAGGTAGCCGTGACACCTGTGAGCCCCGTTAGTGCAGAAGCGTCCACCGCTGGGACAGCCCGCTGTCAGCTGAGCGGCTGCTTCACCTGACGCTGCGTTTCTGCTCCTCACGTGGAAAAGACTCAAGTGAGGCACACGTGGCTGCCATTAGGAGGCCTGGGACGCCCCCTGGGCCTTTCATGTCCTCACGGTCCTCTTCCTGTTTTCTGTTTCCAGGACCCACCCACGGAGGTTACCACGGAAACACCAGCGTCAGACACCACAGAGGTCCCGGTGAAGTCTGACGAGCACGTGTCGGAGTCCGAAGCTGTGCTGACATCTGAGACTGAGGCCGGTGTAACACCTGCTCTGGTCCTCGCAGCGGCAGCATCCCCCCCCCCGGCTTCCCCCAGCCAATCACATGTGCCCATGTGCCACCCAGAGGCACCTGAGACAGGTACACCCTCACACTGATTGAACCGAAGGTAGATATGTTGTCCTTTTATTTTAGGTTTAAAATGGTGTCTTCCTGGTTTTGTTTAGAAACTGCTCGGGCAGCTGCTCTGGACTCCACCAACGAGGTTGAACCGCTTCCCACGCCTGCCCCAGCTGGCTCCTCGTCGAACAGCCCGGCGAGGGAGGAAGAGGGGCAAGAGCAGAGCCGGGCTAAGGCGGAGGAGGTGGTGGCGGCGTCGGGCAAACCCGAGGAACGGGGGAACGTTCAGGATGCAGAGGACAAAGAGACGGGTACGGCTTATTAAAACAGGGACTTTGTTTTGATCAGAACCTTTGGTGGCAGCAGTGGCTACATCTTCATTTGGCTGCTTAGATGGGTCGGGGAAATGAGCAGAAGAGTGTGGTTGTGTTGGGAAGGTCCTGCAGATAGTTATTCACCTAAGTTTCGGCAACGCATCCTGCCGGAGTGCGTACTGTCCTAATCGACCTCCTCTTGAAAATGTGCGGGACGATGGCGCCTTGTGGTAGGGACTTGCCCGTATGGGAAAAGCACGATTACGTTACCTGGATACGTGCTGCTGAGTAAAACCAGGTCGTCTTACATCAGTCCCTGTTCCAGACTTTACAGAGGTCTCTGTCTCTCACAGGAAAGCACCAGAAGTCCGAAGAGCAAACAAACACCGAGGACGAGAGCGCGAAGAAGAAATTAAAGACAGAAACTCTCATGAGCACGGACTCCTCCCTCCCTCCTTACGACCCCAGCAACCCAGTTGGTAAGACGCCCGCCCGTCCGGGTGTGTTCACCATGTCCGCCAGTGTGTTTTCACTTTTAGGTTAATCTCTGGGTTTTTTACATGCGGTCGACAGCTGATCGAGCTCGCTTACGTTGGTGTGTGTGTGTGTGTGTGTCCACAGGTATGGAGTTCTTGGTCCCGAAGACGGGTTTCTTCTGTAAGGTGTGTAATAGGTTCTTCAGTGGAAGCAAAGAGGCAGAGATCAACCACTGCAAAACCCTCAAACACTATGAGAACCTACAGGTAGGCAACACACACACACAGTTATTTGTGTGGATATAGCACAAAACTAGAATTAATTCTAGTTTTCTCCCCTAAGGTTAGCAACAGGCCCTTTGGAGACCAAGTTCTGATTGTCTGGAAATAAGCATGGTCACTAAAAGTCTTCCCAAACCTCTGTCGCTCTCAGACCACACCATCCACTTTGCTCCTGGGCTTGTCATCCCTGTCCGTTTGTAGCAAACCCAGCCATACGGGAACTTCTGGAAATCTGAGGAAGTCTTCAGTGACCAAAGCAAATTTGCCGTTTTTTGCCACATTACATGTTCTTTTGACACTAGAGAAACACTAATCAAAGCCTGCAGGCGTACGAGAACTCAGTGGCCTGTAAAGTAGGATTCATCAAAGCATGAGGCCTCAAATCTTTTCTGGTCAAACGGGGAAAGTCCCCCGTCTTATATTCCAGTCTAATCCAGTTTCCTTGGTCATTCTCTTCCAGAAATACTTGCCGACCACGAAGATGGCGACTGCGATTGCCAAACCTGTTTCCAGCTGAGAGAAACTCCTGACTGAATTAGCCATTCCCCCCCATTTTGTATTGTCTCTTCATTTCTCACCAAGGGTCCAGATTCTCATGTTGGCGTAGATTAGTCTCACTCCCTGTCTCTGTTTGAATATGTGGTATCAGTTTTCATGTACAATCTAAGAGAAAACAAGTGGGAACTGTGTGCAGTGGAATATGGCTGACAGTAAGAACTGTGCACAATCAATAAAATGTTTTTCTAAATGGTCGGTCATCACTCATTCACTATCCGAATGTCTGACAGTTTAATAGTATTTGATAAGCCCGCCCGTTTAACGGTTTTCACTGCAGGGTTTGGGAACAGGGGACAAACATTCAAAACGGAATTGGTTTCTCAAGACTATGTACACCATCACCAGCGTCACATCGCTTAACCACAAAGTAAAACAAAAAAACCTAGCTTTGAAGCGTCAAATTACAAGTTCACACCTGCAGTCATTTATTGTCATATATACTGAGAGCATTTGAGGCAGTCTACCATTCAGTTTACCGACAGGGTTCCTGCTCTCTGGCTGGTAGAAGCCGCACACTCAACATCATCACCCACTTTATTTCCACGCTCCTCTTGCCCGTGGGCGCTTGGCCGTCGGTTGCTAATGGGAGCACTAGAATGGATTGCGTAGCTCGGTTTAAATTTTATAAATCTTCCCCGTCGCAGAGGTGCTCGTTGTGGTCATTCTGTTAAAATAGTGATCATCAACAACACAGGCGTGCAGGTGATTCCAACAGTATTGGTGAATATATATATATATATATATATCCAGCATGTACAAGGATACACACGGATCACTGAAATGTCGCCACACCCTCCCCCAGCTCCACTTATTAAGGCCGTTTCCTTGTGTACTATTGGCTACGCGTCCAGCGGCGGTCGCTGGAGCGTTTGTATATTATGTATAGCCACGTCGCAGCACTTTTCTGTTGCCTACCAGTCTTCGTCTGCCCCGTTGGTACAACCTTGTGCTTGACATCGCTTCCTCTGTAACCCGGGGCATAATAACTTTTCAACCCACCTATGTATACTTTGGGTTTTTCTGTTTTATCATAGTGTGTGTGTGTGTGATACTGCTGTTTTACCACTGTACCTCTGCTGTTGCCAAATGCAATTTCCCCACTGCGGGACAAATAAAGGCTTGACTGACTGACTTAACTGCGTAGATTAAATAGCAGAAACATGCATGCACATGTTTCTTGTTGGATTTAGAAAGCCATGCCGACTCATGGTCTCCTTTTCATAAGTCCCACTCATAGTGAAATCAAAGTTCCGCTCAAGTTAAAAAAAACCTACTACAGGGCGCACTGCATGGATTTGACTGATTTTGAATGTTTGGGTGTACCTGCCCATATGGGCTCAATAGACCGCAACAACAACCAGGATGGCAAATGATAATATCCTCATCAAATCCAAATACTGTATATGATTCCACAAATTCAAAAAGAGAACATTTCCAAACGTTCAATTTCCCTGACATTATTGGCACATAATGCTGGACACAGTGTTCCCTGTCTTAGTTGCCAAGCAATTTTTAGGACTCTTAGATAAAAATGTCCTCGTTAAAGAGCCGACTCAACGCGTTACTTGCAGACGACCGAAGTAAATCGGGGTTCTTCGGCGCATTTATTTCAAACAGACGATTCCTCAAGTCACTGTACGTGGGGCAGTGGAACACGAGGTGCAGTTCACTCTCCACGTCGCCGAGATCACAAAAACACACTGCTCTTCAGGAATACCTTTTAAATCCGCGTACCTCAATAGCTTTATTAACCTACAGTTAATGGTTCTTGTTTGAAACTAAAATGTAAATGACAAACTGGAAATACTGCAGAAACCCCTCTTGGCCAAGAATAACTGTGCGCCCTGTCCCAGAGCTCAACTCTTTCACACCTCCGCTTTACAAGACTTGACGCCCGCCCCATGTCCCCTTCCGCAGCCCACTTAGCAGTGTACTTGTGCACCCCAGGAACGCGCCTCGTGGCTTGACCCTGGATAGCGTTACTGTCCAACGCCACACTTCTGCAGCATGAAATCAAACTGAGCCCCCTATTGAATCAGAGAGTTGAAAAACCAAGGTCAGGACACCGTTTCACTTTGTTCCCCACGGCCACCCTAATGCTCTTGCTGCGGACTCTGCCAACATAGTCCTGAGCAATCCCGCCTTACCAGGAACAACCTGAGGGCTCCTGAAAGGCAGCTGCATGGGGAGCAGGGCCACTGACCATGGAAAAACGGGCAAAGGTGCACGGTGTGTACTCCTGGTGGAGTGGCCCCTGATATTAAGAGGCAAAGACAGTCCCCTTGACCTGCATGCCTCTCCAATCACCTGAGCAATACAACTGGTAAAGCTCTTCTTGGACAGGGCGTGCCCTTTCCTATGGCCCCCATAGTAGACAAACAGGCTATCAGAGTGACGAGAGCCAGCAGTTGCCTGCACATGATGCCTCGAGGCCCTCACTGGGCACAGCAGTAATGCCGAATTAGCTTCCTCATCCTGTAGGCGTGAGGGGGTCATAAGTTCCAGTGAGTGCCATCCGAGTTCCAGCGCACGCACTAGGCATGGAGCTCACTCACGCGCTTAGCTGATGCCGTCGGCGGAAGAAAAGCAGCCTTTGCTGACAGCCGCTTTAGCCCCGCCTGCCCCAGAGGCTCAACGGGACAAGTTGCAGGCGAATATCTGGGCTCCGATATTTCCTAGACAGAAAGACTTCTTTTCTGGACAGTTATGACGCTCCAAAAACCCCTCACGGATATTTAATGATAGACTTGACTCTCATTTGTCCAGATGGGGTTAGAACGGGTCTACTACCTGGAGAACTGTCCGGTGTGTACTTCCCCAAGAAAAACTAGGATGTCCGCCCGTTTGAAAAGAATCGCCGAAGTCATACAGGCTTTGTGTGCAATCAGTCCCAATCTTTTGAAAGGAAACATTGTCATCGCCGCCTGTCAATATAAAAAACTAAAGCGTCACAAGAAACACATCAGTAGACTCAAAAAGGAGGATTTGAATGACTCTGCTCGCATCTGTTTTTTACGGTTCCTGGAACCGCTTGTGAGCGGACTGATTCCTAAATGAGTGAGAAAATGCATCCGATCGATCTGATGCATCGGGTCGCTCCTGAGCAATCAAACCACCGCGTACGGCACATCCAAAAGACTTCTGAAAATATCAGGCAGACGGCGGGAAATGACGTGGATGGACAAATGATAGAGGTTTCTGAATTATACAGGATTATCGCAGGATGAAAAAATGCCGCACGTCCGTTCATTCGGCAGATTTTTCATGTGAAAGAGCCATCTTTTCTCCTCTTTTCTAAAATACACCTCTGCACCTTCAGACAGACTTCCTTCCTTCGACGGATTCCCTTTTGATCTGTCTGATTTTGCTCGTTGCCCCGGCTGTTTCTGTCTGGCCAGGATCATGACAGGCGCTCCCTCTCGACCTTCTGACCCCTGACCTTGATTAGGGGATCACTTACTAACTGCATGGCCTACGAAGTCTGATGCAATGTTCCTGGCGGCTGATTTAAGATCAGGTTTTACAATGCAATTGTTTTACCAGGGGTGCTACAAAAGGAAATCATTTTGAAAATGCAGACCCTATTCCTCTCCTGTACATCACAGGGGCTCCATAAAAACCTGGGATCGCTTTGTGTAAATGTCTCAGATTACCTATCAAGGCAGGCAGGGGTCCCGAACCAGGGAGTCAGTCCGGCAGGCTAACAATCCGACAAGGAGCAGGTGGGGGGAATCAGAAGTCCTGGTAATCAGGCAAAGGTCCAAAACGGGTGTGTCAGGCAAAACACATGACGGATGCTGTAAAGCTGAAAAAAAGTTAACACACCGGACAATCTGGCGGCGAGCAAGTGAAAGGGGCTGCTAGACATACTAATTGGGGAAGGAGGAGCTGCAGGTGAGGGGGAGTGGGGTGAAGGCCAGGCGGCTTTCACACTCTTTTTCACATACCGTTAAACTAATCAGTTAGTAGCCCAGGCCTTTATTTGCTTCAGTCACCGAACTCAACCTGCCATTATTTGAGACAGGCATCTATATGGGACAGGCCTTTAATTCCTTTGCCCAGCAAAGATAGGAAATATGGTAACGCTGAAGCTATGCTGCCCGTGTGTCTCGTTCACGGATGCATAACGTCAAACGATTTAGTAACCCGAGCAACCTGCCCGTTCTTTCGCTTCACGGCCCATGAAAGGCCCGGCAGTCGCTGGATAAAACCCTGAGCTAACGTTACCAGGGACGGCCATGTTGGCTTGTGCGCCCCAAGTTCATTGTAGTTCACTGGGCGGTTTCACACAAAACCTAAGATCAAATTGGGACTTTCATGCAAAATGTCATTTAAAATGCCAAATCGCATCTGTGTAATGCATGGCACAATTCAAACGGGATAAGAAATGATTAGTCTCTGGCCATTATGCCTGACATATTTATTCTGAAATAAGGTCCCCTGGGGGCCTCTCGCAGACCCACGGGCTGAAGAGAGGTTCCAAACATTATATCAAACATTTGTCCCAGTATGGATTCAAGGATCCTAACACAGGGAGCACGGGTTCACTGCTTTCAGTATACCAGCCATCTACACGTTTCTGCTACAACACGGACCTCAGATCAGCCATCCGTGGATCCAGTCTACATGCTGGCGATTGCAACAGCACTACGAATAAAAAAGGTTGTTAAAACAGGGAAATCAGGAAGCGCGGAGTCTAAAACCGGCATCTGCTCCATTATCTGAAAGAAACCGGGCTGACGAAAACACTGGCGTGAAAGCGTTTGTCTGGTGAAGAGGATGGGTAACTCTGGTCCACACGCCAACATAGCAGGCGGCGGCGGTACGCTGGCCGCCAGCCGCCATAAAGCGCAATAAAGAGGAGGAAGAGCGCAGAGGCGCCTCCCAAGGACGCATGGCAGAGTGTGTGCTCGGAGGGGGAGGGACGCCATGCCGCCGCCGCCGTGATCAATGTGGGAAGCGACTGCCGACGGCCAGCACGTCCACACTGAGCGGTACGTATTTTCTGTTGATTTCACTGGCGATTTTGGCTGCAGCTGCGGATGGCAGGCGATCGGGGCGGGGCGGGGCGGCTGCTGCTGATGCTGCAGCTGCAGGGTGCTGAAGGATGCTGCGGGATGCTGAGGGATGCTGGACTGACGGGCGTCTTTCTGTGTTTTGGCCGCTGGAGATGCCTCCATGCAAACCAACAAAGCTTTTTCAAACACGCCTAGAGTGCAGTGGCAAGGGGTGATGTGTTCAAGAGCTCAACCAAACAGGCACCTGTCTGCTTCCCTCACATCCTTAGGGTTAGGGGGGGGGGGTCTGGTGGTAGTCATTCATTGCAGGGGTGTTGCCTTTTCCTCTGGGCTCCAGGAATGAGACATCATCCTCACTTAATGACAAAGTGTTTGTGGCCCCTTACTTTAACCCATAGCTCAGTGAATCCTAAATGTCCATGTCCTCTTTGCTACACAGTTTTTGCGGACACTGTTTTTACGATTCTGTCAAGTAGCCTGCCTAGGTACCCGTTAGTCTATTCCTATATCCAAAAACCCCACCATGAGGGGAAAAAAAGGCTGCGCAGCTAGTGGTTCCATTTGCCATGACATGAAATGTTCGTCAACATCTGCTGGCGTGAGATGCACCATTATATGAAAACAAAGAAGCTGGGTAAAGAGGGTATTATTGCAGATTCAGTGCAGTAGCTTACCATCTAAGTTAACCCATGGGCTCTTGTGGCATCGAAGCATCAAGCTACACTAGAAATCAAAAGAGGAACTCCCCCCCCCCACCACGCACAGAGTTTTATTTGCCTAGACATATCTGTCTGCAATTTCTGCCACAACCAATATAATTATATAGAATGCAACTTCTTTCTACTATTAGTCCACATGTTGGTAGCATGCACCTGTTCATATTTTTCCGTATTGAACATAGCAACAAAACGATATTTTACAGGGCTCTGTGTTGCAAGATTTACAAATGTAGTATTTATTGAAAGCCTAGTACCTTGTACATAGGTTTGTATTTTTTGTCAATGTGTACTGTGGAGTGGATGTTTTTATGCCAAAACACTGTCTATTTAAAAAGTATTTATCATCCAGTACTGACCAGAAATGTAATAAATCTGAAATACACAGTTGATGCTTCAAACAAACGAGATTGCCTAATGTGCCATCTGACCACGTCTAAAGGCCAAAGTCCTGTCTGTTCCAAAGGGACACACTCAAAGGGCTCCCTTGTGCCTTTTTTTCAGAATCTGCCAGGTATATGTACACATCCAAGGAATTTGACTCCGGCTTTTTGTTGCTCTCAGTGTAGATACATAGAAATAGACAAATACAGCTAAAAACAAGGACAATAAGTTCAATAAGGTAGACAAACATTATATATATATATATACACATACACACACACACACACACACACACACACAGCAGGGAAGATAAGTATTTGACACGTCAGCATTTTGATCAGTAAGGGGATTTCTAAGTGGCCTATTGACAATTTCCAACAGATGTAGCCATCAAGCCAAATATTGAATTCATACAAAGAAATCAGAACGTTTAAGCATACAAGTTGAGTCATAATAAATGTCACAGGGAATAAGTATTGAACACACTTCATTTAATACTTTGTAGAAAAGCCTTTGTTGGTGATTACAGCTTCTAGACGCCTCTTGTATGGAGAGGCCAGTTGTCTGCATTGCTCAGGGGTGATTCTGGCCCATTCTTCCATACAAATGGTCTTTAAATCTTGACGGTTCCTTGGGCCTCTTTTATGAACTTAGATCTTCAGTTCTCTCCATATATTTTCTATGGGATTTAGGTCAGGTGATTGACTGGGCCATTCAAGCAACTTGATTTTCTTTCTTTGAAACCACTTCATTGTTTCCTTGGCCTTGTGTGAGATCATTGTCTTGCTGAAATGTCCACCCTCTTTTCATTTTCAGCGTTCTGGTAGATGGCAGCAGATTTTTATCCAGAATGTCCTGGTACAGTTCTCCATTCATCCTGCCTTCAATAATATGAGGTCTGCCAGTACCCCTTGCTGAAAAGCAGCCCCAAACCATGATGCTTCCACCCCCAAACCTAACTGTTGGTATGGTGTTCTTGGGGTGGTGGGCAGTGCCATTTCTTCTCCAAACATGACTGCCAAAAAGTTCAATTTTGCTTTAACCTGACCATACTATAGTCTCCCAATAACCCACAGGCTTCTCCAAATGCGCTTTCGCAAACTTTAACCGAGCCTCAACATGCTTTTTGTTCAGCAATGGAGTCTTGCATGGTTAGTGTGCATGGATGCCATGGCAGTTCAGTGCATTCGTTATAGTTTTCTTTGAAACAACAGTACCTGCTGATGCAAGGTCTTCCTGAAGTTCTGCCCGAGGGGTTCTTGGCTCTTGGAGAACTCTCCTGATTATTCTTTGGACTCCTCGGACAGGGATCTTACGTGGAGCACCTGCCAATTTATGGTGAACTGATGGTCTTTCTATTTCCGGATAATGGCCCCCACAGTGCTCACAGGAACATTCAGCATTCTGGAAACCATTCCCATCAAAATGCTTTTCAACGATAAGATTATGAAGATCTTGAGAGAGTTCTTTGCTTTCACCCACCATGAAGTCTTTCCTGTGTGCCTCCTGGGTCATGAGAAGCCTTTATAGGCCATCAATTAGGACTAAAGCAGCTGATATGAATTAGTACTGATAGGGGGCAGGGTTTCTCTCTCAATACTGACAGATTTCAGGTAATCTCCTGGCTTTCTGTGCCATTTTGCACCTTGTTATCTTCATGTGTTCTTACTTATACTTATTCCCTGTGTCATTTCACTTTATTTCTTTTGACTCAACTTGTGTACGTAAATGTTCTAAATTTCTCTGTATGAATTCAATATTTGGCTTGATGGCTACATCTGGTGGATATTTTGTGTCATTAGCTCACTTAGAAATCCCCTTGCTGATCAAAATGCTGATGTGTCAAATAATTATTTTCCCCGCTGTATATTTGAAAAGTACAAAAACCAACAACAGTAACACTTGTAAACAGAAAGAAAATTGGTGCAAATGGTGCAGAAACAAATCAGATGAATGTAACTAACTAACTAACGAACGTCTACTTCCTTTCTATCTCTAAAAAACAAAAAAAAACTTAACTTTTCTAGTGTGCACAACTGTAAACGTGGCGAAGTGAAAGAGGAATGATGTTGTTGGTGCTGCTAGATAGCTGTGAAACAGAGGAAAGGTCACAGTCGTTGTTTCTTGCTCCCGGAAGTTGGTCCCTAGCACCTCATCCCGATGACATCACACGCGTCGTGAAAGAATGCAAAGTATGATTGATCGGGGACCGACGTGTAGTCCGTCATGTCTCTCGGCTAAGTCAGGGCAAGAATTTATGACTGTAATTACCTAAATCTGACACAGTGACCATTTTAACTGACACAAAGATCATTTAGGCTGAACTTGGCATTAGGATGGTAATGAGGGAGGGGCAAGTGCTGCTCTTTCACTTTCCTTACCCCTATTTATCCTCCGCTCACAAGCCTGCTGCTCTAACACAACAGAAAATGTGCCCAACCTGTGCAGTTTATGCACATGTCCGCATCAATTGCTTTATGTATATTAATAACTAGACAACAAAGTGTAGGAAGGAGAGTATTGGTGTAAGATCAATACAGTACTGAGGTTCAGCGGGGCCCTGTTGATATTGATGCACTCTGTACCATCTCTTATGAAGCCCAGGACAGAAAAAGTACATCAAGCTCGAGGACTAGATTTCTACTTCTATTTCTACCCAAGAAGCTCAAACATATAACATGGTGCTGTCTCGTTTTGTTTTTCTCTCTGTCACCGTCTGTCTGGAGGTCAGTGATGACATCACTTGGGTATTGTCTGACCCTTGCCAATTCCTAACCACATTACCATGGCAACAAGAAGAAAAGGTAAGTTTGACAGTGCCTGTGTTCATGTGTCACTGTGTGTGTGTTAGTGCTACTGTGGACTAGACTGTGATCTTCATTCCTGTCAGAGTCGGAATCAGGTTTATTGGCCAGGTATGCGTGCACATACAAGGAATTTGACTCCGGTTTTACGTTGCTCTCCCTGTGTATCCACTGGGAGAGCAACGTACAGTTAGTATACATAAAATTAGTATAGCCATCCCCTGTCCCATCCCACTCCTAGGTCCTGTCCCCATCCCAGAAGACTGACTCCTGTCCCATTTCGTTCCCGTGTTGTGATTTTTTGTTTTTCTTGTTTTAGACAATGCAATGATGTTGGTTTGATGTTCTCGCCATCCTTTGACAGTTTTTTATTTACACAATTTGACCGGTACGTTGGCTGGTTCACCTGTGGTAATATGGCATTAGAGATAATCCAAAAACCAAAAATGAATTCAAGGCACAAACTTTTCAACCTCCCCAATAAATGGAAAATAGGTGCAGAAAGAATGAACCCTAAACATACCCCAGAGGGTGGCCTTGACAGTTATAAAAGGTTGTGTCCAAACACTGAAAACACTGCAAGAAAACGTAGGACTAGCACTATCAGAGTCAGCTAACACATTCACAATGAGTCCAGGGAGTTTATATGTTGCTATGCAGCAACAAACGTGTGTCCGCATTTCCTGGATTGAGGGTGGTGCACGTCCCAGCAACACTGACACTCCTCTCTGAAGGTGCACTTGTTGCTGGTATTGCCACTAGTCCACCTGACCTCTCCTGCCAGAAGTTGAGAAGGGACTGGGAGCCAGTCGTCTTTGCCGGCTCGTTTATATATTTTAGCACTAGTTGGCGACCCCATGACTCCTTAACAGTGTCACCACTGTCCTCCTCCCTCTTGCGAAGAAGTTGTGCTTCTTCTGAGGCAAAAAGACAGATTGTTGTAGAACAATGCACTTTGAATTATAATTCTTTGTATAGTGTAAAATACCTCCATCTATCCATCTTCTTCCGCTTATCCGGGGCCGAGTCGCGGGGGCAGCAGTCTAAGCAGGGACGCCCAGACTTCCCTCTCCCCAGACACTTCCTCCAGCTCTTCCGGGGGAATACCGAGGCGTTCCCAGGCCAGCCGAGAGACATAGTCCCTCCAGCGTGACCTAGGTCTTCCTCCCGGTTGGACACGCCCGGAACACCTCCCCAGGGAGGCGTCCAGGAGGCGTCCGGGACAGATGCCCGAGCCCCCTCAGCTGACTCCTCTCGATGTGGAGGAGCAGCGGCTCTACTCTGAGCTCCTCCCGAGTGACCGAGCTCCTCACCCTGTCTCTAAGGGAGCGCCCAGCCGCCCTGCGGAGGAAACTCATTTCGGCCGCCTGTATCCGGGATCTTGTCCTTTCGGTCATGACCCAAATCGACAGGTAAATAAAGAGCTTCGCCTTACAGCTCAGCTCTTTCTTCACAACAACAGACCAGTACATTGACTGCATCACGGCGGAAGATACACCGATCCGCCTGTCGATCTCCCGTTCCGTCCTACCCTCACTCGTGAACAAGACCCCAAGATACTTAAACTCCTCCACTTGAGGCAGGAACTCTCCACCAACCTGAAGGCGAAAAGCCACCCTTTTCCGGCCGTAAAATACATATTTGATAATATTGATGGAAGTAATGTACAACTTGTAGGAAATGAGTGTGTGGTGCCTCTCCATAAGTGAAGGAGAGCATTTTGTACCGTCCGAATGCAATGACTGGCTGGGTTTACTGCAAGTCCTGTGACTACTACAGTCACTCGATCCCCCCCCCCCCCCCCTGTTTTTCAGAGCATTTAATTTTTTGATTTGTATTGGTATATAAAGACACTTTCACCAAATATGAAAAAAAAGGTTTTAGAGAGACATTGCCTACCCTACCATTTAAGCAGCAATACCAGGCAGGCATGACACTCTATTATAGTGCATGACAACAGGTTGATGATGATGCTGTGCTGTGGGTTTCTCCTCATCCAAGAGGTCAAACGCGTGTTAATAAGGTTTATGTTATGGCTGGGACACAGGAAAGTCTGATGTCTGATCCTTAAAATGCTGCCACCGCCTTTGAGCCATTATCTGTCACAAAGACAGTGTCCTTGACCTCAACTCCAGTCTCGTCAACCTCTTCTTCTTTGCTTATCCTTGCCCAGGATGCCCTGTTCCTATATGTTAGGTTAAAAAAGCAGTACAAACATGAAAGATTAGCAACCCTAAACATACGAATTGTATTACATAGTAATAGTCAACAGTAATTTAATTTTACTTATAAAGTGCTTCAACTAGAAGTCAGAGCACTTTACAATAAATATAAAATACACTATATAGTACATTACTATATTAATAGGACAATAAGTATCGTGTAACACAGGTAAGTATATGCATACATCATACAGGATACTGAGAGCAAGAGAGACATCGGAAGGATTGGTTCCACAGTCCTTCTGATGTTGCCATGGGTTTTGACTCCCCCAACCTTGTGGCCAGGGTCCGGTTCAACATCTTCCAAACAAAGAATGTAATGGAGCGTAATTGGGATGTAGTGTGTGTTTGTCCTCCCTTCTGCCCAACGCTCAGTGGTTTCAGCACAGTCTGGGCCCTAAAGGAATTGAGTCTCATGTTAATTGCCATTTTAGGCCTCGCATGATCCTCCATGTAAAACAGATTCAGAAACAATTCAGAATATTAATGATGAAGCAGTTTTATAAAAAAAACGAAACAATGTACTCGTCTTCGACGTGGCGACGGCTCCGACCTCGGCGCTTCCCACATATTAGGAGCTCCTTAGCAACATTGATGAAGCTTTGTCTCCTGTACAGCAGGGCCTGTTGTGTTGGTTATCAAATAATTTACGAGCACAGTGTTTATTTACAGATCTAACTTTAGGGGTAAATGCAAGTGAGATACTCACTTGATACTCAGGTGAGAGCCCTGCCTAGCAAAACCAAGGGATTTGTTTTTAATTGATCTGCCTTTCACATCGGTGCTTTTTTTAAAGTAACAATCTTCCACTTCAGCACAGATTCTGCGTTTCTAGTAAACCATTGGTTATTAGTTTGTTCTAGACTAGCTACTGTGGCGTTTTCCAATAGGAAATAGTGGGCATGCTGTTAATTGGTCCAGATGTTTCTGTTGACTCACATCTGCTCTCCTCCATCTTTGTTGGCATCTTCAGTTTCCAGCTTTACAGAAATTCACTAAACATTTGTTGAAATACACATTTCTGTTTTTCTTTGTTGCCACTTTGGGCAATGAGACTTGTTGTATTTACCCATTATTTTCATTTCATTGCATCTCCATAATTGTACCTGCCTTGTTTTACTAGCTCGTTTTAAACCTGCTGTTTGTCTCCGTCGCCAGGCTCCACCTCCAAGGTGGGTGGGGTGCATTTCCCTGACGATGACGAGCCCCCCGGCTCTCCAACACGCCGAGACGACCAGTCCAACCTCTCTACTCTCATTGCTATCCCAGAGAAGGATGGCAGCTATTTGGTCAAGGTGTGTCCGTGTGTGTGTGTGTGTGTGTGTGTGTGTGTGTACATGGAAGCAAAGGGGCTGTTTCATGGCCAGTCATATGCATGCACTTATTTACACTGGTATTAGTCGCACTTGTGCAAGCCATTCAGGTCAGGGGTGTTACCAAAATGATCAGGGAACAATATGTGAATATTCACAGCAAATCTCACATCAATCTGACAGTGTTAAAATATATTGTTCATTCGCCAAGTGTTATATTAATTATGTAATATTATAAAGAGCAGGCCTACAGTCCAGACCTGCTCTATAAAGTGCAACGAGAGAATTAATTGGCGCTATATGAATAAAATTGAATTGAATTGAAGTGGCCAGAAACCCGACTCCAAATGAACGAATGATCATGTTGCTCCTTAACTGTTGGATGTGCTAATAAGAAACTGTTGGCTAACAAACAGTGGCCATTCTAGAGTGTGCTGGGGCCCTCGGCAAAAACAACCGGCGTTTATCACCATTATCTTATCAGAATCTGAAATATGTTATTGCTCCCCGAGGGGAAACTCGTTGTTACAGCAGCTCACTGTCACGTCAGTGCACACAAGAATGGAAGTACTGAGCAAAAAAATATAATACACTATAATACAGGTCAGAAAGTATAACATTTAAATAAGTGTGAAGTACAAAGTGGGTTTACCGGTTGATGATAATATTACAGTATAAAGCAATAGTGCATGAAGTGTCAAGTTACGTTTAGCTTATTAAGAATATAATGGGACGGAGGATATTGCACAGCAGCACTAGAAGTATAAATAAATATAAATAAATTAAACTGAAAACAGGGGTATTAACAAAAAATATTGTTCATGATCAATGTCCAGTTTAATGACTCAGGGTCACATCGACTAACACTTAGAGGGGGGAGTTAGAGAGTTCCTGACTTCCTGTGGCGCTCTGTGGTGCATTTTGGGAGGATGAGTCTTCCGCTGAAGGTACTCCTTTGCTTGACCAGCACGTCATGGAGCGGGTGGGAGACACTGTCCAGGGTGGCATGTAGAATATTATAAATAATATGACACTGACGTAAAATGTCCGATAGCTTAAAAATATTTATTTCAAATGCTCACATTAGTAGTTTTTTTAGACATTATTAATATAACGACTATTAAAAACCATGTAATTTTCAAAAGATACAGTAAAAGATCAATACAAAACCTAACATCAATAATGACAGGAACTGATATAAGAAAAGCAAACAGGGTGTATATTGTCATAAAGAATCTAGGGCATGTGTTATCAATTAAAGTGGAATAATGAACTTTCAGTTTTATCAGCATTTGGAGGGGGCACTTTAGCCTTCTCCTTTGCTGCTGTCAGAAACGTCGGTAATGATCCTGTGGAGAGGTACGAGAGTGATATGGTAGCCTATATGATACTTACTCAGTTGTGACACTTTTGTTATCTTTGGAAACTTTGGGATGATGTTCTGTGGGTTTGAAAATGTTTGGCCGCACAACATGAGCTTGTAGCGACTGCAGCCAAGCTTTCAGCAGAGCCTAACCAATAAATTGGCCCATATAAGGTAGTCGAAAGATATATCTATATTGGTGTATATGTCAGCCGATAAGTAACGAAAAATGTGCGTACAGAAAATACCAAAGTTATGTTTGAGTTCGTTTAGAAAGAGTGTGGCCTTTACCTAGTTTGTCCACCAGAGAGCACTGAGAAGTTCATTTTTCAAGTTTAGAGTTGTGCTCAGCACATATCTTATTCCCAAGTCTTCAAAACACAAAAAAAAATTAAAGGGAACCATATCAAAACTGTTTGACCAATACATTCATCTGCCGGCTGTAGTTTCAGTGTCTTTTGCAGATTGAGACTTCACATATAAAACGTATGATAAACTCATAAAATATGATGCACTGCTGCAGATGAAATAACCTGTTTATGTGGAGCAGTTAGCTTTAGTGCCACCTGGTCCAGCTATAACATAAAAATGATGCTTACTTTAGTGCCTCGATAATTGCACTCTGTGAAATGTCACCATACTTCAGTGTGAGTAGTTTTAATGTATTATTATTATTATTCACCACCACACAACCAGGAAAATGTAACACCAGCAACAACTGCTCTTTTATGGCTTCATTCCTCCTTTTATAGCTCTCTCTCCCCAAACCTCCCACTCTTTTTGTGTCAACCCAACCCCCTCCCTCTTCTATACTCCTCTCCTTTACTCCAGGCTGGTTTCCTGAAGAGCCACCACTGTTATGAGATTGTCTTCACCGTCCCTGATGTCCCCACACTTGGCAAAGACCTCTCCTGTATTCCCTCCACCCCTCCAACTCGGAGGTCCCCCAGCCTCTGCGTCCATCGCACAACCTCCACGCTGGAAGGTAAGTTCAAACAATGGAAACGAACAAATGCATTTCCATAACTATGTGTCCCTTACTTTATAATAAAAAAATATAAGTCAGAAGTAGGATTGGGGAATTGTACGATCATCGTTGTGTTCGATAGCTGATATGATTGGGTGGTGGGGTTCGAACCTGTGGTCTTAACCCTCTCTCTGTCACTAAGTCAGAGACGCAGCAGTGCAGGGCTATGCATGAATATACAAGCAGGCGAATGGACATGGAGACTGACTATAATACAGCCTGTAGATAACTGTGAGGTCTCAGATGAATTGATCCACGTTTGCTGCAACGCAATGCAAAGTCCTCCAGCAACACACTGCTTTATACAATCACGTGCATGCACGCGCGCATTCCTGGAAGCACACCTGGTTACCTCACAATCATAAAGATGAAGAATGAAAGCACTTTTGCGTTTTATAGAGTCACAAGGTACAGCCCCAAAATTAGACCCTGGCATTTTATTTAACGCAATGGTTCAGCCGCATAACCTCACCAGTAGTGGGGCTGCAAATGTAAACTTTGGCTTGAGGGTGGCACAAGAGGAAAGGCCATGGTCGCCAAAAACCAAAAGGGTTTATTCCTTTGTGAGCATGAATGTGCTCAGTCAATTCCATGGCAATCTGCCGACGAGATTTTGGTATTGCTCGTGCACTCGTAGAAATGTTGCACTGATGGTGGCACCAAGTGAAAGGTCAGAGGGTCGCCGGAATCATGAGGCACATGGGTACTGGGGGCCATGGGTGCAGATGGGGGACAAAGTAAAGGAACGCTCTGAATAAAACAGTGGAGAAACCTATCAAATGCAGATGCTTCTGTGCGCCGGGGCTCACTGAGCGGTTTGGTAAAGATGAAAATGACGTGGATAAAATGCTCCGGCCTTTACAGTCACACCCAAATAGTGGTAACCTGTGTTTACAAAAGTTAATACCGCTGGCCAAAATAATTATTCGTTGCATCCTCCGGTGTCGAACGGTCATTGATTCACTCATTAATCATTCATCGCTGGTTCATATATTCATTCATGGTTGTATTCATTTATGTGTCTACTGTAGTAGTTATTAGTTGTAATTTGCAAGCCGGAAAGCTGACGCTATCTAACTTGAACATATGAAACATAACGGCGTAAGACAACAACACAGTGGAAGACCCATTCAGTAAGTTACAGTAACATTACTTACTACAATCTAACTGTTATGCTAAAGTGCCAACAATGTCATTTATAATATTCAGTCTAGCTCACTAACCGCTTTCGTTATCATAACATGCATTTTGCTACGTTGCCATTGCTGAGCCTCTCCGACATGTCGTCTAAATGCAGTCAGTGTAGAGTTGTCATGCAACGGGCATGGATATGTTCAATGTCAAGCAGATGAAAATAATACTATAACGTTGCAATGGGAGTTTACATGAGTGTCCAGCATGTTGTGTGATGCCTTCTCCTGTGTTTTGGTCAATATCCAGAGAGTTCGAAAACACGCACAAGGTCGAGCCCACGGTTGAGAAGGTAGTGGTTGCAATCTGAAACCTCACCGCTAGAGGCCACTGAAAACTACACATGGCCCCTTTAAACAGGTAACAATTGAAGGGGAGCTACTATACCGGCAGGGAATACCGGCAACAGTAACGGCATTGCCGTCCAAACACAGGGCGAAAACATGGGCGATCTGGACAACGAGAAGCTATGAATTTTGGTGCACTCGGAATGATATGATCAGAGCTTGAAATCCTACCGAGATGTTACAAGAAAAGCTGACAAATGGTAGGCAATCAGCACAGAGCTGGGTGGAATACCAGGTAGGTAATATGGAAAGTGTGTTATGCGTGTGGAGGAGACGAAGAAGAGCCGATGTGGATCGTTTATAACTCGAAGGACTAAAAGGAAGTTGTTTTTTTGCTAGACAAAGCTATTAACTTTGTCTAGCAAATTTTTGTTTTGGCTCCTACCATTCCGTCGGACTGTTTGCTCGTGCCGTCCCAAAGGTCTTGTCTGTCTACCATCTGCCTGAATCCATGTGAATGCAGGTAGGCATCCGGAAGTTGGCCAATCAGAAGAAAGTGAGCTTTTATGGAGGGCGGCCGTAAAGAGAGGCAGAGGATGCCTGAAAAAAGAGGCAGTATAAGATAAATAAGGATTTGTTTTAACTGTGAATCATGCAATGTGACTCCAGTGGAGTCCCATAATAAGTAGATAAAGTAAAAAAATAAAATAGTGTAAGTAAATCTATATGTCAAAAATGATGAACCCTCTCCCTCCGTCTCTCTAGGGGGAGTAAAAGTAACATGTGAGTACAGGACTCACCAGGAGGGGGTGCTGCAGGAGGAGCTCACTCTTGTAACCAAAGGGAAAAGAGACAGCAGTCTGAAGGTCAGACTCCAATCCAGGGTCATTGGTATGTGCTAGCGCGCACACACACACACACACACACACACACACACACACACACACACACACACACACACACACACACACACACACACACACACACACACAAAAAAAAAAGCAGTGTCTGCATTTACATTTAGTCATTTAGCAGACGCTTTCATCCAGGAAAATATTAGAAGTTAGCAATTAAAACAACACAAGGTAACAAAATGCATAAGTGCACAAAAAACTAGTCTTGTAAATCCCAGCACAGTGGATAGTAAGTTTTTTTAAGTTTTTTTAGGAAAAGAGATAGAAAGGAAGAAGAAGTTAGTGATTGTCAGTTAGGTGTTGATTGAAGAGATGTGTTTTTTAGGTGCTTTTTAAAGGTGGCTACAGAATCTGCTGATCTTGTAGGAGCAGGCAGATCATTCCACCAATGTGGAACGGATCCAGAGAAGGTGCGCGAGAGTGATTTTATTCCTTTTTGGCATGGTACCACCAGACATTGTTCATTTGCAGAGCGCAGGGACCTGGCAGGAACATAGGTCTGTATTAGCGAGCGAAGATATGATGGTGCAGAACCAGTGGTGGTCTTGTAGGCCAGGAGCATCGCTTTGAACTTCGCTGCGGGCAACAACAGGGAGCCAGTGTGACCTGATGAAGAGAGGGGTTACGGCGCTCTCTGCGGCTCATTGAAGACCACTGTTGCCGCCGCGTTCTGGATCATCTGCAGAGGTTTGGTTGTGCAAGCAGGGAGACCAGCCAGCAGCACGTTGCAATAGTCCAGTTTGGACAGGACAAGAGCGTGGACTAGGACTTGTGTAGACTGCTCAGATAGGAAAGGCCTGATTTTCTTAGCGTTGAATCTACAGGACTGGGTGGTGCTGGCGACATGCCTTTAGCTGATCATCAATTACCACCCCCAGATTTCTGGCCGTGCTGGATGGTGTAATGGTTGATGAGATGAGTTGAATGGAGAGGTAAGATAACCAGTGTTTCCTGAATGAGAGGTCAGTTGCACCTCCTCTTTCAAACTGGCTGGACATTGGCGAGCCGTACAAATGTGCATGTCAAAGGTCAATCAGACGTGTCCTGTATGCATCACGTTGTGTTACAAATACATCAACAGCATGCTCAAAGGTCAACACATTTTGTAATCTGCATTCTGGCTTTATAGAGTATACTTAATTCTGTCACTTGTCCAGTGTGAACACACTACAGACTCAAAACCTGGTTAGAATTTGTATGTAGCTGCTGCTACACAGCTACTGCCATGATGCAAGGCACAAAGCACAGCTCCTCCCAGCCGTAAATAGTAGTAAAACATTTCCAGGAAGAGCTCAGAAAATTAAGATATTTAGTATTTGCAAAAACATGTGACTCACTCTCTCTTCGTGAAGTTTAGCTGGCAGTGGCATTCTAAGGTCACAGTTTTATTGACATCTGTCCGGGCACGACTTGTATTGTTTCCTGCTAGTACAAAGTGGTATTCTTCTACACTAATGGTATAGTAGCAGAATAGAATTAGTGTGGACTACAGGTATACCTGCACACAGACTTTTGTTCTACTCTGCTTTGTCGCTATGACTGGATAATACAATAATAACATGAGCTTTTTTGGATTGTGTTCAGTGGTTGCCATAGAGTTTACCAAACCCCATTTACACACTGTTTACAACCCTTAGGCTCTACGCTACGCTAACAGCTAAAGTCACTTAGGAAACCAACCTAACAAAACTGACTTCACACGAACCAAAATAAGAGTTAAATGCAGCCTGCTTTTGTCTTTGGTAAGTGGTCATGGTATATGCACCATAATGCACTCAGTGCTATGTTGTTCTGAGCCGGACACCTGACAAGTGTAATACCAGGTTTTTCCCCTCTTTATCTGTCTGCATCTCTCTATCCCCTTTGCCCGCATCATTTTCTCTTCCTCTGTCCAGACCCGCATCACGGGACTCCCATGCTGCTGGAGGGGGTGAGGTGCCTGGGTGCTCACAAAGACACCCACACAAAGCACAGCAGCGACTGTAAGAGGATATAATGAAAAGATACACACGCATATAATGTATATACATTTATGTTCATCAGTGGCTGGGTCAGGGCGCAGAGTTGGTAGTATGGAAACGCCAAAATGTGTTTCCCAAATTAGAAAGAGCTTTATTGGACTGGGAAATAATAGGTCTGTGATGCTATGTTTTGCTATGTGGTAGTCCAAAATATTTGTTGGAAATCTTTAAAATGGATTAATTGTCACATAATCAGAAATCAGAGTCATATAAAAAGATTTGCTTGATAATGAGGCTCCTCAGATAAGATAGTCATGAAGCCTCTGTTGTCGGAGGTACAGTAAATCAGCACTAAACACTAGCCAGCATACACATTTTACTGACTTATACTGTCCCCTGATCCATAACCATGTGCACCACCTGCATAATGAACACTCATCAAAACACAATACAGTTAAATGTTTGTGATTTGCAACAGTGCAATAATCAATCGGATCTTTGCACAAAGTGCTGCTGAGTTAGCCAGCTATCCCTCTGTTAACGTCAGTGGATTCTAAAAACAGAGCCAGCTGGCACCCAGTCGCTCACATTTCTTAGGTCTTCTCTTAGGTTGACTACCTGCAGGCAGCCAGCGTGCAGTTTAAAATAAGTCAAAACTCAGTGTAGAATAACCTCCAATCTATCAGGTTATTCTTGTATTTCGAAGTAGCCATAAATGAAAAAAGAGGAGATAATGAGTAAAATATAAATCAAATATATTTGGTGTGTTATCTTAAAAAGCAGAATGTATTGTCC
This sequence comes from Coreoperca whiteheadi, assembly GCA_011952105.1. Classification (NCBI taxonomy): domain Eukaryota; kingdom Metazoa; phylum Chordata; class Actinopteri; order Centrarchiformes; family Sinipercidae; genus Coreoperca; species Coreoperca whiteheadi. The sequence goes on along the minus strand of CM022472.1, from coordinate 31,403,544 downwards.
AAACAGCATCTTTTAAGACCATGATATGTGAATGTTTGACTTTGCGGTGCAGAGCAGAATCTGAACTGAAAATGATTCTTCTTCTTCTTATTATTTATTATGTTTCTGCAAATCTTTTATAACTAAGCCGTACTTTGCATTTTCAGTTTCGTCAAAAAATACCGTAAGCATCTTTTCTGTTAGCGTAGCCTCCTTCATGTGTATTGTGACGGCTTTCATCAGCAAATAATACAACAATATGTCAGGTATGAGTTGTTTTACTGCGTACTATTAATGCTGTGACAGAGAAGGAGATTGGGGAGTTTGCGCCCTCTATTTGCATGATTTATACTGTGTGTCATGACGTGTAACCATGATAGGTCTTAGTGGCAACAGAAATGTGTCGGATTATTTGTTTTGTCGCTGTACTGTATGTATTACTTTGTAGCTTCAGAAAAAGGAAGCTGCAGCAGATGTGTTACAGTTATTACAGAATTTGGTATGTTGTCTGATTTGAATACATTTTGAATGACACTAAGATAAAGCGTGTATTCTCGGTAGACCATCAGCTCCATGCTAACGTTTTAGCATACACTCTGTTCAGTAATAGACTCCATGCTAATCCTTTAACTCGAAAGAGTGCAATTTTTGCCAACTGTAATGAAACCTGGCAATAGAAAATGTAGCCGATTCCATCACTTATGTAGTTGTCAGACAGGCAGTTAGCAGCTAGCTACTTAGCGGTCGCCTGTAAATGAGCAAATGGTGGATATCCAACAGTAGTGAAGAACCTATCATCTAAGCTTCAAACTATGATATGTTTGAACTACGATATGTCAAATGTCCTGTCTCTCTTCAGCTGCTCCTAGCCACAAAAACAGCAACCTTTGAGTCGTAACCTCCAGGATTCGTTTCTGTCTAGCACATTGTCCCGTCACAGAGTTTTACCGTTTGGGGTCGTAAGTCAGATATCAAAAGTTTGAGTGGCGTTATAAGACGTGACTTACCAGCAGTTGGAGTGAGTTATTATCACAAGTGGACAACTAAGTAGTTCTTGTTAATATATATACCATCATCCTTTGAACATCGATGATTACATGTGAAAAATGTTGCATGCATGTCAGCAGTATTCTACTTACTAAATGTAAAATAAGAAGGTTAATTAAGAAAAAGTGTAGGCCACCAGTCGAGGTTATTTGGCAGTAGAAGTTGAAGGGCCCAGGGAGGACATCAGCAAAACGCGATCTCTGTATGCTGCGCCCATCTCCAGATGCTGAAATAAGCCTCCACCGACAGTTCTCGGGGTTTCATCTTTATTTAACACAGATGTCCACCACAATCTTTTCCTCCAATTGTTCAACCCTAGCCGCAGTTGAGCCAAGCTTAGTTGAGGCTCCATAGTAACACGTTCTCACACCAGTGGCCTCTTACTCAACGTGAATGTTTGCTGTAAGTGTTGGAATGGAGCTCTAACGCCTGGGATCTACCAAAGACACATTCTTGACTGAACGGAAGGATTCTGAATCCATTTTCTGGTCCTTTAAACATTGCTGATTGTGGCTGTGTGTTCATACGTGGTGCTCTGTTGTCTGACTGTGACCTGCCACCATACATTATGTGTCACTTTGTTGTGTACCTGAATGTAAATAAAGTAGCCACCCACACGTATACTGTACGAGGTCATACACTTTTCTGCTTTGAATTTGTTCTGAAATGAATCTGTCTTACATAGGTGTGTCCTCTGATCCTTCATGGGAACTCGCAATGTTTTGGACATCATGTAGGCCTAAATAAATGGACATTTACTGCTTTAAATTAGTGTTACCTTTAATGACTAGCTTTGAAGAATATTTTTAGATGAGACTACTTTGTGTGGAATAACAATTATCACAGCAAATGGCTTTAGGGGGTGGCTGAGTCTGCGGGGACTTGGCTCAAGTCCAGCTTGGACCAAGTACAGGGTTGGGACCACCGGCACTCCACAGATGGTAATTTGTGGATCTTTAATTAAAGTTTTTATTATGAGGCCGCATGCTCTTTTGCTCTGTAAACACCGGAGAGCCATAGAGCTCAGTTTCGCAGGCCGCCAGCTGTCGCGGAGCTTGGTCGTGCACCGCTGAATGTTTGTAACTCAGCGCCCAGGGCACGTGGTGCGCTTTTCATTTCAACATGGACGCCAGGTTCGCCTCTACAAAACACACCTGCCACCCTTTTTTGAGAGACCACTGGGACTGTGCCACCACACCGGCAAAAGATAAGTCATAATGTTGGAAGGTGTAGAAAAATATGAAGGACCGCCATGTTGGTGATTGACATTCTTCAGCTAACACTTGTTGGCTTCTTGCTTACTCACGTGATGTTCTGTTTGTACGCCCTCTGGCATGTCGGAGAACATTGCAAGCTGCTGCCTGAGCTGCCCTTCATTCAAAACACACCAACGCTGTGTGGCAGCGAAAGCTCTGAAAGAATTCATTGCTGATGTAATTTCCAAACGCTGTAGTGGTAAAGGGATTTTATAATCGCCCATCAAGGACATATCACACTTGCTAGAAAAAAGTGAATAAAAAAACAAGTTAATAAATAAAATATTCCTGCTCGTTATTCATTATAGGTTATAGGTTTTTCTCTTATCTGATGTCGGTGTGACGTGGAAACGTGGAGCTGCTAACGCTTTGGGGACCTCATATTGTTTCGGTAAAGTGCATTTAACAAACAAACTCTTCACAGCTATGCTGATCCCAGAACTGCTGAGGATAAGTGTTTTGTAACTGTGTGCTACCTATTTTATCTTTCCTTATTTTGGGCTTCCAATGGTTATTGGCAAATGATGATACCAAAAAAGGTCGAAAGGAAAAACAAACAGGCAATAAGGAAGAGCTCAATGCTGGTATATTGTTGTCATATAATTCATAGAGAACAGGTGGTGCAGGGACATCCAGCTGCTGGAGAGTGGCCAGAGAGTATACAGTGATGATAGAGTAGCTACAAAAAAGCATTACATCAATGGCTGAACATGGTGTGCTTTGTCTTCTGCCGTTTCTTTGGGTACAAAAGACAAATGCTGAATTCTAGTGCATAACAACAATGCCACTTAAAACAACCTTCAATGGCCCAGTTGGACAGCCATTAACCCTAGCTGCCATGTGTTTCCCAGAAGAAGGGAGGTGTTTCTGGCCAGAAATTAGCCAAACATCTGGCGATCTAGTAGAAAATGTCATGTACACTGTGGAGCAACTTTATGAAATCTACCTGTCTAGTACAGTGTTGCCTGGATTATTTGTAAGGTGCAAGAAAAACTTCTAAGGAAGTCTGATGACGTCATAACGCGGCAAACGTGACCTACAGTTTAGAGAAGCCGGCTTGTGACTGGAAAGGTGCCAATTCAGTCGCTAGGTGGGGAACGGGAAAGAGTAGAACCTGCTTCGAGCTAGGCTCTTAATCCTCAGTGGCCTGCAGATCACACTGGGGTTGTATTAGCAGCTTCCAGGTGTGAACTGTGAAGAAGAGAGTGCTGCTCTCAGTGACACAGTAAAGTGTTTCTTTTAGCGCACTACACATTCAGACCTCTGACATTTTCTGAAAAAAAAAAAATATATATATATATTTACCACAAGTTGGACATTTACTTGTGATTGTTTTTTGTGATTATTGATGAATTTAGGGTTATTTAAATATTTGTAACCCCTTAACACAGGCTACAAGTGATTGCAACCTTAAACGGCCAGCAGGCCTCAAGGCACTTTGCATCTTGGATGATGGACATCTCATTCGGGAGTATATGGTAAATCATTGTAACTACAGTCACATGGACCATTTTGTATTATAGAAAATGTATACAAAGGTAGAAAATATGGCTTCACAATGCGATTTAGAGGGACAGTCGCCAAAAACAAAAACATACCTGATCCAACCTCACAGTCAACAAAAGCATCACTACTGTGCTTATGCACAGTATGACAGGATCATGCTGGTGTGTTTTGTGGTTTCATGTTAACATTAACATTACCGCTGTCCATTTTTCGAAAGCATCATAAGGAGCCATAAGGTTGCGAATATAAAATATAAAATAAATAAAATACAAAAATGAACAACTGGCTGCACAGAGTTGCAAGCAGGCGCCACTTTCTAAACACCCCCATTTAAGAATGCTCTGACATGCTCTGACATCCAATAAGTCCTGCCTTCAGCTCCAAGCTCAGTGGTTTCTACGGAAGACATAAATAAATAAACACCGTACAATGCATTGTGGTCAGACTTAGTGTTAGAGAACATTCATTATGACTGCTCCAAGAGAAGAAGAACTTTTGAACTTGCTCTTTCATGAGACTGAATTGGCACCTTTCCAGTCACAAGCCTGCTTCTCCAAATTGTATGTCACTGTTGCCTCATTAGGCCTGTAAGTTTAGGTGGACGGCCATTTCTTGGTGGGTTTGCAGTTGTGTCATGCCCTTTCCATTTTCGGATGGTGGATTGAACAGTGCTCAATGTTCAATGCTTGGGATATTTTTTAACTTAACTTTGCTTTAAACGTCTCCAGAACTTCATCCCTGACCTGTCTGGTGTGTTCCTTCATGGTGCTGTTTGTTCACTAATGTTCTCTAACAAACCTGAGGCAATCACAGAACAACTGTATTTATACTGAGATTAGATTACACACAGGTGGACTGTATTTACTAATTAGGTGACTTCTGAAGCCAATTGGTTGCACTGGATTTTATTTAGCAGTACCAAAAGAAAGGGGCCCCAATACTTTTGCACGCCACACTTTTTAGATTTTTATTTGTACAAATCTTGAAAACCCGTTATCATGTTCCTTCCAGTTCACAATTATGCACCACTTTGTGTTGGTCTCATGACATCCCAATAAAATACATTTACATTTGTGTTTGTAACTTGAAAAAATGTGGAAAAGCTTGAGTGGTATGAATACTTTTGAGAGCCACTGTAGTCGTTCAATGTAAGTGCAGTTTATTGTAATTTGAGCATCAGGTCCTCATTGTTTGCTATCTTCAAATTATGGATGCTTCTGCTACATTTGTTGTTCTTATTAATGGTACATTAACATTAACAATGGACATTTTGTAAGATGTCAAGCAACCCAAGAGAGGGTTACCACTAAGTTACATTACTGAGACTTTATTATTATTAATATTTGGCTTGTTTTATTTGCCTAAATATTACATTTATTGAAAGTTAAGATAATAGCTAAAAATATTTAATTAGATTAAACTTAATTTTAGTATGCAGGAAGTTTAATATGGTGAATTTAAAACATTTGAGTAACTGCTACTCAAAATAGTTGAGCTAAGATTATAAATAAAATTGATCTGAAATTATTGAAAATGACTGGAAAAAAGTATACTCTACTTAAACTATATATCTGGATTTAGATCAATTGATTTCACGCAACCACATGAAAAAACATTTCCAACTTATTGTTTGAATGAATGAAATTGATTAACTGAATATACAGAAGTTTTTCAAAACATTTGCTTAAAAATTGAAGATTGGTTTGTAATTGCTGGTTATTGAGGGGTACTTTTCATTTTTTTAAGAGAGGCTTCACAAGTGCAGTCTTAAACGCTGTGAGGAATACGGCTTGTTGCATCGCCTGATTTAAAAATTGTGAGAACCTCCTCAGGCTCTGAATTACAAGCAAGCACGTGGTGGCCCCTAAAGTCTGGAAGAAAGTGCCGTAAGGCCAACAAGACCGCTCGCATCTCCAGACAATTTATGTGCCTTAGATGCGGGGTCAACCACAGACCTCGGGCTGTGCGCCCCCTCCGGTGCTGGAGGCATCCGCCGAAACTGTGCGACGATGAAACACCATTCCCAGCACTGTGCCCTGGGTCAGGAACACCCGTTGTCTCCACCTGTCTAAGGCATGAATGGACCTGCGTGTAACCTTGATCAGGCGAAAAGGATTGCCCCTCGGGGAAAATCCGGCGTCCCTGAGCCACCACGGCAGCTGCCTCATGTGCAGCAATCCAAGCGGAATCACGGTGGATGTTGCGGCCATGAGGCCTAACAGTCTCTGTAACTGAAGTGCAGTTAGATGTCGGCCTAGCTGCACCCTGAGTAGCATAGTCAGGATTGACGCGATGCGTGCGGGAGACAGTTGTGCCCGCAACACACTACTCCTAGGAATGTTAATCCTTTGTGTTGGAGTGAGTGTGTGTTGAGCCTCAACCTCAAGCGACATCTCGATGCCGTACCGTGTGAGACGAGACTGGGATAAAATCAACCAGTCGTCCAAAAAAAATTGAGGATGCGGATCCCCTGGAGTCTGAGAAGAGCCAGGGCAGAGTCCATACACTCCGTGAAGGTGTGAGGGGAGAGTGCTAGGCCGAAGGGAAGCACCCAATATTGGTAAGCTTTGCCCCCGAAAGCGAACCGCAGGAACTTCCGGTGTCCCGGAATGATAGAGACGTGGAAGTACGCGTCTTTTAGATCGATTGTGACGAACCAGTCCTCGGACTGAATCAGACTCACAATCATAGGGATCGTCAGCATCTGGAACCTAAGTCTCCTCAGAGAACGGTTCAGGTGACGAAGATCTAAAACGGGACGCAAACCACCATCTCTCCTGGGACTATGAAGTACCGGCTGTAGAACCCGGTATGCATCCCTCAGGTGGGGATTTGTTTTATGGCCCCATTGTACAAGAGAGAATGTATTTCTCGCTCCATCACCTATGCTTGTACTTGGTCGACCCCTATTTCCAAGATTCCTCGGAATCATGGGGGTGTGGACCGGAACCGAAGCTTGTAACCTTGTCGGACAGTGCGCAAACTCAGTGCGACACGCCGGGTCAAGCTTCTCAAGCGGGCAGAAGAGTCCCTCAGGAGAACCAACCGCTCGAGGCTGGTGCCTTGGGGGACCTGGAGTGGCGGCCTCGTTTACCCGAAGCGCTGCAGCGGCGGCAAATCCCCGAGGATCAGCATGTACATGCCTGACCGCCCCCCGAACCTGCAATGTGTGTGCTGCGGTACCCCGAAGCGATGGAACGGCGGGATTTAACCGGAAAGGAACGTCTACAGGCCTCAGTAGAGGACACAACTCTGGCCTGACTGCTGAACAGCCGTGCAGGTCTAAAGGCAGTGGTTGCATGGAACTCACCATGCCCTGAAGCGCCACCGGCGGCAGGGTTAAGAGGCTGAGCTCCCGAGGGCACAATGGGGGAGCAGCCATGTGCTCAACCCCGATGGGGGGGGCACCCTCTGAGGCCCGACGCTCGAGTCAGGGCCTCTTCTGTGAGGCCTGCTGGGCCCTCAGGTCCGTCTTCTCCCTCTCAGGTCCTCTCCAAGCAGGCTGGAGCGAGCCCCTAGGCCGCTAGGGAGGGGCACGCTGGGCCACACTCGCTTTCTGAGCCAGCATTGAAGAGCTGCGAGATTTTGAACGCTGTGGTGGTCCACCCTCAGCTCAGGCACGAGACCTCTGGCGACAGGTTAAACCGTCGTCGTAGCATGGTGGAGCTCCGGCCATCCTCGGATGTGAGGGCTCCGCCAAAGTCGAGGTCCTAAGCAGGTCGGCTGGGCACACCTGCACGCATGCCATGGCGTGCGGACATGCCCCGCCTGACCCACTGCCCTGTATGCCTTGCCCACTAAAGTCAATGTAGTGTGACAAGGCCTAATAGGCAACGTCGGGGTCTTAAGGGAGGATGCAGCCTGGGCGATAAACGCCGCCAGCGTCTCCCCGCCCTAGCCGTTCTCCTTGCACCCACTAATCGATGCAGACCGGCGACCAGTTGGGCAAGAAAACCGTGCAAAATACGGCCTGGACCAGGATTTCGACACCTCGGTGTGGAGATCCAAAAGAACGGCAGGTCCCGACGTGGGTGTGGAGGTGTGGCTAGAAGGAAACACTCACCGAGCACCGATGAGTGTCCTGCTGCTCCGCTGGCCAGGCAATTTTGAGCCTAACCACCATTTTCCTCTCTTGGGAAAATCGCCTCCAGCAGCTCCTCATGCTGCAGAGACTAAGCTGACGAGCCACCCACATCACCACCTTCCACGCTCAGGAAATCCAGGTCCTCGGAACTGGATCCTCTCTGCGCGGGCTCCACATCCAAAGCGGAAGACGCTGCAGGCTCAGCCTGGCTTCCGGATCCCGAATGCGGGTAGACTGTTTCAACAAACAACAGACAGTCAGTCGAGAGCAGAGCGTCTTATCTCTCCTCAGAGAGGGCACTTACCTTGTTCATAGTCACCCCTCAGGGCTGACAGAGCCTGCTCTCCGTGCAGACAGCAGACACAAGTGCGTGGCCTCTGAACACGTTCCCCGTTCCGGTCGGAAGAAGCCGCGATGCGGGCTTCCGGTCCCGAAAACGGGTGGGAATTAGCGGATGAGCCGTGTCTCTCCCGTTTCTCACAGCCGCGGGACCCGCACCAAGCGGAGCAAGCTCCCGAGGAGACGCTCACGCTGCTCGCGGTCAACCTCGAGGGCTGACAGAGCGAGCTCTCAACCCAAAACAGCCAACCAAAACACGTGAGTTGCCGGTGGGGATAATCCGCGGGCAGGGAGGAAGGTACTGCAAAAACCGCTTCACACTGGTCATTTCCACAGTGACCCAGCGCGCTTGCTGAAGATCAGAAGACTGACGGCAACAGTGAAGCCGGCTCCCCTTATACTTCCGGTTCCGCCGGCGTGCGTCACGTGTTGGCGTTAAACCCAATCAAGACTGGTCTAAGTTGATACAGAGATTCAGAGGCAGTCACGCTGAAGGCGTTCCCCATAGCGTCAGCTGACGCAGCGTTGAAGTTCCCTTGAAAGGGAACCAGTTATTTTAACAAACAAATCACAAACCATGATCTTTTCCTAAGCCTAACCAAGTGGTGTTTATGCCTAACCTAACCGGACCTTAACCACAGCGTTTGAAATGTACAGATTCAGTGTATCTGTGGTTTGCAGAAAGGTAAAAAGGCAACATTTTACTCTGGCAATTGGGTTTCCTGGCAGACCATGATATATTTCTGGTCTATTTGAAGCCAAGGCTGGAGAAAATCTTCACTTTTTTGAGAACTACTTCACATAACCTGAAACCTAGGTCACAGGAAAGGGAGACAGCTGATGAAGGAAACAAATGAAATATTTCTGAGTACTTAAGAAAATACATGCACCTATTTAGTATTTCAGAAGAGGTGAAAGCATCTGAAAAAGCCAGCAACACCCAATCTCAGTCTCCGTAAGGAGATAGTGGACCACCGGCAGTGTCTGGAAATAAAATTAGCAGACCCGTTTGCTGGACTTCTGCATGACAAAGGCTGGATGGAAATGGCATCGCAGTTAATAGTTGACAGCTCACCCTGTATATCTGTGTCAGACACAGTCAAAATTCATCATGGCAAACGTAGTTCTTCACAGCTTCAAGCGCTCATCCAGATTGCTGAAAAAATATGAGTTGGTCTTTCTTCTCAATGAGGCAGTGCAAACGGAGGGTACTCTTTCAAATTGGACAGAGATGTACTACCTCTCTATGTTGCTAATGTGGCCTACGCAGACCAAAGGCTTGAAAGTTCAGCAACATTGATGCTTCTCTCACATTGAAAACCACCATCTCTGGCTGAGTGGTGCAGCATGGAACGAGCCAGAGGTCCAGAGGAAGGAAAGTCAGAAAATGGTGACATTTATGTTTGCCCGGACACACCAGCGGATTATTGGAAGCGGATATAGTCGGAAGGAAGTATCTCTCTCCCTTGGAGTCACTGGGGCCTATAATATTCAGTATGAAAATGAGCAATGAGCACATTTAACTTGCAGATGTCAGCAGTAGTTTACATGCACACATTTATATAATGAGGATGGACAAAATAATAAAATCTACGTTAAAAACACCAAGGAAATAGAAAAATGATGAGCTAATTTTACAGTACAAGGTACACCCTCAGATGAAAACACTGAATCTTGCAGATTAAACCCCCCTCATTCATAATCTTCTGGACCAAATGTCATTAAAGAGGCGGTGTGCTCTTCCAAACCAATAAGCGCCTTCTTGGCGATGTATTGTCTTGCTTTAGTGGCATAATAGTGGCATATTGCCCACCATTGAAAGTGATCGCAAGTTAAGGGGTTTAAAGTGACACTCAACATTGTGCCGTGACCATGGCTGTCTTCTTTTCACTGAGTCCAGATGATTTGAGATTATAACCCTTTAAACAGTCTATCCTTACCGAGTAGAGGAACATTAAGCAATGTTGAGTTAGGATCAGACATACTGTTTCTTTGATAATAATTTTTTATGACACAACATTAACAGTTTGAAAGAGTGGCCATACATTTAAACTGAGTTACTGTATACATACTGGCCCCTTCAGGGAATCAAGTTCTATCAAAGCCATTGTTGCCATTTTTTTGATACATTATATTTGCCATTGAGAAAACCATTTTGAAACAATTAGAATCTGTGTATAGGATTTCCGAGTCTACGGTCTTATATTAAGCAAATCGTGACTCTGAGTCATAACACCTTAAATTGTGTTTCATGTTCATTTTTAAAGATTGTTGGATTCTGATTGCTGAATATTTATAGAGCTGCCATACTGTGATATTGAAATCAAATTCAAAGTGTGTGATGTCGTCATGATATGATGTACTGTTAAATACAGGAGATGTTTTTGTCAACGCCTTTATGTGTTAAACTGGAAACACTGACAAACTAAATGGCTTCTTGAGCATGAGAAGATCTTTTCCATAGTAGCATATTACCAGCATCTGAAATGTCTACTATACAAACTATTCTCTAAGGTTTTAGCCATTATCCCTGTATATCGTTGTAAGTTGCTGAAGCACACCTGGGGTAGGTAACCCCCCCCCCCAACAAATTAACTCCTGCGTTTCTATTATTTTATTTAGTGGTTTTGTGTTTCCAGAGTCTCCCTGTTTTTATTGAGAGATGAGCACTTGAATATGTCCTAATCTCAAAATGAGATTCCACACTGATATTGCATTAATGTAATTGGTGGCATAGTGTATAATGTATTCACTGTAGACAACAGACAAAGTTAGTACCTCTTGATCAGAAAGTCGAACATCTAGCACCTTAAGAGCCAGATATTTTTCTCAGGAGTTGATGGAGACCAAACAAGCTGAAAGGAGAATGAATATCGGACCCCCAAAAATCAGGGGACCAGAAAGACTCTGTGCTCTGTGTCTGTTGGATGTATAAATGGGCTAGTGTTTGCTAACACATTAGCCATAAAATATCTAAGGGCTCTGGGTTTGTGTGCTTGTTGTGTTGCTCCTCGACAAATAATGAAACTTTCAATGAGATAATGTGCAGTTAAATGCTGTTTACATTTTGAATTTGTGTACAGTGAGCTGGAGGAACATTTATTTGGGTATCTTTCAGTGTGTAGCGGTTTGACCGAGTTAAACTAGTAAAACAAAGTCAGTATCAAACCCCACAGTGGAATAAAACAATCAATTCAAATAAAGTCGGCCACATGTTCAGTTCCGTTTTTCAATGTTATATTAGAGCAAGATAAAGAAAGACAGTTATGGTTCAGTCCCGTTCCATATGAGTCAGTTCAGTTTTTAAAGAAAAAACAAAGTCCACTTCAAGATTTCCCACTTGTCAAGTTCAGTTCAGTTCATACAACAAAAATAATCCACTTCGATATTTCCGGGTTAACAACACAACTCAAAATAAGGAGGTATTCCCAACTTCACTTCAGTTCAGTTCATTCACAAACGAACAAAAAACACAAACCCCCAAAACTTTGTAAGGAGAAAAAAGAAAAAAAAGGACAAACTAGTCACCATGGTCATGCTAATGACAGCTGTGCGTTGAACCTAAGCTCAGCTAAGGCTGTTCATCCATCAAATTATCTATATTTCTCGTGTTTAATAAGAATTACAGCCTCACGATGCTGCTAGCGTAAATTAAAGGCTTCTGAATGTTAGAACAGAAATAGTTCATCAGTCACATACCTCACTAGCCTAAAATAACCTACGTTAATGGTCTACTCATTATTTACTCTATTGCAATGAAGGAATGAAGTGCAGCTATGATTAAATCTCTTCTAGAGGTATGTTTGTGCATCTCAGTCTTCTTCCAACATACATGGACGCATGTGGAAGCATTCCTCGTTAGTACAGCTCTGTTGCTTCATTTCATTCTGTCATTGCAACAGGGCAAATGATTAGTGGAGCCTCGTTCTTTCCTGATTTATTAGTGCAGGGGCTGAAGAACGGATGAATGGTGTCAGAAAAAGTATCTGTGAATGTATAGATGAGCACTCTGGCCTCCACGTTGTAGAAGGACAGCAGTCCCTTATCATAGTCCACATAGATTCCAATCCGGGAGGGTCTGAGGTTGACTGTCAGGTTGGTCGAGGGTTCTGTTCGGAAGGCGTAGTCGGTCTGATCCCGCAGGCTGAGGAACCAGTAGCCATGGGCGGGGCTCACGGTGATTTTGCCCTTCCGATTGACAGACCAGCTTGCCACTCCCAGGTCCCAGTCAGTCTTCCCTCCCACCTCCACCTGGAAGATGGGAGTGTGGTACAGTTTACTGCAAACAGCACAGACTTTCAACATATTAGGGTTAGGTCAACATGATGACTTGCCAATATATGGTGTTTATACTGTATTCAATTTGGACAAGTTATCCACTTGTGATGGAATGTCCTCTCTTTGACCAAAGCTACATTAATAACAGTTTACAAAATTTGAATCTGTTCATGTAATTGTTTAGTTTAGTTGAGTGGTTAGAGCACTAGAAATAATTGACAAATAAATAGAGAGTAAATTATAAAAATGACGGCTATTTTATGAATGAAAGAAATTCCCTAAGATGTTATCAGATCCAATGTAACCTTAACTATTGCCTAGTGTCCTTTATAATAATACATGTAACCTATTTTATGGTGGACATACTGTATATTTGTGTGCATTTCACTCTGCCACAGTTGGTAGCTACATACGTGTATTTTCCCCGTCTGACAGCAGATGGCTACTGTCGACAACTACTACCCAAGTCAGGTTACAGTGACTCTTGGAGTGTTTGTGAATCATCTGGCCTTCACCTCCTGATTTACCAGCACAGCAAATACTGATTAACATATGCTGTTTACAAAAATCTGAAAATCTGCTTAACGGCCTACTGCTTCTGAGATAGTTACAGCAACGCAAAAAAGGCAATAGTGCATATAAAAAGTGCCGACAGCCTTCAGTTTAGCCTACAATGCCAAATTGCTATCGACCACTCCTTTTTTGTCACAGTGTCGCCATCTGTTGAGCTGGTAATGGCTAATGTTGTGGTAATGGATAAGTGTGTCCTACAGAGGCTAATGTACTATGGCTAGATGAAAACAGGAAGAAGGTGAATGAAGTCAGAGCTCAAAGTACTGCAGCGTGTCCCACTCATATTGATAACACAAATATTAGACTTAATTTGATACTTTATTTCTTAAAAGAGTGGGTTAGAGTTCCTAAAAGTCTCTAATGATAAGCTATAATTACTGACAGTGCGAGAGATACAGGGACAGCCTCCCCTGTGTGAGGTCTTGATTGGATCGCTCATGAGTCCTCTTGTTTTATTGGTTTTAGGGCACTCACTTCTGCTTCCTTTTTACACCTATTTACTTGTATTAGATGGAGGTGGGATCAGGAGGAGGCTAGTGTTGAATTGGTGTGTATTGCAAGGCTGGGACATTAGGAAAGAGAATACAAAATAGACTAATTTCTGTGGCTAATTTCACACAGTATAACTTCATCTGAAGTAATATTAAAATGCGTAGGAAGTAGAAAATAAGTCATTTGCTCATTTCAAATATTTAATAATAATTTATTAAGCTTTCAGTGTCTGAAATAAGCATTGGCCACACGTGCGCCCTCTATTGACTGGACGCCACTGCCAATGACGTGTACATAGCTTTAGAATGTGGCCAACCTACCTCCCAGTAATGTCGCCCTGAGTTGAAACCCTGGCGGGCCAGCACACACACCACCCGGTCAAAGCGTTCAGGGTAATCTGGTACCAGCTGATGGCGGTCACCACACTGCACCTGCTTCCCATCTACTGAAATGATGATACGAGGGTGGGCTGTGTTGGGGTCTAAAGTGATGTCATCTGACAGATTGAGAGAGAGTGATGGTTGGGGATTAACCTAATGGATGGTGGAACCAATGAAAATAACACTACATATTACAACTGAGTGAAATTGACAAACAAACTATAAAAGCAGCATTGTTTTTTAAAACCCTTACCTGCATATTCTTGAACCCTCCTTATCTCTGCAAAGAAAAGAGAAGATATTTACTTTTCTAATTTATTTGGCCATTTTTTAGTGATTCATTGAATTTAATAGAATCAAACTTGAGATTATCAACAATTTCTTCCATTAGCTTATCAGAATCTTACTTGGGTTTGGCCTGGGTACAGATTTGTCCAACAAGGATCTCTGGCCTGTTAATTACAGAAAAAGAACATTTCTATTGTTAAGATCTTGTATACTTCAGCCCACATCAGTGAGCATACGATCATCAAAGCTCTGAAAGGCAAGAGCGATGTTAACCCTCTAGAACAAAAAAACATGGGGTCTTTTTTGTCCTTTGACCCAGTAACAAACATGAAGATACTGTTACAGTACAGTTGGTCCCTTTGGTTGCAAAGGCTTAGCGGAAAGGTTTGTAAATGCTGTCAAGTTAGTTGAGATCAAAATAGTGAGTTATGAGGCAAAATAGTTAGGAGAGAGTTGAACTCATGAGTTAAGAATAAAATAGTATTATTAAGAGCATGGTCTAGCCCTGCTCTGTGGGAGAAGTTCAATGAGACAACTGGTGTTATGAATTGACTGTATATAATGAAATGAATTGAATATCATTGCACCCCAGCTTTGCATATTACATCTAAAATCCCGATGTGAATTGTAAAGCACATGAGAGTATGCTAAATTGTGTGCTGCACTATTAGTATTAATATATAATAAACATTAATCATAAAGAAATGTAGGTGAGAAGTTTTTATGTTTCTAAAGCAAAATTCGTGAAGTCACTGAGACTAAAATGATTACATGTGTGACTATTGAAACTGTGTGTGTCCGACCTCAGCTGCCTGTGAAGGCGCAAGGAAAGAAGTGATGGTGACATGGCAGTTAATGTGTTAGAAGAAGCAGTGTTTGACAGTTGGAGCATCTGGAGGAATGCTTATTGTGTAATACGGGTGAGAGGTGAAAGAGAGTTTTTGACCGTCTTGTAGAAAGTGACATAAAACACAGTGACAGAGAAAAGTCCAGTGTTTTTTCCTTGTGCCTCGTCTTCATTACACATCATATTGAGCGGCAACATCTACGAAAAAGTACTTCAAGAACTTTGTCACCAACAGAGGATTTGCGCACGATAAGGATTAACTATTACCCCAGTGACAGAGAATCACAAAGGTGGACTGAAGTTCCTTTTGGATTATGGATGGAAGATTCTAAGAACATTTTGGGGGCTTTGGACGGTCATCAGGGAATTCTTTCTACAGGAAAGAGTGGGAACGCTCGACTCTACTCGCTCCCTCATCCAGACACAGATAAATATTGAATTTGGACTCAGCTGTTTATGATTTTTATGATATATTTTATGATTCGTGCAAATGATTTAATTGAAGTTTGAAATGTGAATTGAGTTGTTTGAAACGGCCCTTGCTAAAGCGTATTGCAATAAATAATCAAATTATAGTTAAAGTCGTTGTGTGACTTTGATTTTGAGTTCATCGATGGTAGTAAAAAGTTAGGTTGTTGTGTGTGTGTGTAACATTGTCCCTTGGGCTTCGCCCGAGCCACGAAAACCCATCCTAGCACCAGAACAAGAGCCCAGATTATTTAGAGGAGAGCTGCCGTTAACCCGCGCGACTGATGCACAAGGGCTATTCGGTCGGTTGCCGTATCAGAGGAAGCAGGGTAGATGCTCGGACATAGGCAGTTAGAAGCTAGGCGTGTCTCCTCGCCACCAGCTTAAACGGTCCTTTTTCAATACTTTAGGGTAATAACTCTGAGAGTCTAAGGATCGGACCCTAGAAACGGATAGCTGGTCCAGTACCTCCCGTACGGGGGTTTGACAATACACAAAATCTAAGGAAAATCAGATTGGAGTTTTAGTTTTTAGACAATAGAATGATTCCCTTAAATTCAACACCTTTACCTGACTATCCTGCTTGACTCTAGGTCTGAATGAAGACTTACAGACTTCTGGCAGCTTCCGCAACTCTTCCTGAAAGCGCTCCATCGTTTGATTGACAGTCCTGAGAATCACCCCGGAGGTCAGCTCCGACACCACAGAGACACTGGACCAGTCTTTAGTTTCTTGAGGGATGGACAGGGCAGGGAACATCTGCAGAGAGAGAACATGTCAAAAACAGATGTGGCTTCAGCAGGCCTAAAGAAATACATCGGCTTTTAGAGACTGTCCAACTGGTGAACATAGTGATGAGGAACAGGGTGGTAAACAGAAAGCAATAAGAGTCCAGCCTCTACAAGATCAGCAGATTCTGTAGCCACCTTTAAAAAGCACTTGAAAACGCATCTCCTCCGTCAACACCTGACTGACAATCACTAACTCTTCTTCCTTTCTACCTCTGCTATAAAAAAAAAAAAAAAAAAGAAACCCTTCCTATCCTTAGCTTTGTATACTGTGCTGGGCTTTAACCAGACTCGTTTTCGATGCACTTATGCTTTTTGTTACCTTGTGGTGTTATATTGCTTCCATTGTCTTCCTCAAATGTAAGTCGCTTTGGATAAAAGCGTCTGCTAAATGACTAAATGTAAATGTAAATGTAGCCATACACCATTAGCACAGGTCGACAGTGTTTGTGTAATTACTCTCGCCGCCAGAAGGGGGAGACCAAAGTTCCGCAATGCAAGTTTAACTCAGTGCAGATGTCTTTCACTGTATTCACGGCATTAAGCCTCGTGTCCTGAAGTAATCCTTCACATTCTGTCAGTGATCGCGCTGTGTGCCATAAAAAAGAATCTGCGCGAAATAACATTGCTTATTGATATCCACACTCTTATCTGCTCAGCTCTTACTGAAGAAATGGGGGGGGGGGGTTTATTGTAATTTTCAATAATGCATACATTCATAACAGGATTAGAATTGCTTCATATTTTAAAGATAACTAAATAATGTTTCTTGAGCAGCAACAGTAAAGTTCCGAACAGAAAGTCACTGTATACACTCAATAATATCTCACTGGAAACAAATCTAAAACGTCAGTCAAAAAACAGCAGAATTTGCTAATTTGATAGGCTTTGTTCGTAATAATTTGCTTTTGGCTTTCCAAGCACGCTGTAGCTGTAACAACGACAACTGCGGACAAAGCAGGTGGAAGTATCGCCTGGTTCACTGTCTGCTGTGTGTGTAGGAGCTTGGTCAAACACGCAGAGGAGAGGTCAAAAAGAAGCTAAAGTCGACTGTAAAACGTGATGGACTGCTGGCTACCAATAACACGATGTCAGCGTCACAGTATAATACTTAAGAACAATAAAAATAGAATGTAAACAGCTTTGCTGACTTTGTGAACATATTATGTAGAATAGCTAAAAAAAGGACAGACTCGTGCTCTCTTTTCGGCGCCATTTCCAAAAGAGCTGACAGCCTGTCAAACTTCGTCGGGGCGCCGCGGCAACGGGGCTCCATGTTACCATCGTTACCACCAGCGTTACTTTATAGAGCAGTTAAATCCTCTTGTTCTGCTTGTTTATTGTTATATACGTACCTATAAAGTGCCTAATAATATTTCTATTATTAAATAATATCGGCATTATGATTATTATTATTATATTATGATTGATTTTTCACTAGGCTATTTTGGGGCAGCGCGTGATGCGCGTTATGGGGGCGGCGGCACTGCCAAGCAGGTTCGCCGGTGGGGAGCGATCGCCACCACACCGGCAAAGGATAAGTGATTTTGTAGTGTAGAAAAGTATGAAGGACCACCATGTTGGCTAATGACAGTATTATCGTGTCTCATTTTATTTCCCCATCCATCCATCCATACCTTGAAAAAGTGTATGTAGTCTTCAGACAGAGCCAGCTGGCTCAGTGCTGCACTCCTCTTGTTTAGCTCAGCTATCTCCTCCTCCAGCTCTCTCAGCAGGCTCTGAGCTCGGTGCTCAGCCGCCCGCCAAGTCATCTCGATCACCTAACGGGGAAAATGTATGCAAGGCAGCTTAGTATATAGACATTATAATGCTGATTTCCATTCATAACCAGAGGACTTGTCTAGTTTCATTTCAATTAAGAAGAGAACGTGCCATGAGATTCTCTCCATACTTCCTGTGCCAGTGTTATTTACCTCCAAGACTTCCGCTTGGCAGTGCTCCACACTGGAGATCAGCTTCGAAAACACACAAACGGCGCCATCTGTCTCTCTCTCAGCTGCAGCCTAAATAAAAGACAAACCGCAATAGACGTGAGATGTTTAAAGGCACCCACTGCCAAGTCGGCAACATGAGCAATCTGTGGAGGATATGTGACGACAAAATACTGATAAAGAGTGCTCAGTCTTGGCGGTCAAGCGAGCTGTTTTCACGAGGCCCGGCGTTTCTAGCACCATATCTGCCATTCTGCGCCATGTTAACAGGACATGGGGGGCATACTGGCAGAGGTGGTGCAACTGACCCCAAACCATATATTTTTAATATAACAACTCTGCATGAGAAAATGAGAAAGTCCCTATGGGATTATAAAAGCCTTTGAACACGTTCCATAACACCTCCAAAACAATATTTTAATAAATTGCCCATTCACCACAGTGTGCTTTGCCATCTGCCACAGTGTCTTTTTCGATACCACCATTTGGGGACACCAAATTTGAAAGAT
The DNA here is from genome assembly GCA_011952105.1 of Coreoperca whiteheadi. NCBI lineage: Eukaryota > Metazoa > Chordata > Actinopteri > Centrarchiformes > Sinipercidae > Coreoperca > Coreoperca whiteheadi. Next base: position 31,384,758 of record CM022472.1, on the reverse strand, counting down.
TATGTGCACACACTATGGGACGCAAGATGGGACAAAGTGATATTCTGTTTAGTTTGAACTTTGGTAGATAATCTGTGATTTTACTTAAAACAAGCATTGTTTGGAGGCTAGTCAAATACACACGTTGCAGTACTTTCAAAAGGTTTTAACAGAAACAAACAGTAGGCCCACATTATTATCTTTAATGCAGCTTCATACTCCCAGACAAATCTGGATTTTGACATTATCTGTTTTTTTTAAATACATCGGTCCGAAGTGATCCTGAGCCCCTCTCCAGTTGTCAGGATGGACAGCAGCTCTATGAGTTCCTGTAAGTGAACGATGGGCGCCGGCTCCCGTCTGAAAGACCGTTCCTTTTTTTCTTTCATTTTTTTTTGGCAAATTCATACAAGACCGAATAGTAGGATCCTTTAACGTATTTGTTAAACACGATCCAGAAACGTCTGACTTTGCTAATACCATTGAGAGCCAAGCATGGTGAGGCTTTTGTGCGTTGCGGCGTTTGACTTATAAAAGCCAGAAGTGGTACTAAACGGAGAGCTTATTGCTGAGCTGAACTGGCCCACTAAAACGAGCTGGAATTCTGATCACTGGTGGACAGCCTGGTGTGAGTCAGACTGCTAATTCTCAAATGTGTCCACAGGCTTAAACCAGGACCGAACCCGAAGAATGATCCACCTCGGTAAACACTAATAACTCACCTGTAGCTCTCGTAAGGAGTCTTGTATTTCCACCACTTTCCTCTCTTTCTCGCAGATGAGATCCTTCAGCTCCACCTCTGCGATACCTAACTGGGACTGGAGAAGATAGAAAACCCACGTTTGCTTAGGATTAACCCAACTGTGTCTATAACTAATAACCACGTTATCCTGACCCTGAAGCCTGTCACATATTCAGGTGAACACACGGTTTTATAGCTTGGCATTTCCATGGCTGCAGAAAAGAGAGCATAAGATGGTCAATAAAATCCTTATTTTTTAATTGGAGTTGTTTTCTTGTTCTAGGTCTAGGTCTTGAAAATACATTTGTCAAGATTTTGGCACTTGCATCCCTAACAGTATTTCAATGTATTGCCCTTATCTGTCAAATTTCACACTGCACATTTTGCCATGCAGGAGCACGAGGGTGAATACCTCTTGTGTTGCTATTTGCATTATTGCCCGTTCCATACATAACATGCCTTACTAGAGGAGGCTGGTCCATAGAGGCAGAGGAGGTTGCTCCTTCTCTGTTTTTGAGAGGGAGATCAAAATATAAATTCATTGGTTGAAATAAACCAATAATAAATGGATTTGGACTTGGGGGGGCGCACCAGCGGCAGGATTCCACGGGACTACAGTGGCGTGCGGCGGCGGCATGACCTGCTGCTGCACTCCCCTCACACGGGAGTGCTTAGGTTAACTGGCCACAGCCCTCGTGAAAACTGGTGCAGCCAGTTAGACAAGTATCCCTAACTAGCTGACGGGCACACACACACAAATACCTTCCTGATGTGCCACTCTCTCTTGGCAGGGATGACATTGTGTCCTCGGTGCTCTGCAGTGTCCACACAGACGCTGCAGATGCAGGCGTTATCAGTTCGACAGAAGAACTCCACACCTCGCCAGTGGACGGCACACAGAGGCAGATTGGGGGAAGAGTCACCGGGACCACTCAGAGTGTACCTGTCATAACAGTCATTGAAGTTGCTGTCAGTTTTGCCGCTATCATCACTATTATTCATGTCCTTCAGCCATGTGCATTTGTATGTTTTTATGGGATATGGGAATAAAAGAAACAAAAAAAATAACACTCCTTAAAGGAGCATTAATGGTTTTTTTAGACTTGGGAGCAGAACTGAAGAATTGGGTTTGTCACTACAAGTCACCCCTTTCACATTACACATATTCATTTGACCCATTGTTCATGCAAAAATATTGATTAGAGTAGTATTAAAGCTCAGTATTTACTCATGTCATGAACCTCGTGCCACCATCAGGCCAAAGTTTCCACTTGTACACAAAAAAGATCAAAACCTAATGTACTATAGTTGATACATTTATTGCACACACCCATATTCCTCGTGAGCACGGGACGAACCCTATTTATTCAATGACCCCATGACCTTTCCTCTAGCACCACCCTCAGAACAAACGATATGTTTTACCCCCATTGATCGGAAATTTTGAAAAAATCATCCATATGTTTGTTGTTTCTTTTGGGCCATTTCATACTGCCTCTAGGGGCCACTTGCAAGCCTTGCTCCCACATTCCACTTTTCCTTGTCTCAGCATGTTTGCTTGTTGTTATTTGGCAAACCCATTTCTTATCCTTTTTTCTGTGGAGCGATAAAGATGAATTTGAATCAAGCCCATGTTGATGTGGTGTAAGTAGTGTAGTCTGGTACCTGCGGGGAGGGGAGTAGATTGGAGGCGGGTAATGTTGCTCAGTGTTCTGAGCCTGGAAGGGCAGGTGAGCATTGACTGGGCTGGGGCTTTGGGGGTAAGGGTCGTTGGGATGGGGGAGGGCGGTGTCAGGCATCCCGGAAGTCTGCAGCCGCTGAAAACGAGCCATCATCTCAGCAATTACGTTCTCCGGCATCTCCCCTGGCCTCTGGGGCGGAGACAAGGCTGAGTGATAATGATGGTGAGGATGCGAGTTGGGATCCTTCACTCCTCCAGCTGGTCTATCCATTGGAATTTTCGCGTTGGCCATCTGCTTGAACTGTTCAGTGATTTCCTTCAGTGTTCGGTTGATTTGGAGCTCTGGTCGCTTGTGGAAGGACTCCTTGCAAAGCGGACACTGGTAGAACTTGGCGCCCCCTCCTCCCCCTCTTCCTCCGTCCCAGTAGGAGGAGATGCAGTCCTGGCAGAAGCTGTGGCCACATGGCGTTGAGACTGGGTTATTGAACACCTCCAGACAGATCGAGCAAGTGAACTGGTCTTCAGACAGAAAGGTAGCAGGCAGCGCCATAGCCATCCAATGTTACGCTGTACAGGAGATAGTGTTGCCATTAAAAAGAAATACGTTCAAGGTATACCTATACCTTAAAGGGACTGTTCACCCCAAAATCAAAAATACATAGTTCTCCTCTCACCTGTAGTGATGTTTATCCATCTGCTGTTTTTCAACTCTTATCTACTCATTCAGATATTCAGCAAAAAACTCTATTCAAACCTTATAATGTTCCACATCTTTTATACAATATCGATATTATTCAACTTTTAAAGCCAGCAATTCAGTTTAGCGTCCGTTTTTCAACAACACTTTAAAATATTCCATGTCTTTCATACATTATTATTTGAAAAACTTCAACAGCAATGTCTCGTTCCAGAATTCATGACCCGGTTACTGAAGACCATGTTGGGAGCAGTTTCACGTAAGAACAATTTTCTTTCTACCGATAGTTTGTCCAACTATTGCCCCATCTGCCTATCTGTTCACCTGTCTCTCCTTATGTCTAAACCCCCTAACCCTAACCCTAACCCTAACCCTCTGTCCGTACCACTCTCTGTCTAAACCTTCACTAATGGTTTGGAGGTAGAGGGTGGTAGGGGATCAAGGGGAGGGCTAGGGTAGGAGTAGCTACTACACCCATGTTTGTAAAATGTGCAAAAAACCTCAATACCTCAAGTAATAAAAAAAAAAATAAGACAACGAAATACGACGAAGTACTTTGCAAGACTGTGCTAACTGGCTATTTCCTGTGCCTTATCAGAGGAACTTTGCAGAGTTGTGCAATCCGTTCTTAAGACAGTATAAACTGTTGTGTGGTGCCTTGGCATCCCTTAAGCCTTCAAACTGGACTTTATACACAGGCTTATATTTCATCTTCTTCACCTGAACTCTTTAGCACGCTGTTTTTGAGTAGTGTCGTGAGTCTGAGAGCCCCAGTAGAGGAGGATTCATCAAGTGAAGGAAAGCTCTAGAGTAGATAGTTTTGGTTTCATTTGTCCAGGTTTTGAGATATCCATCTCTGAGATTTCTACCTTCACCCCAATACAATGGAGGGGAATGTAATTTAGCTTGTTGTGCTCAAAGCAATGAAAAAGTACATTTTCAACAGCAGAAATGCTCTACTTACGCTGATGTATTAGGCACAGACCTTTATTGTATTTTTGTGGCTCTTAATGCCTAAAATTCGGCTGCCTGTACCCCAAGACCTACAGGGTACCCCGGTTTTTTGTACTTTGGCCTTCTTACCCAATATGTAATGAGAGATTAAAAGAAAAAAACATCTCAGTGTCTCCAGTCCATTGTTCTATCTGGTGTGCATGCTTAAAGGTCTAGCACAGAGTTAAATAAGCATATACAGTCACATCCATATTCAGTCATTATTTCTTCATCCAAAGAATACAGCGTAGGGTATCATTAGTTCACTCTATTAAGATCAATAGTGAGAAAAACATTAGTTGCTTGTTCACTTTCTATAGGAGCAAATGAGGCTCACTAAAATACATGTGGTAAAATGTTCACAGAGATGTTTGACAAAGTTTAGAAATGGCATCCAGCCTCTCGCTTTCAGGATAAAACAAGCCATGCCTGATTATTCCCCAAAAGACCAAGCACTCGTTTAACACCTAATCCTGACCCTTAAATAATTTGAACCCTAGGCCTGACCTGAAACTAATCCTGCTTCTGACCTGATCCGTGAACTGCTGCAGTTGTAGGAGTAAGTGTTGCACCACAGCACACACAGCAGAACTCCCGACAGTATGCAGATAGAATGTGAGTCTGCCTCCTGCACTTAAACACTTACACACTAACATACACACTGTAACAATACAGGTGAGTAGTTTTACAAGAGCAGGAAATTCAAGCTTGGTTCAATCTGTTGAAGGTCATCAATAAAGCGTTACCTATGGCAACAAACTCAAAACCTGCAAGTCATCCACATTTCCTCTTCTGCTGTCCGAAATATTAGGTACCAGGCATTCTGGTGATATTCTATATTTTTCTTACTGACCTTACTTTTCTCACAGACCAAAACCAACAATGAATTCATCCTAACAACAAGTATCGACTGTGTCCAAAGTCTGAATGTATCTTAAGCCTGGATCTGAAAAATGAAAATAAGCCACATGCTGAGGGACATTTTCCTACGTTTTGTTTTTATTCCTGAGGACCTAATAACATCCAACGTACAAGCACACACAAGCAGCTGCAGTACAGGTAGTGCCAGTTTCCCATTAGTGAACCATAGCTGAAGGGGTTAGGTATGCAGTAAACAACCTGTGCGTAATGATCATATCTGGAATACAGGAAGGGAGGCAATGGTTACTGAATGTTTGTTCCGTGACATTTGGAGGTATTTAGAGTTTTTGGAGCCCTATGTGTAAATGCGTCAGATCAAGATTTCATTCATACTGGTCCTCTAATCTGATCAGCAGCATCGTCACCAGGTAGCCGTCGCTTACATTTCTGCCTGTTCCATTTCTACCCTTCGCTCTATTTATTTTCCAAGCAATTCGCTTTTACATGACTGGCACTGGCGGCTCTGTCTACTGATACACAACCCTTTTCCAGACAGTTTTCCAAAATGTAATGAGGACTTATTACCTATCATTTTAAATAAATGAATAGTTTAATTAGATATTCCCGAATTTAAATATGTCATGTACAGTAATGCTTTAAATTTTGTGGAACCTTTCAATCTTCCAGATGTTTACCTTTCTCTGGCAATTTGCTCTCTCAAACAAATGTTTTCATGAAGCCTGCTCAGTGGGATCAGAAACGTGAAGTGCTGCACATCCATGACACATATTTAAACTTGTTTCTCTTTGTTCTCATGTCTCAGGTGTTGTTCGGGGTTATACCGCGCCGCCCTATAGTACATCACCTGTCAACAGTACCATTCCGTACATTGTTACAAATTGAGAAATCAGTCGTGCGTTGAGTTCTGCATGGTGAAACTGTGCAGCCACACTGTAAGTTGGCCCCTAACTCTATTGACATACGACATCATTTTACCACAGTGCCTGGTGCCTACCCCTGTATTAACTGCCATTCTTTCCCATTACATTTCCATTCCACGCATTTAGGCATTCCTTTTGTTCAAAGCAAGTGTATTCAACCTCTAAAGGAACAAGAGATAATCGCTTGTAATCACTGAAACCGATCTCCACTTATCCACCAACATCCATTCAATTACGTTTCGCATTATGTCACACACTACTCACAATCACATGCGTCTCGTAATAAAAAAACACTGATCTAACGCTAACAATGGTGCTTAGCTGGACACATAACAAACATCTTGAACCTTTTAACACCTGTGTGTACTCAAAAGAATATGTTGAACATGGAGTACTTACATGTACTTACTATTGTCTGTTATCTCGCATACTTACTTTGAAATAACACGGTGCTGAAAACCTTATGGTTAATGCAGCTGTACAATAGGCTGCTTTTTAGTGCATAGTGATACAATCCACAACTTCATAATATGGTAAGAGACATGTGAGAGACACGGATTCCTACCGAATGAGAAAGGATTCCAGTGTGTTTCTACCTTGTCTTAGTTAAATAGGCCTTACCTGTTTTGAGGGCCGAAGTGATTTTAAAGAAGAGATTATTTCAGCTTCAGTGGCGGTAACCAGATGCAGCGTATTACCAAGACTTTCTCACTGCCGACTGTCATTCTCCCTCTCTACAGCCGTTTCTCCTATTAATGCTTGTAAATGCTTGTCAGTTGTCGCCTTCCTGTCCTTGTTCCTTCCCTCCTTCTGTCATTGTGCTGTTAACCCCTCCCTCCTAACACCCAAAGTTTATCCAATCCAACCTGCTTGACAGGTGCAGCTGTGCAGGTATGCCTTTTTAAAACAACCCCTCCCTCTCTTGCCTACATCTCCAGCACACCGACACTCCTCTCTGCTCTGTTAATCAATAGAAAAGGCCAAAATGACTAATGCATAAACAAAATGTACATGTCAAATGACGCAATTAAGGGATGTATTGTTAAAAAAAATCAAATGTTCCAAATACATCTTTGAACAATAAATAGGATTTTAAGATGGCTTTTAATTTGTGTTTTTCTTTTTACTTGTATAACTTTAACTCTCATTTGAACATTTACAGTTTCATCCTCACTCTCCACCCTGATGGTACACGCACACAGGAGTTTTACCGAATTAGACCTCAGTGTGTAAGAGATCACATTAAAGGGACAGTTCACAGAAAAAAAAATCAAAAATCCATATTTACCTGTAGTGCTATTTGTCCTTCTATATTGTTTTGGAGATATTGACCGTGGAGCGGTCTCCATTTTGTGAATATAATGAGACTATATGGCACTCAGCTTGTGGAGTTTAAAGCGCCAAAAAAAATCAATTTGCAAAAACTGCTCACATGCATGAAACTGCTGACAACAAGGTCTGTGGATTATCCTGAGTAATCGGGTCATGATTTCTGGAAAGAGACGTTGCTGTTGATTTTTTCAAATAATAATGTATGAAAGATGTGGAATACTTTAAGTGTTGTGGAAAAGCTGACTCTAAACTAAATTGCTGACTTTATAGGATCAATAGAAGTGACAAATACCAGGAAAAGAGATCATATTCCTCCAATATTATCTTCTCTGCACTGGCTCCCTGTGAAATCCAGAATAGAATCTAAAATCCTCCTCCTCACCTATAAAGCTCTTAATGGTCAGGCACCGTCGTATCTTACAGAGCTCATAGTGCCTTGTTACCCCACTAGAACACTGCGCTCTCAGAATGCAGGGCTTCTTGTGGTTCCTAGAGTCTCCAAAAGTAGAATGGGAGCCAGAGCCTTCAGCTATCAAGCTCCTCTCCTGTGGAATCAGATCCCAGTTCGGGTTCGGGAGGCAGACACCATCTCCACATTAAAGAGTAGGCTAAAGACTTTTCTCTTTGATAAAGCTTATAGTTAGGGCTGGCTCAGGAGAGTCCTGAACCATCCCTTAGTTATGCTGCTATAGGCCTAGACTGCCGGGGGACTTCCCATGATGCACCTCTCTCTCTTCACCTCTGTCCTCCTCTCCATCCGTATGCATTCTCATCCCATAAATGCATGTCACTAACTTGACTTCTTCCCTCTCCCGGAGTTTTGTGCTTTGTCGTCCGTCTCTTCTTTCTTAGTGTCACTTTCAGCAGGTATTTCAGTGTCCGGAGATGTATCTGGATCTGTTACTATGGCGACCTGCTGGGGCAGTGCTGCTGTGTCTATGGTGCAGGGGACGAGTGGCTCGGGTCCTGCTCGTTGGGCTCCACCTGGAGCTGCTCGGTTGTCCGTCTGGACCCATCATCTTCCCTTATGTTTTACCACCTAAACATTTCTAACATAATAATATATATATATATACAACAATTTTGCCATCATGGCTGTATATGTTATAGTTTTGATGCTATAAATCTATTCTGTACTTACGACATCTATTGCATGTCTGTCCGTCCTGGGAGAGGGATCCCTCCTCTGTTGCTCTTCCTGAGCTTTCTAACATTTTTTTCCCCTGTTAAAGGGGTTTTTTTGGGTAGTTTTTCCTTCATCGAATCGAGGGTCTAAGGACAGAGGGTGTCAGATGTTACAGATTGTGAAGCCCTTTGAGGCAAATGTGATTTGTGATACTGGGCTATATAAATAAAATTGAATTGAATTTAATTGAATACAAGATACACTCCAGGGGGCAGGAACATGGCTCGAGGCGCCAGCAAAGACGAGTAAGCTCTCGAGGCGGAGGGACTACGTGCAATCTGAATTGTGTTGACAATCGCGGCCTGAAGGTCCCATTCCCAGAATCAGCTGCGAAAGGATGGAACCCCCCTAGCCCCAGTAAAGCTGTGGGCAAGTCCAGTATTGGCCACGGGTCTGCTACACTGTGCCAAGTTTGGAAACCACGGGGCGCCTGTGCGGCAGCCGCACTGTTGTTGGCGCTGCTGCTGTGGGTGCTGGGGCTGGGACAGTGGCTGATGTGTCTGCTGAGGACGGAGGTAAGGAGCCAGCTGCTCCGACACTTTCTTGGCTTTCTCCAGCCGCTCAATCATGATGCTGTGTGGGATTATTTTCCTATCTTTACTCAAGGGCGTGTTGTTCTTTAAATTGAGAGCATGATTTATTGATTTCAGTTCATGTTTTGTAATGCTTTCTTCAGAACCCTGGCGTCGCTCTCAAAAAGCCCTTGTTTGCACTTAGATTTGCTCTGCTTTTGCTCAAACTGTGTGCTTGCACTCAGATATATTGTTGCTTTCACAGATTTCCTGCGTTCCAGCTTCAGCCCTTCTGCTCGCGCTTTTATTTACATGCATTTCGTTTTTAATTTGTTAATAAACTCTTAATGCTTAAACTCATGTCACTTGTGTGCGCAGCCATGTGCTTTGTCATCAAATTATTTCGACTGAACTTCCTCCCGTACAGTATGTGTTTAATGTTGATCTCGAGCTGGCTCTTCTTTCTACTCTGAAGGCACGGCACCCTCATGTGGTCAGAACAGCAAGGTGTCCGTGCATCAGAACAATACCAGTTAACCAATTGTATGGGTTACTCAGGTAACTTAGCAGTGTAGGTTCTATCATTGTGTGCCCTGTGCTGCTGTGTGATTATGTCTGATTAGGTGTAATGAATCTGTTCCTGTCAGTAGAAGAAGCCATAAAAGTGCTTGCATTTGTTTAAAAACATTCTTCTCTGGCTTAGTGTTCCACTTCAGGTTGTGTATCTACACTATGTGTTCATTTTGGTTGCAGGTCTTTTTTTCAGCGTCATGTTACAGCTGTAAATAGTCTTAATGTGAGCTACATGTAGATGTGGCAAGAGCTGAACGAAACTGCCCCAATATCATATGGGCTCAACTCCAGCTAATTTGTTGTATTAAACAACTTTGCGTTAACATTGATTAGTTGATAATCTATTAAGTGTTAACTAATCACCTAAAGTCAGAGTGACTTGTATTATTAATGTTGCAAAATGAATGGCGAGCAACGGGATAGATCATGCATTAATCCATGCATTAGCCTACATCATCATGAGTCATGTATTAGTCCTTTATGTTTGGTGCCCTTATTATAAAGTGTTACCAATATTCGTTTTATCGCACAAGATATGGATATAGACCTATATGAAATATATCCATATCTAATATGGCCCAAAAGATCCATATCTTGATCAAATGTGTGCACAAGATACAAAAGTGATCATCTGTCATTTGTCTATAAAACAGTGGCTTTTCAGTCAAACTGCATGCTCTCACTGTGTTAGTAGGCCTATACCATACTGCCTGCAGACATTTCTAATTGTATTTACAAATATAAATATTCGCAGGTACAGGTGATGCAGGTATGGGGGGCATTAAGGCCCAAAACTTAATATAAAATACATAAATAATTCTATTACTAAATGCTTTATTAAATAAATAATTAGGGTGAATGCTGGTAAAGTGGGACAGTTGAGCTTCATTTTTATTTTTACATGTATACACTTCCATTACTAAAAATCAACACTGAGCTCATCATAAGCAAGTAATAAAAAAATATATAGGTTCTGTGCTATTACTTCACTTCCGGGGGGCATGACACCATGTTCAACAACCTTGCAGTGAACCGTAGCGGTTAAGTAAATTGACATAGTGTTCTGACACTCGGACCCAATGTCTCCAGCCTCCCTCGGGATCTGGTTGAAGCTCTGCCGGAGGTGGGAGTTGAAGATCTCTCTGACCGGAGACTCTGCCAAACGTTCCCAGCAGACCCTCACAGTACGTTTGGGTCTGCCAAGTCTGTCCAGCTTCCTCCCCCGCCATCGGATCCAACTCACCACCAGATGGTGATCCGCTCCTCTCTTCAGCCGAGTGTCCAAGACATACGGCCGGAGGTCAGATGGAACAACCACAAAGTCGATCATCGACCTCCGGCCTAGGGTATCCTGGTGCCACGTGCTTCAACATGGTGTTCATTATGGACAAACTGTGACTAGCACAGAAGTCCAAGAACAGAACACCAATCGGGTTCAGGTCGGGGGGGGGCGTTAATCCCAATCACGCCCCTCTGGATGTCGTTGTCGCTGCCCACGTGAGAGTTGAAGTCCCTCAAGAACGACGGAGTCCCCGGTCGGAGCATTTTCCAGCGCCCCTACCAGAGACGCCAAGGTCGGGTACTCTACACTGCCATTCGGCCTGTAAGCACAAATAACAGTGAGAGACCCGAAGGCGCAGGGAAACAACCCTCTCGTTCACCGGGGTGAACTCCAACACAGGGCGGTTGAGCTGGGGGGCTATGAGCAAGCCCACACCAGCCTGCCGCCTCTCACCGCGGGCAACTCCAAAGTAGTAGAGAGTCCAGCCTCTCTCGAGGGTTTGGGTTCTGGAGCCCAAGCTGTGCATGGAGGCGAGCCCGACTATCTCTAGTCGGTATCTCTCAACCTCCCGCACCAGCTCAGGCTCCTTCCCCCCCAGCGAGGTGACATTCCATGTCCCTAGAGCCAGATTCCGTGTCCCGGGATTGGGTCGCTGAGGCCCCCGCCTTCGACTGCCATCCAATCCACAAAGCACCGGCCCCTTATGGTTCCTCCTGCAGGTAGTGGGTCCACAGGAGACCGGCACCACGTTGCTGTATATTTTCCATCCTTTTCAGTCTTGAGAAGTTTTGGTGGACAATCATAAACTTGCAGATTTTCGTGTACAAATGTACATTTCGACATCTTATTTGGTCTTCATCAGAGTCAACCCACATAAAGACAGAATAAACTGTTGAAACATTTGTCAGCTAAAAGCTGTGAAGTTAATTTTCAACTAGAGAAAATGTTCAAAAGCACTGCATGTGCCCCAGCCCCCATCGGTACCGTTTCCCTTTCAACCGTTTAGTAAATGTTAAAAAAAGGGTACACAGCACAGAGCGTTATGCACAACCATATTTGTTTATTACCAGATTATTGCAAGCAGGTTTCTAGCTGTATAGAAGAATAGAACAAAATTTAAAATAAAGCGAGAACCATGGTTTAACATCAGAAATGACGGGATGACTTTTTATCCTGAGTATCCATCACTCTACCTTTCACTCGAAAGCACATACACACACAGTGTGTGGAATGATCTGTACAATAAATATTCATACCTGCTCCACATGCCACTTTTTAAGTTACAACAGTGTAAATGAAAATGTACATGTACACACACAAGATACATGTGAGGGGGAAGAGATGTCAAAGGATGAAAGCTGTGCAGTTTGTTGGGCAAGAAGCACATATATATATATATATATATATATATATATA
>CM022472.1:31340635-31372293 GCA_011952105.1 Coreoperca whiteheadi | reverse complement strand
ATATATATACACACACACACCGGTAGCACAGATTTAAATAAAGCACCATCGATTAAAAGCCTGGTGTCTTACTGCAAAGTGCTCCAAACTGAAATGTGCAAAAATAAAGACTTTACATGACAAGCCCGGCAAGAGTTTCTTCCTTTAAGTACCCCAGAGCAACAGATATCACTCTCACACACACACACACACACACACAGGTCGACTGCTATAAAAATGTAGGAAGTAAATCATCTTTATTAATTTTATAAATATTCCCCATGTAGCTCCTTGTAGAATCAAAAACAGTGTTCTCACATAGGTTTATGCGCTGTGCTGGCAGAGGTAACACCCATTCACCCATCTGTCCGTTTCTGTTCACGCCAGAGCCTGGGCGGAGCAACGCAGCGCAGCAGCGTTCAGGTTGGGGTCGGGCGATATGACGGTAGACACCGTGCGACGGTGAAATTGAGAGTGAAATTGTAAATAAAGAGCAGGAGTCGCCGCTCTTGTTTGCATGGAAGCTCCGAATAATAGAAGAAAAGAATCAAATGTGGTGAGGCGCGGTTACTTTGAACCATTTCTTAACAATTACTGTATCGTGATATATAATGGCATCGAGTACACCGTGATAGAAGATTTTGGCCATGTCCCCCACCCCCAGTCTCCATCAGTAGTGGGCCTGCAGAGTGACACTGCCAGCACTGCCATGCAAGACCAAACCCTTTTTTATTTCTCCCAAACTTCCTCCTTAACGGAAGGGACAACGAACTACAAAAAGTTCTCCCTCCTCCTCCACCACCGTTACCAAAAGGTACTGTACAGATTAAATGAGAATCCTGGTTTATTATCTGGGTAGTTTTGGCCACCATTTATACCGGTTATGATAACATTACACTTCCTAAAGTCATTACCGAGAACTGGGAACACGGTGACGTCACCACAATACAGTGAAATCTGAGCGGGCAAGAGACGAGAGCAGTCAGACCGCCACTTCATTCTGAGGCGAAACCCGAATGTGAGCACGCCAAAACAAAACGGCTGCCACAGTCCCTCATTGCACAGAAAAAAAGGAGTGTGGTGACGAAATGAAGCAGGAAGTCGGCCTGTAAACAGTTTGGGTCATTATTTTACTGGCTGACCCGTGGGTCGCTGCGTCGGACTCTTTCCGATCGTGTCACCATGTTCCCGGGTCTCAGCGATTCACCTGCTGAGTACAGTGTTATCATTACATGACAGCCATGGCCACGAAAATAAGAGCTGTAATAAGCCGCAGGCATACTTACACTCAGCCGCATAGTTTCTTTTCCCCCATGACAGCCTCATATACTGAAACCAGCGCAGTTGAGTGCAGACTGGGTTCAGTTTGATTTGGTTCAGTGGGGATGGGCGGTTTATCAGTATAGCTGCTCTGTTGGGATCAGCACCATTCCAGCGGGCGGGACGTGTCGTCGACCCTGACTGCTCAGTGTCCGGTTTATAGCCCTGCCCTGCCCACTTTGTTTGAACCCTGTCTGGTTCTTCTTCACTGCCACGGTGATTCGTTGCGTTTAACCCTCCAGCTGGCACTCGAATCACCAACTGCTACCGTTTGCTGTAACTGCACAGAGTTAACAAGACATCTCAGCCGCTGGGGTCAGTAGTGGGTTCTCAGTGTTAGCCTAGCGACATTTAGTGTTGCTAGGTTTCTCATTTAGTGCTGGTGCATGTCACAAGTTCATAACCAAATCCCCAGTGATCTGAGCAGGCCTATGTCTGGGCCTCCGGCAGGGACCGGCCCGGCTCACATGGCACAGAGGACCCAGCCCCTGCTAGTCCATTAGTGCTGCGACAGAGCAGAGCTTTGGTTGCCGTGGCGGGGGTTGTGGATGAGGATGCGCTGCCACCAGTTATGGTACTGTTGAGGTTCCGGTAGGGCCTCTGCCGTGGTAACGAAGCCCTCCGGCGGGGGGCGGCCACGGCAGCTGAATCACGGAGGCACACTGAGGGGAAACTCAGACCCACCAGACAGCAGCCAGGACAGGAAATGACCTCATCCTGCTCAGAGGGACCACTAGGGTCAGAGGACAGGACATGGACTCCGCTGTAACCATTAGCCCGCCCTCCTCCACCCCACTGTACTTGCTGGCCAATCACAAGGGCTGAGCCGTTGTTGTTGTTCAGTCGTGGCAAAGGAGGCAAGGAGGGCGGTCCGTTGGAGATGGGAAGTCGGCGGCCATTGGTCTGTAAGGAGGAGGAGGTGGAGGTGAGCAGGGGTCTTCCAGGTGTAGAGTCCAAGACTCCCTCTGCTGGCTCCGGAGACTTGGTACAGTCCATGGGTTCTGTTAGACGCACACTCTCCTCCTCCTCTTCCTCCTCCTCCTCCTCCACTAACCGCTCCAGAGACACCATCTCCAGCTCCACAGGAAGACCCAAATCCTGTCCCACCCCGTGCGACACCTCCCTCTTCTCCGTTATCTCCGGACGCTCTACCTGCAGCCTTTCATGCACTTTTTGTGACACCCCTGTCTGCTTCCTCGTGTCGCCCTCCACATCCCCCCAAGTCCCTCCTTGAATTGCCGCCACTCTGAAGTCCTCGTCCTTGTCCCCCCCCCCCCCCTCCGTGTCTCTTGGCCAGGCTACAGTCCGGCTGAGCTCTGGGGTACAGGGGAGCGACTGGCATCTCCTCGGCGGCACTCGCGTCCCCAGCATCCCCCTGAGAAGGTGGGGGGAGGCACACGGGTCGCAGAGTGCCGGGAGGGTGAAGGTCAGGGAGATGACGGACTTGCTGGGCGTGTCTAAGAGTTTGCAACGCCCCCCGTTCAGGTCTCGTCTGAGAGAGAAGGGGTTAACCCGCGCAGGGGTCCCGAGGAGAGGAGGGGTCAGGGTTGCCGGGGGCAACACGTCCGACTGGCTCCTCGCCAAGCCTTGCCGTTGCTGGCTGCGGTCACCGGGGTGACAAGGCGAGCTGCGGCGCCGATACGGGCTGACGTCTACCGCAGCTGGCTCTGAGCAAGGGAAGGGGGGAGGAAGACGTGAGGGAGGGGGAAAACGGACAAGAGTCAGATACCGTGACCGAACAAAACACCGATGTCAACGTGTAACACACACTGCACGACCAAACCGGCGGTACGGACTCATTACAGATGGAGCTTTTCCTATGTGGTGCTGTTGCTATTCTATGGTACTACTTTTAGCAGAACAACGACTCCCTTTAAAAGTCCGCTTTGAGGTGGAAAACACACAATGCCTATCCAGAACTGCTCCATCCTCTCTTTCATCGTAGACTGTATGGCTTTAGTTGTGTGCTACGGTTAATGAGGTTTGGCTCTGTGCTGTCAATACTTAAATGAAATAAGTAAAGGCAAAGTAGGGCAGGAGCTAAACACCAATCCCCATCAGTCCTGTGTTATCAGCGGCGACGTCACAGCGAATCGGAATGCTGACCATCTGTGGTATTTTACATTCGCCCTGCAGCACTACACTGACGATGCTGCGAGCTTGGATCATTAAGATCATCTGGCCTCGTGTGAGCGGCCATACCGACAGTGCTGTAAAAAAAAAAAAAGCACATTTAATGGAGTCATTTTACCGAGCGCTACGGGGCTCTCGCTCCCTTCTTCGCTCTCCAGGCCCTCCAACGTCACGACAATGTCCGAGAACGAGGGGCGCCTCTCTGCACTCATCTGAAAAAAGCACGAGGACAAACGTTCCACCCGTGTGCAAAGACGTCAAGGACACCAAGAAAACCTCGCCAGGGACAAAGACCCACTGGCTCAGAGAGTCCATGGCGGGATTAAGACAAGTGAGGGTCTGTGTGTACTTACATTGCAGCAGGTGACAGCGAGGCTAAAGAACGCAGGTGGACAATCCCCAACCATGGTCTCAAAAGCGTCCACGTCCAGACCAAAGTCCTACACACACACACACACACACACAGCGTAATATAGTCATTCCTTCCTGTCTTGTTGCTGTGTCACAAATATTAAATAGAAATCACTGCAAATCAACAATTCCAAATAATTATACGACCTTTACTTGGAGCCTTGAAGGTTCCATAGAAAGCGTAAAGTTAAAACTCCACCTTAACGCACACGCACGCACAGTGCAGGGTCCTACCTCTGTCCGGGGCAGGAAGTCAGGATCGGCTTCGATCCGCGCGATGATCTCGCACAGGATGATGCCGTACGCAAACACGTCCACCTGAGCGGAGGACAGGAAGCGCAGGTGTGTCCTGGGCTTTAGCTCAAACAGCAGTAAAGCGCGGCAGAGGTCTGGTTCTTGGGTTAAAGCTGCTGGTGTTCCTTCAGGTGCGGCACTCCCTGATCTTGTTTTAGCGTCCCGTTACGAATGACCACTGCACCGCTAACTTGGCTTTGTGAATGTTCTCACCGTATTTTTGTCGTTTGAATCAGTGTGAGGTGCATGTGGCATCGGAATCATCGTGTTAGGTATTTGAATCTATCAAAACCACCTCACAACGCCTGGTTTCTTTCTTTTACTTTGAACCAGGGTGACTGAAAATAAAGCTACCTGTTAACTAAATCCCCCCCCGTTACCACACTACTGTCCCCATGCCGCGCTGATGTTGTGGTGGTTTTATAAACGGGCCATTCTTAGGACTCCTTAATTGAAAGTACACTGCAGCCTCTGTTCAACTCCTTCCAAATCCCTGAATCTCACCCAAGGCCACTGTGTTGAAACCCAACAACGACCTTTGTTGAGACAACAGCAAAAAGGACAAACGTGAACAAAGGTTTCCTTTTAGGAACCCGGTTGCTTTATGTCTGCTTTCTGTACGTCGGAAAGTAAAGGGTATATTTTTGACGACTACTACCTTCCATCAAATCAAACTGCCCTGCTCTCCTTAACTGAGATTCCTACGGTTGATACTGGATCTTTTGTGGGTAAAGTGTAAACTAACGGACTTACTTTCCATCGCCAACATACCGTGGCAGGACTGTGACAGCGTCTTTGCTTAGAAGATCGTGCTTTTCCTGTCTTTTGTTTACCTCGTCCCTAGCGTCTAAATGAATGGCTTTCCTGGATTCATGTTAGAGAGATACTGCTGTTGTATATATTACTGATTTATTATATTACTTCAGCTTTTCACGTGAAGGGGAAGAACGTGTTCTTCTTTCAAAAGGTTCCACAGTGTTGCATCACTGCTGTGCAGTACTCCAGCCGGTGTTTTGCGTGAGCTGTGCAGAAACCAGAGGGCGGAGCAGGTTTACCTTCTCATCGTACCGCTCTCCCCTCAGAACTTCAGGGGCCATCCAGTAGGGGGAGCCCACGATGGCCAGAGGCTGCTTCCCCGCGCCATCACTGCAAAGAAGCCGGGGTCACTACACTTGTCGGAATTTGTACAGTCTGACCCAATCCAATGCCCCCGCCGTGCAACACGTCTTTGTAGAGCTCGTAATGTTCGCTTTTGTTCGCGCTGTGGTTATTTTCATGCCTTGTTGTGGTGTTGGATCCTTTTTTTTCTCCCATGCTCCTTTCAATGCACAGGGAACTAAATATTCGAAACACCCCCGTGCCGACAATGACTTCATAAATTAAGGAATTATTCAAACACTTAAATAAAGCAATATCCCCAGCGAATGAAAGCATGTGTTCGTCTCCAATGTGGGATACAAACCTCATAATAACGCTTTAAGCGTTGCCTCTTAATATCTGAGTCAGACACGAGCTCCTATTGACAAATAACTAACAATTACTCACCAGCTGTGTTACAGACACCGCGAGGCTCCTAGCTAACACTGACATCACACTTTCTTGCTGAATACAAAGGAACTCGTCCATGCATTTGGGACTTCTAGGCCGCTCCCCAGTTGATCCGGAATGCTGCGGCGCGTGTGCCGACCACAGCCTGCATACAGATGGACGCCGCGACTCTACTTCCTCCCCGCGGACTGGACGAAAGCCAAAGCGTCCCGGATACGGGAGCTGCCACCTTGCGCTTTTGACGTCATTTGGAGCCAGAGTCTGCGCAGCCGCGACCGGGGGCTGGGGCCGCGGTGTCGAGGTCCCGCACCACACACTAACTCAATCACAAGCCGGCCTCGGCTGTCAATCACGACGCAAAACCCCGTTTTTATAGCATCAAGTAACTCGGAACACTTGAACACACATCAGCGTGATAAGAACGACCTGAACCGACAGAATCCATCTTTAGGGAAAACGGATTTGACGAGTACTTTGACTTTTTAGTTTGGCCCATGTCCCACCCACTAACATGGAGGGGGCGCGGTTTATGACCTCTACAGCAGCCAGCCACCAGGGGGCGAGCCAGATGTTTTGGCTTCACTTTTGTGGCGCTGTCATGTCGGCCATCTTTCTTTCTTTTTTTTTTTCTTCTTTTTTTTTTTTTTATTAGAACGCAATTCTTTACCAAAAAAATAAATAAATAAAAAAGTTCAGGAGGATCCTGAACCATCCCTTAGTTATGCTGCTTTAGCCCAGACTTCCCATGATGCACCTCTCTCCTCCTCTCCCTCTCCATCCTTCCCTCTCCCGTAGTTTTGTGCTTTCCCGTCCCTCTCTCCTCTCGTTCTGTCGCTGTCAGCAGGTATTTCTGCCTCCGGAGCTGCAGACTCTGGATCGGATCGCAGGCCACCTGCAGCCCCCATGTTCCTGCTCAACAACTGCTACTACAATTACTCTAACTTATTCTTAGAATTATTATTCCTATCATTATTATTACTATTCTATTAATATTATTACCATTGCTATTATTTTAAATCTCGATGTGGAATTTGCTTTGTGCTACTGCTGTCGCCAAGTGCCTGCTCTTGTTGGTGTTTGTTGGGTCTCTGTAAGTGATATTTTAAAGAGTTCGGTCTACAGTGCAATGAGATAACCCCTGTTATGAACTGGATATAAGACTGCAGCAGAGGAAAAGACATCACCATTCTAAATTTCACCCCACTGACCTGTAATCAGGGATCTTCTCGGCCAGGCCAAAGTCCCCCACCACAGCAGTGAACAGGCCGCTATCACAGCGAACCAGACAGTTCTGCACAGGAAAACAGATACACAAAAACCAACTATCAGTAGAAATGTGCCATTTTCCCACTGACCTCTAGCCTTGCAGACAGGTTTGGTTGTATTTATCCTTCTGTAACGTGAGCCCTCGGTTCTAAACGGCTACAGCTTTCAGGCTACAATTGTTAGCTGTAAACTTTCCAGTTGAGAATCGTTTGTTTGGAAGATTGCATCAGCACAAAGGCGCCACTCGAACGTTTCAAACTATTAGTCGAAACAGCTCAAGCATTATTTCTTGATAAGGAAATGTCTGCGTGGGGCTTTAGAGGGCGTTTGGACCCAAATGAACCCTTCCTTAAAACAAAGCAAGGTTTGACAGTGAGTGACAGCAGTAGCGGCCGGCTCCCTGATTGCCCCAGGCCTTTCAAGAATCATGGGAAACGACATGTCACCTGGCATTCACCTGCTTTGAGCCGTCCTTTTCCTATTTGTGTTGAGGGCTACAGGAAACCTTCCCCTCTAGACTTTACTGTGGAACTTCAGCATCGCCGCAGAACTCTACGAAGTGTACGGACCCCGTGTAAAGTTAGTTTCTGCAGGCTTTGTTTTAGTTGACGCACCCGACTTAACATTTAATGATTCAATCTCAAACAAAAGCCAATGCTGTGAATGTCTGCAGAAGTCGCCAGATTGGACCGCTCGTGCGTTAAAAACGTTCATCGTTAGGGGTGGGAGGAAAACCCATCAATCCACGCAAGAATGGCGATTTTTATCTTGTATGATTCTGAATTCATTAACAAATGCCAGCAACGTGTTTTTTGTAATAAGGGTTACCTAAAGACGTTGCGTTGATGAAATGAAAATGGAAAAACTGGAATAGAGATACCCGCCCCTAATCAATACAGCTCACGATCCACACTATACATCTTATCCCCGTGTGCCGTACCTTGGAGGTGAGGTCTCTGTGGAATATGCCCTTGCTGTGCAGGTACTGCAGCCCTCGGGCAATATCCAGAGACAGGCCGAGCCTGACGCCCCATGACAGGTACAGATCACTGTCCAACAGCTGCTCCAGGTTTCCTCCGTTTATATACTACCGAGAGAGAGGGAGGACAAAGGAGGGGGCGGGATCACATGTTAATACCGCTTCTCTGTATATTATTCAAGCTGGTGCTGCGGACGGCTGCCTCGGCGTGTTGGCGCGCACGCTTTTGTCTCGTTCCGTTTTGAAATTCAGTGTCGTGCTGTAGTACCCAGGGCCCTCTCACACGAGAGGGGCCCATGACCAGCAGGGGAACACCTCCAGTGCATTTCTCTTCTCATACTGAGCCCAGATCAGTAGAGGGCCGGCGCGCTGCAGCTGGCAGGCTTCACAGAACTCGCAGGCAACGCGGAAGGTGGCGGTGTCGGTTTTTACGCTGGGGCTGCTCTAACCTTTTTTCCCCCCCCATCAACCGCGAACCTGTCTACTCCCCCGTGAGTTTGCGTCCCTCATACCTGTAATGGCTACATTCCACCGCAGGCCGCCGTGCAGGAGCCACAGCACATGTTCGACGACCAGATACGGCGTGTGGCGCGGGGGCACTTCCTTATCCCTTAGTTATTGTCCTCGGCGACTTTAACAAAAGGTCATCTAAGCCACATTTTTTTTCAACCAGCGTGCCGCGAGAGATCGCCAGGCGTGCCGTGGGAAATTATTCAAGCTCACCTAATTGGTCTAAAAAACATTTTTTGAAAACTAACTCATTATTGTCTGCAAACAATATGCCATTGTCGAGTGTCAGTGCTAATATTGGCTGCAGAGCTTCATGGTTTTTTTAACACGCTCGGTTGGTGGTGTGCCTTGTGATTTTTTTCAATGAAAAAAATGTACCGTGGCTCAAAAAGGGTTGGAAAACACTGATCTAAGCCGCCATCTCCCCAAATACAGGAAGTGCATTCATGCCCTGGGCAGCAGAGGCTGTGGTCCAGCAGGACCGAAACCTCAGCAACAAGGCCCGGCCCCCCCACTGACACCGACTCCCCATGGACACTACACGTTACATTAACGCAACAGTACACAGATGGCGCCCAGTCAAAGGACGGCACCAGCACATGACTCTTTTGTTACCGTTTGCGAGACACCAACGCAGTAACCATGGATACCACCCTCCGTGTTACTGCATGTTTGTGGTACTAGTAAGAATTAGAGGTCGACAGATACATCGGTGCTGCTGCCGCATGTGAAGGACCCCAAGCCAAAACCCTTCTGGATTCTGCTTAATAAATCCTCTAAAACTTAAGCAAATGATGGACAGTTGTTTTTTTTCACGTTACCTGTTTTCCATATTTAACACTTGGTCGGTTACGGATTTGTTTGACTCGTTTGGTTCAAGTCAGTGTTCAATAAATGAAGTTAGGTTCAGAAATGTTGTGCTTCCACTTATTATTAGCGTGGCTCCCTGGTAACCACAGCAACCACTGCACACCATGCAAACATCAGCAGTTTGGAAGAATCCCTTTGTAAACTACCCAGCGTACCATCGTTGAAAGCAGATACATACTGCTAAGTGACAGCTGCGTTGTCACTGTATTCAGTCATTTCAACATCATTTGGCCACGTGGCGTTTCAGTTATTTTACCAATTACTTTCGCTGTAACCACAGATGCACGGACGTTTGTACATGAAAGAGGGTGGCGGGAAAGGCCGAATGGAAGGGAATGAAAGAGGGAGACTCAAAGTGAAAATACAAAACTTTAGCCATTTCACGAAGCTGTAGAAATCATTCAAAGAAAAGAGACACGAGTAATGGTTTTACCTCAGTCAGAGCGTGGAGTTGACCTTCGTGCACACAAACCCCAAGGAACCTGGGGAGAGGTGAAGAAATGGGATTGGTCCAAATTTTGATCTACTGTCACACCCAAAACTGATTCATAATCGGCCTGACAATCGGAATGGGAGGCCCTGCCTTTCCTTTCGTGGATCGTTATAGGGCCCAACAGTACCAGTGTCCCCTGAACACCAGACTCATGAAATGGTTTCAGGTTAGGGATGGGCGATATCTTATCGCTAGCGATATATATCGGTCAAAACCACCCCTGCAATAGGAATTTCTCTGCCCGCGATAATAACGATAAATCCTATTTGATGTGTGTCGGTTACACCCATTCGCAGCTCACGGGTGTAACAAGTTAGAGCGAAAACAAGAACGGCGGAAGGCGGCCGTGAAGCTGGGGACGAGTTAAGCGCTAAACGAGGCGCCACCTCAACAATTTGGAACTGGTTTGGTTACAGAAAGTCAGATGCGGAGCAAACGACCGTAATAGGCAAACTTTGCAAGAAGACGGTGGCTACAAAGGGTGGAAACACATCCACCATCTTGTTCCGCCATCTTAAACACAAACGCAAAACCAGAGCACGACGCAAATATGAAGATGCGTGAGGAGAAAGAGTCGTCAAGTAAGCCTAAAGTTAAGACATTTCCTACGCAGACGACAATTGGCCGCGCATTTGCAAACTGCATTCCTTACGATAAACAAAGCAAACGAGACTGGGGGCGGCTGCCTTTATGGTTTACTGACTGCTGAGCTAGAAGGTGAATTAGAATAAAAGCATATTGACTTGATATGGACACAGTGGATACTCCATGAGAGAGGGCCACAACACTGACTGAAACTCATACAAGTTTTTAAAATAAAGACAGAAATTTACAATTGTATATTGATCTGAACTCACTCGGCAACGCAGTCACCACACACTCACGTTGGAAGGGTGTTTTTCGATACACATCATTACCTACCTGAGGATGTTGGGGTGGCAAAGCCTGTTCATGAGCTGCACTTCTCGTAGCATGTTAGCTTTGTTGCTGGCCAGCGTGTTCATTTTCAGCGCCATCACCTGCCCTGTGATCCGATGGTGCACCTAGGAAAGCGGCCGCAGAGGGTTTACGGTCAAAAAGAAAGCCACGCAGACGTAGAGCCACATGCAGCGTTCTGTTGCTACCTGACTGACACGGCAACGACAGAAACAGCAAGACTCCTGGCGCTTCAGCCACGCCTATCTGAGCGCCTGTGAGCTCCTGTAGTCATTTCAGCTTTGGTTCCACATGAGACATACAGCGAGGAACATGTGCACGGATCTGTTCTCTCCAACTAAGGTACATGTGATTTCTTGTCAGATCCCAGTAAACCCCCGTACAGGAGGTACCTGACCAGCTCTCCCGTTTAAAGGTACGATCCTTAGGGTGCTTTCACACCTCTAGTTCGGTTCATTTGGTCCGAGCCGCGGGCAAACACTTGTACATTGTAGCATTTTTCCGCTTTTTTGGTTCCTTTTCACACCACACTGATTGCTTTGGTCCAAACCAGTAGAAAACTAACCAAAATGCAGTCACATGACTCTTGACTTGCTCATCTTCCGAAAATATGACTACGGCAGCTGGTTTAGTCCAAAAATGATCAGTATCTTTGCAGTTGGGTCGCATCGCGTTCTCACCACAAACGAACCGCTCCAGAGTTCGTTTGAAACCTCTTCAAGGAGGTCTCGGTACGCTTGTTTGGCCCGCTTTTGGTGCGCAGCCGAGGACGACTGCTGCTTTCACACCTGTGCAAACGAACCGCACCAAAGCCCGTTTGGGTCAGTTTCCAAAACCAGCGGCGCTCGTTAACGCCAGCTCTCCTCTAAATGATCTGGGCTCTTGTTCTGGTGCTAGGATGGGTTTTAGTGGCTCTGGTGAGCCTTAAGGGACCGTTCATTTGATTGGCTAGAGAACCCTGTAAGAACCTCTTAAGATGTTAAACACACAACAAGCTAACTTTTTACGACCATCAATGAACTCATGAATCGAATGTCCACAATTTAGCCTTTAAATATACTTTGACTATTTATTGCAATAAGCTTTAGCAAGGGCAGTAGTAAAACAGCTGAACTCAAATGCCAATCTTCAAACAAATCATTCAGATGTGATCATACAGTAACTACACAGCTGAGTAGAAGTTGCAATAGTTATCTGTTTCTGGAAGAAGGAGAGAGCAGAGTCTCTCTGGCCAGTGCGATCCCACTCTCCCTGTTGTCAGACCAAGTCTCTGATGAACAATTCACAGCTCCGTCCAAAGCTCCCAACATGTTCTAGAGTCTCACGTCCGTATCCAAAGTGTGAGAAAAAGGAATTTCAGTCCAAATTTGTGATTCTCTGTCACTGGAGTAAATGGTTATTGCTTTGCGTGCTCATGTCCTCTGACAGTGACAAAGTCTTAGCATTTCCTATTTGTAGATGTTGCTGCTCACAATCTCCTTCTTATAACTCTTCAGATGAAAAGGCCCAAGGAACTAACCCCGTTTCTCTCTCTTGTCTCCCTAATTTATATCTATGCGACACACTCTTGCGACAGCTCATAGCACAAACACTCATTTCTGGCAGCTGTCGACCCTCTCCTGTTCTGACTGCTTCCAGCATTGTGACTCACAGCCCTCACCAGGTCTTATCAGTGCTACGTTCCTTTAACGGTGCTTCAGTTTGGCAGACATTTAGCCCTCTCAGCTCTCGTTAACACATTCATCTAGTTCTTAAAACATTCTTACTAACATTTCTTATGATTAATATTCATTATTTTCCACTTCCAGTTAGCAACGCACGTTACAATGCTAGCGTAACTCGTGTGTTCTCCCATTCCCATCCGGATTTTGAGAGGTAATTTACTCTTCATTTCTCCCAGTTTAAACAAAACCGGGGCACCAGGATCTCAACTCACTTGACAGAGCACCACATTAATCTCGCACATGCAGGATTATCCGGCAGAAAAACAGATTCATGATTAATAATGTGACTCCCTTCACCGGGAACAGCAGGTCACAAATCACAGCTCCACGTACAGCTGGCGAATATGTGAACACCGGGATCCTGCTCAGTTACCTGGCCAGATTTACGGAAACCCCGGGAACATTTTCGGCATGGGGTCGTGTGAATGGGAACAGGGAGCAACATTCAGGGAACTCTGGACCTCCAATTTCCATGACCTAGTAGCATTTCAGCGCCAACTCCTGTATGGCTGTGTTGCGAATGAAGGCCGAAGCATTGCGGGGCCGTAAAGCCCGTAACGGGTAACGTCCGTCTGATGAAAGACCGAGCCAAGCGATTGCGAGGCTCCGCTGAGGACATATTTGAATCTGCGACGCGTTCACTGATGCCTTTCCGAGCCAATGCTATTGCGGGTGATTTGATAAAACAAGCACTACGAGTTCTTTGGTTTGCAACGAAGCTCGCAAATTTGTCGAACATTAAACACACACAGCTCCTCGCCCGCCACGTTTCTGGAAACAATGAGGCGTCTTCCAGTTCCCCCGTCGCCGGGTACAAGTACATCCGGTCTTTCCCCCATCTTCTCCTGTTTTATGGCGGTTGGCATCCGTAAAGCCGGGCTCATACTGCAGGCGTACTACCGTTGTTCGGGCCAGATTATCTGGTAATGTGAGGGGTTTACAGATCCAGTCTTAAGCCTCCCGACCTGCTCGCAGACAGATCGGGGCGGCCTCGATAATATCTGGAGACACCATGATAGTTTTCACTTGTTAAAATGGGTCAGAGCCGTATACTGTGCAGTAGAGAAACAGCGCTGAACGTGTGAAGGTGCTCGGTGGTCGTGCGTGTGACTGGATGGGTCATTGGCTAAATGTGGGCCTGCAGAGTGTCTGGAGCTGCCGCTGCATGCATTTGTGTCAGTGTGTTTGTGTGCGTGTATTAATAGCATAGCACTAATAGGCTTTCTGGATTTCCCATCGCTCTTCATGATCTGCACAAATCCACCGGGCCACTCTTGGGGCCTCGCCCAGCGGCACACAGGCGGGCGAACAGGGTGACAGAAAGCTGCGTTTAACAGTAATAATAAACCTAATCAACCGTGTGCTTTGGGAACTGAATTCGGATCCATTATCATTGATTAGTGCTAATTCAATCCAACAGCGACAAGTGCAATCAGACAAGTCTGCTTTTCGGCTTTAAGGTGTCACCTGTTATGCCGGTTCAGACTACACAATATCAGCCACATAATAGCCCGACCCAGCAAACGTAGGGTTGTCGGCTGTGACGTCTTATCCCATGTAGCGTATCATAGTGGAAGACGATCTGACACAGTGACCATCTTAACAGACAAAAGGTTGTGTAACCTGAACCCGGCTTTAGTTAGTGAACGAATGCTGTGTGCTTAGTTGTACTGTCATTTGAATCGGAGTGGTTATTGGAATTGCCGATGTTATTCTTCTTCCTCCTCCTCCTAGGGAACGTGCCTTCCCATGCACGAATATAAACTAAACTTTGCACATAGGTCCAGTCCGATGCCAAAAGGCCTCAACAGGCATTTTGGGCTGATAGTCCTGACGGTGGTGCTAAAGTTTCAGACTTCATAACAAATCCCTCGTGCGTGCTACGACTTTGCAACTTCCACCAAAACGTCGGAATTATGAAGTGTGATGAGAAGATCAGCATCAGTTTCACTAGTCCGAGAGCGGTCGCCTGCCAATCGAAAGGTCGGCGGTTCGATCCCCCAGCCATGCGTCGAAGCATTCTTGAGCAAGATCCTGAACCCCAAAATGCTCCCGAAGCTGCGCCTTCGGTTTGAGAACGTTCTCATATGTAAGTCGCTTTGGATAAAAGCGTCTGCTAAATGTAAATGTATACTGTAAGTGTGCTTTGAGCTAAATGCCAACGCTACAGTGGTAACAATAAAAGTGTGGTGTCGGTCTCTTACCTCAGGTCAGCTCTCTTATCAACAACATGAGAAACAGAATCAATACAGTGGAGACTATATTGTTAGTAGATGCAGTTTGTGGACACACCTACATAGAAAAAGGGGGAAAAAACCAAAAAACTATCTCCGGACACTTTGAAGCGCCTAACGTTACCAGACGTACTCGTGTCATTTAAATCACATGAGGTACTGAATCATTCCAAGTATGAAGTTTCATTGAGTTAAAGATGTTCTTCAAACCCCTTCAAGCCATTAACAGTCCTATTCCACACCAAGCACTCTCTGTTTCCGGGCGTGAGTGTGCAAAGCTCGGGCTACTTCAGATAAGAGCGCACCGGAATCCACTTTGTACGAACCGTCACCCTGAGCGAAGGCTCGCAGCAACCGCTTCACACGGCCTTACTGGACAGGCTCATGTCCTGATTTGGTGGTCAGGCGGTGATATTTACGTATGTACATAAAGGTAACCTAGGAGGAAAAAGCAGGCTGCTCACACACACAGGTGGTGCGTGAGTAATCTACTTAGCCTGGACAGTGGGACCTGCGCACCTTGGAAGTAGGTGAAGATGTGCCAGGAACCCATACTCTGCTTCGACAGCACCAAGTCACTCAGGATAAAACCTCTGCGTGTCCGTCTGTTGTTACAACACTCAAATGTCCCCCGCACAAAAAGTGTTGGAATCAGGCGCACCACATCAGGTGCCAATGATTCGAAGACTTTCAAAATGCCTTCGGATAGCTGATAACTGCCAGGAGGCAACAGCCTTTAGATGAGCGGCTGTGGAAGTTGGGTTTGGTCGTTTGATAAATGGCAATTTAATTAGTTAGTGGTGAACATTGTTATCTCAGACACAGATGATCATCAGACTTTGATGAAACTTATGGGACTGACACCTCGGACTACTGTCTTACAGTAAACATACCAAATATTCTGCCAGCTGAACAATACAACTGACGTCTCAACACTGGCCGAGTCATGACGAACCCAGAGAGGTGGATTTCAGCCGCTGAGAAGCCTCCTCAGCAGACGGGGGCACATACCTTGAAGACCTCAGAGAAGAAGCCTGAACCAATCTTCTCGCAGAAGAAGTCGTCGATGCGGGCCAGGCTGGACACGGCGCTCCTCAGGGCCCGGTACGAGGATGGGCGGATGCGGTTGGGCGCGTGGATGCTGTGGAGCGGCGGCTCGTCCGGGCCGCCGTGGCCATCCTCGGGATCGCAGAAGCAGCACTCGGCGTGGTAGTCCATGGTGCTGGCGAACCGCCGCGCTCCAGCTGCTCCGTTCCGTCCCGCGGGGGAAACCAAACCGTCTGTTAGACCGCGGCAGTCCTGAGGGGCGCGGGGACGGCGGCTCCCACCATCGTGGCGTCAGAATGGTCACAGCGCCTCCACCTGATGACCTGCTAATATATGCTTCACACAATCCTGCAGCTGTGAGTGCGTCTGCTCTCCAGGTTCCGCCCAGATAAAGGCTGCCGCAGACCTCAGGCTACGACACAAATACAGAAAACATGTGAGCTGTAGTTCTACTTTAGTGAGCCACATTTCTCGTTAGTTCAGCGTCGGCTCATTCAACCCTTTTGAGGTGAAGGTGACAGAGGGCGCCTTTCATCCGCGCTGCCAAGACGCCCACCTCTTCCCTGAGCTCTGGCGTCCCAAGAGAAACATGGAAATGTTTCACTGTCGCTCCAAGTCGCTGAGGTTGGAGGATTTCCTGCGGCCCGTGAACGTCGCCTCACCGCCTCGGTACGTGAGGAGGCTCGCTTCCCTCCGTCATCCCGTTAGCGCGGAGGCTGATGATGCTGATGCTGATGCTGCAGCCGCAAGGCACCGGGCGAGGGTGGGGGGCCGAGCAGCCCGCTGCCATATAACGGTCCCTATGGAAGGATTAGAAGAATATTATAGGAAACAGTATACCACAGCTTTACAGCAGCTGGAACTGTTATATATTGATCGAAGCTAACCGGAGAAATATCGCCACTGTGTAATAATTCGACACATATGTGCTGATATAGTCGCATTTGCCCACTGAAGCCCGTTCTCTGTCGGCAGCCCGGGCCCATCTGCTGGCCGTGTGTGCTACGGTAACGTTCGGCCATGAGGCTAGCCACATTAGCCACAGGGAACGACCGCTCGGGGGGCGATAAACCCGGGAGAACCACCGAGCTGCAACGTTCAACTCGAACTATTAGGCTTCGAAAGAATTACAGGCCTCGTTTTTTTTAACCACTGCCTATTTTAAATAGCAATTTAGCTAAACGAACCGGAGAACGTAACGTTAGCGTTTCTAACTCCCATATTTCTCCTGGCCAATACAATGAGCTAGCCGTTACTGTACGGGAGCTGTCAATGACAAGCGGGCTGCAGAGGAGGAGGCGACGGCTTACCGCTCTCCTCGCGTCGGCCTGGACGGACACGGCGACGCGGTCCGCCGCTCGGAGGTGAACTACAGCCAGAAATGTCGGCTGTTGATAATCCTGTCTGGATCCCTGCTTCACAAGCCGCTTGTTGGGACGACTACCACCATGAAACAGCCCGGAGTCAAGCTCCCGAGAGCGACACCGTGCACTTCCTGTTCGACATGTCACAATAAAAGCTGTTCGCCCTAAACGGGCGACGTACGTGTATGTTTTCATTAAAAATAATTGATTTTATGTGACAATATAGTCATACTGTAAAATAAATGCTTTCTAGGAAATGTATGTAGCCTACTTTTTCTTTTTAATTGGTTATTTCCCCCTATGATTATCCGGTGGGCCTGCTTTCACCGCGTTTTAATTTAACGTTTCATCCCTTTAAGGCTTTTATTTCGAAGATAAAGTCAAACTTCCTTTCTGTTTTTGTCTACCTCTGTCAGCTTGACGTCTGGTACACATACACTAGGGGCTTCGTGTCACCTCTCTCCTCCGTCCTCCTGCGTGTGACTCGGGAAAACGATCTCAGCGTGCCATCTCTCAGTTCCCACTGTGCGTTCCAGTACCCACACTACCATACTATTTAGTATGTCAGAATAAGATTTACTATGTCCCAGTTGTCAAATGCAGTATGCCAAAACCACCAGGATGTCCTACCGCAGCATGCTTTTTATGGAAGACTGGAACTGCCAAAATGCAAAATAAATAAATGACTCAATAAATTAATTAATATGCCATTAAATGCACCAACAATAATATTAAAACCAGTGTAGGCATTAAATAATTTATAAAATGTGACAAATTGATATTTCTGTTTTAATTTGCTTCTGTATTTATTTAAATTTGTATTTATTCCACTTTGTATTTACTTTCCTCTTCAGTTTTCCATTTTATTTTTTTGTTATTTTTTTTATATATTTATGTTGGTTGATCGACATCAGAGCGCATAGATCGACCGTACATGCCTCGCTGCCACCCCGATGGCTTCTGGCCAATTGGGCCGATTCAAGTTATTTTTGTCAAGCCTGTGAAGATATTAAAAGATATCTATGGTAAAACAAAAGTTTAAGGCACACCAGAAAGGATGAATATTATATATAGGTAGGTACTATTTCAATGCTACTATTACTTACAGATTTACATGCACAAGAGTCAATAACTAATGACTTTCTCTTTGCTGAAAATATTGAAACAAAGTCCAATGTCAGATGTAATTAGATACCAAGTTCTAAACAAAGAGGTTATTTTGCAGTTAAGCTGTAAAGTGCTGGTAGGCGTCAGATTTGAGGGCTGTTGCAGACGTGAATTGTGTGCCACTGACCACTTTTCAGATAATGCTATTAGATATGTCTACTGGGTGCCTACCATCGTGCCTATTGGACACTGTGGGATTCTCTTTTGCTTACGGCAGTTTTGCATATCATGAGCTCTTGCACGCCTGTGTTGTGTTTTGTTTGGTTTTATGGAACGCTGGAGATTATTACTTCTTTGGTGTGGTTCATTCTGATAGCTGAGGATTCCCAAATCTGTCTCAGACATGCACGGAATAGCAAAGGCTCCAATCTCAGCTCATAAGAATTAGGCAGCACATCTGATCTGGAAGTTACCTGATCCTGTTTACCACACGAGCAGCTTTTGGCAGTAAGTTATATTAGTCACCCAATTATACGTAATAAAAGGAAATATATGTTCTTTGCAAGACTGTCAAAAGCAAAAGAAAATCCCACAATTTCCAGTAGGCATGATCAGTATCTGCTTTATTGGCCAGGCATGTGTACGCATACAAGGAATTTGACTCCGGTTTTTCTGTGCGCTCCATGCAGTAGACGTAAGTATGGCTAAAAGGTATTTTTATATCAAGTACAAAAAAAAACAGCAAAAAAACGGCAAAACCACAGTAACATTACTAAACAGTACGACAGATAGCTTTATGTACATGAGGTAGATGTTCATCAGAGTGACGGCCTGTGGGTAGAAGCTGTTCTGGAGTCTGGTGGTTTTGGCGTGCAGCGCTCTGCAGCGCCTCCCAGAGGGGAGGAGGTGGAACAGGTTGCGTGCAGGCTGTGACGGGTCTGCAGTGATGTTTCCTGCCCGTTTCCTGACTCTGGACATGTACAAGTCCTGAATCGAGGGCAGGTCGGCGCCGATGATCGTTTCTGCAGTCCTGACTGTCCGCTGTAGTCTGAAGGGAGTGGGACCAATGTAGTTCTGTACTCACTTAGCCAAACGAACCACAGCAAAAGAGTAATACATTCCAGAGTTCCATTAAATCTAAACATAGCAAGGCATACAAGAGCCCTACCTATGAATGTGTGCTGGTGCTCTATCCTTGTCAGTTACATAGAGCCTGTCTGGATTTTCGTTTTGTGCAGGGGATTGTTTTAGAGAAGGTGGAAGAGTCATGGTGAGCAGGTCTCTGGCACATATGGCCTGTCAGTAACACTCGAGTGACTTTTGTGAGGTATATAGTGGCCCCTGAAGTCTGTAGGAACGTCGCTTGGGTGAGTGTTCCTCATTTTGGGTTCTGGTTGTAGTTCGCTGGATCACTTTGACTGTCAATTGTTCAAACATAGATATGAGATTTAACCGAAAATGTGGAAAAATGTCCAAAGTGAAAGTATTTCCTCTGATTTTTTGAGGGCCTTCCCCATAGCGTCAGCTGACGCAGCGCCTCGTTCCCTATCAGGGAACCATGGTTACATACGTAACCTGGGACGTTTTCCTCCTATGACAAGTGAAAATATCTGTTGTGAAAAAGGCTGCAGTTAAAACAAATAAACCCCTCTGTAATCTTTCTGATGTCAGAAATGACGGTGTTTATCTGTGAGTTGCTGTTTTTTAAAGATATATATATATATATTTAATCTCTTTTTCCACTGCATGATTCTGATTTTGGGGTTGGAGGTGCACAATATCTACCTGTTCTACTTCTGTCAGGCCCCCGAGGTAGACAAATAGGTTAAATATGGCAGATATATACATCCAAGTTAACCAACCGTTGATGCAAAAACCCTTCTAATGGTACAGCTATTATGTCACAATGAACCAATCAGCAGCGACCTGTTCTCTACCCTGACCAATCAGCGCCCGTTATGACACATTCGTCCTGATTGACCTCAACACCTCCCTCCGCCCCTTTAAATCTGCATTTCTTTACAACTGTGCCGACTGCAAACTGCAAAGCTGAACCAAGCCACCAAGAGTTAACCACAGCGATACCGGAACTTCGCTCTTCGACCTCCATATTAAAAGTGTGTATACGTTTATTTGGGCGAGAAAACGTGCCCGTGGGTTTAAAGAACACACAACTGTATTAAAATACAAAACATAATATTATATTGACAAAAAGTGCATTTTACAATACAATAAAATGCATCTAAAGGTGACATGTCAGACATATTGTTTTATTTTAACATCTGAACCGGAAGTTGTATTTGCGGCTACTTTCACGCTGTTAAACACCGAGCTAGCTAGCGTCGAGCCATTCATTGGGAGCTAACGGCTCTATGAGTGCTTACCTTGGACTTTTCGCTCATTTCTTTAGTTGTAGTGCGAATGATAAGTAGAAAATGGCTCTGCTAACGCCGTTATTCGCGTTTCTGTACCACCTGCCGCAGGTGTACAAGTGGCTGCTGAAGCCCTACTATATAGCGTCTCTTTTCATGTCTGTAGCCTTTCTAGCTGTCCGCAAGACGCCTGGCATCTGCGACCATCTGGCCACACAGCGAGAGGATGGCAACTCCTGCGACTTCGACTGGGTCCGTAGAAAACGCTAGAAAGCCCCAAACTCATTCGCAACAATCGGTATAACCTAGCTAGCCAGCTAGCTGGTCAGTGGGAGGAACACAGGTGTGGGTCGTTGGACAGGCTGGCAGGGGACATTAGCCGCTAGCTACCGGGAGATAGCGGCAGGCCAAACTGCGGTCAGAAACTAACTGCGTACTGTCTCGTTTTTCGGCAAAACTTAATTTATAACGCACTGCCATTAATCACCGTATGTTTTATATACGGCACATATAGAGTGTAATTTAGGGTTTGTTTTAAACGCAGAAATAACTTCACCTGTCGTTAGTCGCATTACCGTTAACTTAACGCCATTCCGTCTTGGGTTAACGTTAGCTAGATTACTGCTGTTCTTCGGCGTCAATACGTTATATGACTAAAGGTTTTTCTAAAAACATTAGAAGGTTCCTGTATTGACTGTGTGCCGAATTGAACAGCCCCCTAAAGGTCCACTAGGAGCAGGGGCGGATCTAGAAACCCATTTATGGGGTGGCGAGAGGGGGGCAGGAATCTTTGAGAGGTGGCAACATGTGGCAGACGCGTATATACTGAATGTAATCACAGTCAGCATAGTCGGATGAGAAATCGTATGTACACACTGCAAAAGGGCCCAGGCTGCCATTTACAAACTCGTGCTGCGTTCACCGCAGTCGGAGATTCGCGCTCATAAATTGTCAAATGGCGCTTTTCCACTGCACAGTACCAGCTCGCCTCAGATCGACTCGGTTTGGTTCTCCACTGTGTCAAAGTCGTACCTGTACATGTGTCCAGGTACTTTTCTTCGTACCACCTACGGCGAGGTTCCGAGCGAGCTGAGGCGAGACTAAAATGTGACGTGAAAACACGGCAGACTGCTGATTGGTCAGAGAGAATCGTCACTTTTCACTGCGTCATCTCTGCACGCGCCAGACGGAGTATCCTCCTTTTAACCCCGCCATGTTTAAACAGTTTGGCCAGAGATTGCGTGATGTACCCGTTACTGTTATGGCGACTCGGGAGAACACGCCGCGGTCAAACGAAACAATGTATGTCTTCGGGCTGTGAGAAACAGCCACAAACTGAGGATCAAAAACAGCACACACTCCATTTCCTCCATTGTCCCGTGTGTGTGGGTAGCGGGGGCGTGTGGCGGCAGTTTCCTGCGGGCGTCGCTATGATGACCAGGTACTACTGCGGAGGTACTATCTGCGATGGAAAACGGAGCGGAAAGCGAGCCGTGCCGGTACTGGTGATGGAAAAGCGCCATAATTGGCCACAACTTTTAATTTGTTGCTGCCAACTTGGGGGGGGGGGGGCAGCAGAGGCGACAAATGCCACCCCGGCAGGTCCGCCCCTGACTAGGAGGACTACTTCTGCGTTCTCTGGCACTGCGTTTCTCCTTCCACTCCCTCTGAGCCGCGGGGCTTGTGGTGGCGGGTCGTGTGCAGATTCTCCAGCTGGGTCATGTGGCGTCACCTTCTACCATGGGCTTTACAGAGAATCTGTGTCCGGCTTGTGGGTAGGAGCTGTGTGACTCAGGAGCATCAGTCCCTGCACCAGGCCTTCTACCTGAACCCGTTTGAGCCCGGAGGGTTCCTTTAGTTTGAGTGCAGATCAGAGCACCCTGTGCAAACACACTAAAAGCTCCCCAGCTTTTGTTGGTCTGCGGTCCTGAAGTTCCTCTGCAGGTGGTTCGTGCTGTCTGCTCTTTCTGTGAAATAAATAAATAAATATGGCAGGGCAGTCCATGGCCTGGAATATCGAGGAGGAGGAGGGAGAGGAAGAGGAGGTAGAAATACAGCAGGGTCCATCAGAAGAAATGTCCGGACCGACATGAGCTGCCAGGAGAAAATCTGAGGTGGCTTCCAGCTGATGGCCTCTACACACGGGGGGCGTTCGCTGTCGTGCGGTTGATTTGCACGTCACTGCCTTTTTACGAAATGTTTCTTGTCGAACATTACCTGGGCGAAAGAGCGACGTCATGTGTCTTTCAGAACGAGGCGTCAACCAATGGCGTTGCGCGGAACGGACGTCCCAACTCCTAGTGGCAGTTTGTCTTTGTCCAAATTCGCAGGCGAATTCTCTGCGTTGTCGTGACGTGTATTTGTCACGCGCCCCGGCGTGTCAAGGCTTTGGGTTGCGATAAAAGCTGTCCGTGCACGTAAAGGCAGATTTCAAACTAGTGTCAAAAATGAAGTTATCAAAGCAAACGTCTGAGAATTTGTCAATAGAAGTCCTTCTGAAAAATGGCCTTTTAAAAAAATAAACTAACGTATTTCGTGAACTATATTGCCTGAAATGGCCTTCCATAGCCCCAGTATGAGCAGACTGATCACACTCTTCATGTTTGGCTCCTCAGAGAGAGGTGGAGATCCTCATGTTCCTCAGTGCCATCGTCATGATGAAGAACAGACGAGCGAGTGAGTAAACGTCCTCTTTTCCACTTTGTTCTGAATGAATTTCCCCGGAGCGTTAATGTCCACGTCGTGTTGCAACCTGACGCGTGCCGCGTGATCTGGTCTGTCCCTGAACCGTGGCCAACATACAGTTACAGGAAGGTTGGAGATCAGATTAAACCACCGCACTGGACCCTTCCAGTGTCATCCTCTGCCTGTCAGATTGAGCTTTTCAGTGGAAAATTGTGTTGTCCCATTTATTTCTTCTGTGACAACCGTACAACTCTAGAGGAATCTCCTACAATAGTACAGAAAATCAGCTGTTGTCGTGTTCCCTTAGACCATATTGACATCATCCTCCAAAACCCATACTCATTGACTCTTCCAAACAGCCCAGGCCTCCGTTCTTCGTACGCCGCTAACTCCGTTAGCTGGATTTGACTGGTGACAATTTGGCACGATCCCGGATTGTTTGGTTCTTCGACGCTCATCCTGGACCTGCTGTCATAGCAACAGGTCCGTAAGCTTAAACCTGCTCGGGAGCAGGCTTGTTTCACGTAAACAGGATTAGATAGCTGCTTTCTAAGCGGAGGAGGTAGGCAAGTCTGTGGCAGCCACGTCTTGACAGCAACCTGTTGCGGAAGGTTCAAGAATAATTTGCAGCGCTTTTCGAATGAATGGCGTATTGCGGGGTAGACGGGGTCCTTTAGCGCAGCGCGAGAGCGTGATTGTTGAGAGAGAGAGGGTGTTATTTGCTTGGGAACAGGTCAAAGTGTTGGTGTGTTATCTAAAACGGCACAAGAGAGGGGACTACACTGTAAAAACGTAATGTGACCAATAACTCATGGCAACATATTTTCTATGAACTAAAAGTTTAGAAGTTTTCACTTTCACAAACGGTTGAAATGACTGTACCAGCTTTTAAAAAGAGGAAAATAAGGACAGTATAAGAAGTAAAGGCTGCCATTTTGTACTTCACTTTTACTTGTTCCCATGTTTTGGTGGCTCCCGTGGTGGCTCTGCCATAAAAGAACAAAGTAAATATGAAAATCCATTGTGTAGAAAGTGATAGAAACATCTAAGCGATACTAATCAGAAACAACAGGGGGGTTCGAGGAACCCAATTAGCCGGATCAGGATCAGCACGATGATTTGATCTCGGCTGTAATAAGCGACGTACGAAGAACGGACCCCAGCTCTGGATTTTGAATAACCGCTCGTCATGATCTCCTGCTAACTTGATGGTGTTTATGGAGTCTGGGAAAGAACCCAACGTGGAACGTGTCTCTGTATGTGTTCCTGTCAGTAACGGTGGAGCAGCACGTCGGCAACATCATCCTGTTCAGCAAAGTGGCCAATGTTATCCTGTTCTTCAGACTGGACATCAGGCTGGGCCTGCTCTACCTGACACTCTGCATAGGTGAGTCCAGCCTTTCTTATCACACACACACACACACACACACACCTGGCGACTCTCCTGGTTACTGTCTTAGCAATCCAAAACCCAGAGTTTGTCAGATGTGGCTCAAAGTGTGGTGACATTATTTTTATTAACAGCCTGATGGATCTCCTTCCTCTGTTGTCCAGACTGTTGGAAACACAGCACTGTTGCACTGGGTGAACACACACACTGGATTTATTCTGACTCAGCCCCACACACACCGTCCTGCTGCCCCCAACACTCACTAGTTCGCCGCGTGTGGATTCATCCGCCGCTGAAAATAGATCCCATCAAAGGCACTATTTCCTCCTGTTTGATTGTAAACTACATTGAGCAGCTGTTTGAGGACACTACTGAGCCTCTTTAAACATGGAACTATATATTTGAGTTTTTCGTTATAAAGTCGGAAGCGGTGGGCCCCGAGCTGAGAGCCACAGGCAGGGCAGGGAAGTCAAAGGACTTGTGTCCGAACCCGAGCCGAGTCCGACAGAGTTTCAGCACTAATTCTGCACATATCATCGGAATGTTACCTCTTCTGCTGGTTCTCTGTGTGTTTCAGTGTTTTTGATGACCTGTAAGCCTCCTCTGTACATGGGACCAGAGTACATCAAATACTTCAGCGACAAAACCATTGATGTGAGTAAAAAGGGTCTGTAGCAGTGAGGGGCAGATACGAATAAGAATAAGTTTGGGGGGGTCAGCAAGGTGACAGCTTGCTCCCTGTGCTGTACAGCAAAGATCTCTCCGATTCCTTTTGGATCGTAAATCAACCGTGTGTTTTTTGGTGTGTCCAGGAAGAGCTGGACAGAGACAGCTGTGTGACGTGGATCGTTGAGTTCTTCGCCAACTGGTCTCCAGAGTGCCAGTCCTTCGCTTCGGTTTATGCGGATCTCTCTCTCAAGTAAGACTCCACCCTCGCAGTGAACGGGTAAAGTGCACTCAGTGACCTTTTACAAAAGTCGCTTCTTTGTTTCTCTGTTCCAGGTATAACTGCGCTGGCCTCAAGTTTGGCAAAGTGGACATTGGACGTTATGGGGAGGTTTCCAAGAAGTAAGACATATCTGTCTTTTGTGTCTCAGGTTGATGGGCTTTTATTTTGTCCCAGAGGTCTGACTACAAAGCATGTCGTCTCACATGGACTTGATTGTGTTCTGCAGGTACAAGGTGTCTGCGTCTCCGCTGTCCAAACAGCTTCCCTCCTTGCTGTTGTTTCAGGGAGGGAAGGAGGTGATGCGGCGCCCCCAGGTGGACAAGAAGGGTAGAGCCGTGTCCTGGAGCTTCACTGAGGTCAGACTTCAGACCCGACTGTTTACGCGTTCAAACCCTGCTGTGGTGCTGCGGACGCAGTTCACATGGATGAAAGCTTTAAAACGTGTTTGTGTTGCAAAGTAGTAGCACGTACGACTGATTTGTTGTGAACTTGAGGCCAGTTGCTGTAGCAGCAAATCCTCCCAACTGAGAGTAGGGTTGGGCATCGGGAACGGTTCGAACTTGGAACCGTTTAAAAAAACAACCATGCCATTGGAATTGCTTAGAAAATTTGTTTTCGATTCCCATTAATCGGTTCCAAACGCGCAAGTTTTGGTTTCCGTAGTAACCACCGGATTTCCGGAAGTGCTTGCCACGCCCGCTCTGTTGCAGCCATGGAGCACGGTAAGCGGCGCTCAAAAGCGTGGCTTTATTTTTGTTTAAAAAAGCCTGGCTCGGCACAGTGCAGCACGTGTAACAAAGGGATTTCTTGCACGGGAGGATGCTCTACATGACCGAACACCTAGGCCTGCAGTGGACACGGTGGACAAATTAAGGAGTGGAACGTTAGCGTGTCTGACGTGCTGCGCAGGTCCACTGCCTCGGCCTCCTCGGGCAGCCCTGCGCTAACCAACGGCACAATCAGGTAACGGACTGGAGTGTAATAACAAAGCCCTTGAGCAAACTGCTACTTGTGGTGAACAACAACGTTACTGAAATAATTATTTTTCCCTCGTAGATTAATGCAGCGTTACGCAAACTTCCCCCTCAAACAATCGCAATCAAGATTCGAAAAGAACCGAAAGTAACAATCGGAACCGTTCAAATCCAAACGATGCCCAACCCTAACTGCGAGGAGGACCAGAGAAGAACAGTTAGCATGAAAAGTGACACTAATAACCCTATCTACCCATTATCAGGCTCTAAAGAGTGAAGCTGCACCCAGCCGACAGCGTCTCGGTTGGAGTTGTTCCCTGAACACACAGCAGCTTTGGATGGTTGTGGCTTCCTGAAGCTGAGGTACCCGAGCAACTCCTGTCAGTGACAGTCTGTCTCTCTCCACCAGGAGAACATCATCCGAGAGTTCAACCTGAACGAACTCTACCAGAAGTCCAAGAAGCTCCACAAGACCAAAGGAGACAAGATCAGCCAATCCCAGTTCCCGCCGGTCCCCGAGGAGGAGGAGCCAGAGCAGCAGGGAGCCGACGCCCAGGGGGGGCAGTCGGAGTCCAAGAAGGACAAATAAGACGGTTTGTATCACTCAGCTTGGACTTCTGGAAGGAACATGTGGCCCTTCTTCCCTCTCCTCCCCCTTTTTAATTTCTCATTGTGCAATAAAGTGGTAAGAATACAAAACAAGATGGTGAAAGGCAGAAGAGAGAACAGTCCCCAAATAATCGGTTAGGATCCAACAGAACAGAGAGAGGGCTGAGCGTGCTCGTGTAGAAGTCTTCTTCAGCGGTGTGCAGGGGTGCTGTGCAGACCTGTAGGAGTCCACGCAGCACATTCCTGCTGGTCGAAGCTGAGTGACGGCTAACGTAGGAGGCAGTGGAGTTCTTACTAACAGGACTGAATGTGATGCTACTTTGTTGCTTTTGATCAACTAATTTAATTCCCAGTAGGTTTTTTTTTAACGTGGTTCTTTGATTAACTGTATGTTGCTGTAACGAAGTCCTAACGCAGTGTGAAACAGTACGTGCGGGGCCCCCTTCCTCCCTGTGGACCTGAATTGGTTCTCCTGTGACAGACCAAGCTCGTTGTCTGTCAGTTGTCATGTTGCCGACATTCATGCCATGCGCTTCTTTTCTGGACTGCCTGAACGACTCCCTTACCAACGCGGCCCCCAGAATCGGTTTTTGGGAGCGAGCAGTGCTTGAGCGTCAGCGTCCACTGGCTCCCCGCGCTCTGCTTGGAGCCCCAGCAAATAGACCGTAGTCAAATGATTACGTGAATTTCCAGATTTCCTCTTGTGTGCTGTTTTCCAGAGCATGGAGGGCAGACGTCTGTGTTAATCACCGCAAACAGCCCTGCACGTTTCAATGGGCCTGTCTCGACCAGGACCTGCCCCTTTCATACCCTCTGGAGGGGCTTGATGTGGCGCTGCAGCAGCTGCAGGCCCTTTTGGATCTTGAATGCTGATAGGTTTGGTTTTGTAGCCACGCTCGCGGTTCCGGCTGCAGGAACGGCCGCGTCGTTCGGTAAGTCCGTCCGCACGGAAACATTCGCAACTCTGACGCGTTCACGCGACGTTTTCCACGGACGTTCACGGGGTGCATCCCAACTGGCTGATGTGTCAGACCCAAACGGCGAGGAAATGTCAGTGTCATAACAGATTCAACTCGACTCACCTGAGTTCGTTGTAGGTCTGAACTCTCTCCATTTATTATTAAAGGTTTTTCTTTCTCTTATTGATCTGGTAACATGGACACAGTTTCAGTCAGGGCGTCTGTCAGAAGCTCGCCTCACGTCCTTCCTCATCGTGTCCATTGAGTCACAACATTGAGCCTAATACGTCATTTGGAGCGTTGGAAAGACTCCGCGCTCATGTTCTGGGTTCCTCAGTAACCGATTCCCAAT
The DNA here is from genome assembly GCA_011952105.1 of Coreoperca whiteheadi. Lineage (NCBI taxonomy): Eukaryota > Metazoa > Chordata > Actinopteri > Centrarchiformes > Sinipercidae > Coreoperca > Coreoperca whiteheadi. The sequence continues at coordinate 31,343,788 of CM022472.1, read as the reverse complement.
CAGAACACCGACTACTGCAGCGATGAGTCGGTAATCTGAAGTGATCCCTGAGCGCAGCGTTTGTCACCCAGGTAGCCGTGACACCTGTGAGCCCCGTTAGTGCAGAAGCGTCCACCGCTGGGACAGCCCGCTGCCATTAGGAGACGTGGGATGCACCCGTTGTCCTCAGCCGATGAATCCTACTGCGGTTGCCCGTAGCCCCATCATCAGGTCAAACTTTGCATTTGTCCAACACATACCTGCAAAGCTAATGATTTCCCATCAGCCTCAGCGGGACCAATCGGCAAATGTTAGCGTGCTGAACGTTAGCGTTCCGTTTCAGTTCTACAGCCCAACATCACAAACTTCAATTCAGCCTCAAAGGGCTTCACAGCCTGTGGCAGCCGCCGCCCTCCGTCCTCAGACCCTGGACTTGACTGAGGAAAAGAACCCTTGAAGAGGGAGAACGTGATAGGAACCAAACATCAGTCAGAAACCCGAGCCAGTGGTCCCACAGCGGGTCCTGATTGTGACGTGATGGTCCTAATGAGACCGCCTCACATGTTTAGATTTCTTTAGAGGCGGCTGTGGTCTCTTCCTGGTCTCTCAGGCCCAGGTGGAACAGGAGTGTTTGAGGCACCTGATTGGACTTGGCAGCCTTATTTCCAGCTTCTTTTCGTTTCCGTACGTTCCTAATCAGGGTTCTGAGCTGTTTTCCCCATGTTGGAATAAACTGTTTAGATTTTCTTTTCAAAGGCACTGTGAGTTCATTCCTTAATCACTAAAACAGTTTTTATGTATTGTACACTTATTTTGAACTGACCTGTCCTTTCCTCGTGTTGCATTTCCCGTGAGCTGCATTCCAAGGCTTGTACGTCCAGTTGGATGGAGAAGTCTGGCCTGTTCTGTTATTCATGTAATAAAACGATGTGCACGTCAGCGTTTCACTGTGGCCTCTATTCTTCAGACAAATAACAGCTGGACTGGTCAGTGTTCCTCGGAAACCTGAAGGTCCCTGCGTAACGTAATGCAATAGGGAATCATTCTAAGACTGTGTGATGCAGTCCATTGAGACGGCGACAACGACCGTGTCAATGAGCACAGATGATATCAGAGGACGCAGTCACATGGTGCAATGTGTGTGTGTGAGTGTGCCAAATCTGTATGGGAAGTGCTGTGGCATCACACAGTTTATTTTACAATACAATCGATACGCAGCTACGTGGTGTGTTACTGTGCAGATAATAATGCAAGTAGATAAATAACCACAAGAATCCATAAAGGACTATTAACAATAATAATGCTACTAGTCATCGTTAGCCTACGTATCTAAATGAATAAAGGCTGAACGAAGAGGTGTGTGGCTTCTGGCAGTCCCCAGACCCGATGAAAATGGTGACCTTTGGGAGCCGGCCTTCGAATAGGCTCCATGCACCTCTGTGGCAAACACTTGGTCGCAGGTTGGTTAATGACGGGGGTTAGTGCAGGTCCAAGCCAATCAGAAAAGAGTCCTAGCGATGGTGCGACTAAAGTTCTAACTGTGAAACAATGTGGCCCTACCATAAAACACTTGCTTTTAGGACAGAGTCTGGTTCAACAGGGTATTTTGACAGAAACTGAAACTGAAACCGACCTACGTTCTACGAATGAACCTCGTAGGACGTGGAGCTAAGACCGACCTGTTTTCCAGTTGTTGGCTCGTGGTGAAAGGTCGCGTAATGAGCACAAGCGGCTATCAAAAGAGAGACAGCGGTCGCGTTGCCACAGCGATGTAATTCGCTGACAGTAATTTAACCGACAGTGACAGTTTCTTTATGTGTAACGACGCCGATCATTCATCTTAAATCAATAACATTCTGTTCTTATTTTATGCTATTAAACTGGCAAAGACCTCGGAACATGAGACAAACTGTCAGTTTAGGTCGTTCTCATCACGCTGATGTTTGTTCAAGTGTTCATTTTTCTTATTAGTCTGGTTTTAATTAGTTATTTGATGCTATAAAAACGGGGTTTCACGTCACAATTGACAGCTGAGCCCTGCTCGTGACTGATTCGGCCGGGTATACGGGCGGGACCTCGGTATCGCGGCTCCAACCCAGATCACTACCGACTCTGGTCCCACCAGCGCGGGATGGCAGCTCCCGTGTCCGGGAGACGTTGGCTTCATTTTCGTACAGTGGGCGTGGCTTTTCATTGTGCTAACGTGTCTCCCCGCTTCCCTCACTTGCTTCCTTTCCTGGAGGACGAGGAGCTGCCAAGCGAGGAATCCTTGGTTCCCTGGCGTCAGTCCAAGGCCACATCCACACTACTACGTTTTCATTTGAAAACTCCGGGGCTGCATTCCGGTCTGGACGTGCAAAAACGGAGGCTTTTGGAAACGACGCAGCCACCGACGTTTGCGTCTTGATTGGGTCCTGTCAGTCACTACGTGCCCTCCCCTCATTTGTCACGCCACTATCACGCGTCTTTCCTGGAAGACATCGGCCTCGACTACCAGGGTCGCTGTTCGGTTCACTGAAATGTGTTTCTGAAAACATTTTAGGCGAGAAATAAGCCATGCAGTTGCGGAATCTGCAGCGGCGGCCGAGCGAAAGAGGAGCGTCGTGTGGAGCTACTTCACAGCTGTGGTGGAAAGCGTCGCTAGCTGCAGGTAGAAATCCTACCACTCTGCTAGGCTTTGGCTAATCATACAGCGGTCATGTGTGTTCAGATTGGGCCGATTGAGGACGCATTCAGCTCATGGATCATGACCCACTGCTCCCCCCCTACGTGAAAGTACATAAGCCGATTTTAATTATAAAAAGAACCTATCTGGTATTACTTGGTATCGCCCACCCTACGGGACATGACTTTTACACGTCGGAGGGTCGGCCAGTTCGGCTGTGGCCGTTTTCAGTAGCAGTACAATCAAAATTCTACTCACCTCCGTAGCATATGGGACGGTGGCACAAGAGGTCAAAATCTCAGGGCGTCAAACTGGGACTGTCTGTACTGCGGCTGCATACCACTAGGGCTAATTTATTGTGTGATTTGGACGAAAGGGCCCTTTAAACTGCTCCACAGTTAACAAAAAGCACTTGGGGGGGGGGGGGGGGGGGGGAAACACACCAAATGGTCTCCTTTTTTTTAGTTCCCCCCGGCCCCCCCCCTCCAAATCCCCCACCAAAAAACATA
>CM022472.1:31257931-31331181 GCA_011952105.1 Coreoperca whiteheadi | reverse complement strand
AAAAGAGGGAAGGAAAAAAGGCACAAGGGGAGGAGGGGGAGGGAGGGGGGAGAAAAAATATTGAGAAAGGGGGGGGGGGGGGGGGGGGGGGGTTTTAGAACAATCACTTACTGATACTGATCAACAGAAAGCCACTGAGAAACCAAACCAAGATGGCCGACAGGAAATCAAGAGGGGAAACAAAACGGAGATGCATTAGATTGAAATCAACGAGATAAAAGAAGCAGAGGCAGGGACACATGGAGAAAAGGCCTCTGCTCAGAAACACACACACACACGCACACAGCCTTCTGTGCTGGTGTGTCTCGCCTGTCGGCCTCCTGTGTGTTTATGCATTACCTGATTGGCATAAGCGTGCGTGAGCGCGGTGTGGTTCTTGCCGGGGCTGTAGGTGGGCCTGTATTTGTACATGGTGGGGGTGGGAGGGGCTTTGTTCAGTAGACTGCACTCTGCAGGGGGGGCGGGAAGAGAAATCGGCACAGAATGAGATCACGGTTTGGCTTTGGTTGAGACAAAGTCCACGTGCAGATAGACGGCTGGGGGCAGTTGGAAAGCATTACCCTCTGTGTTTCCTCTGCTGATTCCAGGGTAGCGGAGCTCTGGTTTAGGAGGAGGAGGAGGCTCAGCGTCACATGACTGGCTCTCCATCATCTCCAGGCTGGACTTGGACTGGGAAGAAGAGAGAAGAATCAGAGACAAGCAAGTCGAAGAATCCCATTCAGCTGACTGAAACACAGCCACGTCGTAGACCTGGTCCGGTTATGACTTCATATGTAATTAACGTGCAGACCAGTGACAGAGAAACCCGAGTACAGGAGTGGAGACACCTTCATGCATCATATAGATCGCCTCCACAGTCAGATCTCACCCACCTACGTTTCCTCTAATCTGCAACCCATGTGTATGAACTCATCTACAGTCAGTGCTCATTCACTTATGCACATCACTATTTGAGGTTTTCCCTTGACTAACATTACTGACATTGTGCATTGTTAACATCTTGGCCAGGGGACATGGTTAAGAAATGGCTAGATGTTACATTCACCATCTTTCTGGTATGGTACAGCTGACCCAGTCATTCCAAGTCAGTCACTGATGTACACTTCTGCAACATGTTCGGTGGCAAAGAGACGCCATAAGTCTGCGCTATATTATTATGCAATGAGAGGACGTCTGCAGTGAACTGGTGCTATATAAATAACACTGAATTACACAGATCAACCCCTCTGGGAATAAGGCATTTTGCAATCAAGCCAATTAATACAAATTCAACCCACATTAGTAAGAGCTTGCTATTTCACCCAGTTGCTGCAATGAATAAATAAATACATAGATAGATAGATACAATTGGAAGAATGGCTCTAAATGTCTCAATTAGCACAGTGTACCCTATAAAAAAAAAAATCCACGGCCAAACTAAAGCAATCAGCAGCTCGAGCCTCCAGTTTCCGAGCAGATGCATTACTGCCTGTGGGATCTTCTCCCAGGCTGTGAGGGGGGCCCCCCAGCAACCTCCACCAAGCACAGCGGTTTGAGTTTTACATTACAATGGTTCAGCACAGATTCAGAAAAACCAATCACTGGGCTCCAATAACAAAACATCTCAAACTCAAACATCATAATGGCGAGTCCTGCCATCAGGGCACAGTGAACGAACACATCATCTGAACTGGGCCTTCATCAGCATCGCAGACGCTCTGGGCTGATAGATGTGGTCGTGTTGTGTTCACGGATGTGACCTTACAGGATTTCTGGCTATTGAATTTCAAACAGCTTTTCGAACCCTTGCTACCATCTGGGCCTGCCTATATGCAAACTTACCAAGTGCACGTTTGAACCCTTACATAACATGTTTACCAACGGGCAAAATAATGTCGTCCCCTGTGACTCCGCTTTAAATCAAACAGAATGATGACGCCACAGTGTTTCTGGCACTTCAGTAAAGCACCCATCCTGCTGTCCTTACCCGGTGCAGGTCTCCCTGTATGCCGTTGTCCAGGATCTTTGCAGCCAGCTGGGCCTCTGTCAGCTGGGGCCGCAGAAAAGGCGGCTGCACACACGCACTCTGCACACACTTCTTTCTGCCCAGATACCTGTAGAGAGCATAGAGACAGTGAGTGTCCACTTCATAAAGACCAACCACGACTCCGTTACTCTCTCAAAATGATGCTATTTGGATGTTTTGTCTTTATATTTCGTTGTGCCGTGCCCACTAAGGAAGTCAGAAATGCTTGCCGCTGTGTTGGTGGGAGTATGGGTGGAGACATGCCTTTGTAAGGTTATGTGATGCTTATGAACAGCCGACCCGAGAGCGCAGTAGTTAAATTAGAAGGAAAAGTTTAAAAAAAACAAAAAAAAACACGCACCTGGGTGCCAGTGAGCTGCAGAGGACATGAGAGACGTTCTTCCAACAGCCATTGGTGAACGGGTTAACACCTCCTCTGAACTTCCCGGTTACCTGGAGCAAGAGAGACATCCAGAGTTACACAGAAAAACAAGCATTAAGATTCATTCAAAAGAGGAGAGGGAGGATGGACAAGTATAAAAGCTTCTTAAATTGTCAAAAATGTCCTAATTTCTTTGATTAAGGCACGGACACTTACTCTAAACGTGGTCTAAATTACGCCACTGACGCAGAACTCCTGCTAATAAGATGTCTGGCCGACTACAGGATTTTACCTGTCACTGGAGTTTCCTACCTGTTCGTTGGTAGTCCTGCCCCTGGCCACAAGCACTATGTGGAAACCAGTGAGGCCAGCAACAGGGATGAAGAACAGGCCTGCAACACACATTACAGCCAGCCTGAGAGCACAGGGGGTCAAGGAATACCAGATTCAACAGAGAGATGAAGGCCCATGAAGAACACTTTAATAGGTTTCGATATTCCTTGGGTATGAATGGCCAGCTTGGCCTGGAGGTGGTGTTAGACACTAAAATAATTAGAATTCATCATGGAAATCTGTTGCTCCAAACCGTACTTCTCACATTTCCCCCCCAAGTTTCAGCCTTTTTAGCGCAGAAATCTCTCTCAAACAGTATCTGGACCATCAGGATACAACAATGTGCTACCAAACACTGAACTAATCAAATCTGTTTAAACCAGCTAGCACTTCCTTAAGCCAGTAAAGGGCAAGTTTCATTACTTGTCTAAGAATGGTGAGTGAAATCCTCCCACACCACACTGGAATGAGTCCTCAGGACATCTGATACAACCATACCAACTTGTTGTGTGACAGACGAACTTCAGTCATTGCTGAGGTGGCCAACGCTGTAACTGAACAGTGTCAGGAATCTAAAATGGGTAGGATGAAGTAAGACATGGGACAGGTCCTTAAAGGATACGTGACGATGGCATGCAGGCGGTCGATATTCTGCCGATGGTAGAGGATAAAGAGCAGGCCGAAGCCAAACACGGCCATGATGTGAGCTGTCAGAGACAGGAGGAAGAGGAAGAAGTAGCGGTAGTTCCTCCTACCGATGCAGTTGTTCACCCACGGACAGTGGTGGTCGAAGTCCTACATTATGAGGGTTAAAAGACACTGTGGTAAGAAAACTAGTGCAGTAAATGGCATGTGTCTGCACTGTCCAACATGAATACAGTTATCAGATCTACGTTTTCTCCTTGGTCGTTCAATGTTTCACACTACAGGAGGTACCGTCTGCAGTTACAGTAGGTCTCCATCTTGAATCTCAAGTACGACTCAAATGAAGGTGTCTATTCAAGCCACCATATTGCTAGTGGTAGGTTTACACATACAAAAAAGAATTAGCTTTGCTATTTTGGTGCAACATAAGAAATATAACGCGAGTACTGCAGGTCAAGAATCATAAATATAAAATAGATAAGATAGTAGAATAATCACAATTATTATAAATAAATAAAAAAATATGTACATGTGACCTAAACGACACTTGTCCAGGGATGTGCAATGTGCAAAATATTTACATGGGGCTGTGCTAAAGTTTTGAGTATGAGTATACTGTACTATACAAGGGGGTTTGGTGGGTATGGTTGTCTGTGTCAGCGGGGGCCTTGTTGGAAAGAAACTGTCTGTGGCGTCAGGTTTTGGTCCTGATGGACCGCAGCCTCCTGCTGGAGGGGAGTGTCGGACACGGTTTGTGTCCAGGGTGGGAGGGGTCGGCTACAATCTTTCCTGCATGCCTCAGGGTCCTAAAGGGAAGGTAGATTGCAGCCAATCACCTTCTCAGCACAGCGAATGACACGCTGCAGTCTGCCCTGTACCAGATGGAGGAGGTGAGGATGGACTCGATGATGGCGGTGTAAAAGTGCACCATCAGTGTCTTTGACAGGTTGGATTTCTTCAGCTGCCGCAGGAAGTCCATCCTCTGCTGGGCTTTCTTGGTGAGAGAACTAATGTTCAGCTCCCACGTGAGGTTCGGGGTGATGATGGAGCCCAGGAAGCAGAAGGACTCCACAACGTCGACAGGGGAGTCACAGGGTGATGGGGGCGGGTGGGGCTGGGTTCCTCCTGTAGTTCAAAACCATCCCCACTGTCTTGAGCTCCAGGTTGTTCTGACTGCACCAGGTGGTCAGTCGGCCTCCTGTAGGCGGACTCATCCCCATCAGAGATGAGCCCAATGAGGGTGGCAAGTCTGTGATCCACCTGCAGGTGAAGTCAGGGACACTCAACTGGGACAACTGGTCCTGCAGCAGATGCTGGTGTTAAAGGCGGAGCTGAAATCCACAAACAGGATCCTGGCATAGGTTCCTGAGGAGTCCAGGTGCTGGAGGATGAATGTTCAAAGATAAAGTCGACCCATCAACAGAATATAAGGTATAAAAATGTATGCAGACCGTGTTTACCGCCTCAAGTGAATTAACTTCTCCCCAGTCAGATCCTTATTTAGAGGTAGCTAGCTAGCTAGTTTAGCTTGAGAAAATTCCATGTTCTTTTGCTCACGGCGATAGATGATATGATCTTCCACCAATCCGGCAAAAGGGAGGGTGTGCGATGGTCAGCTGGGGACGTCTGTTAAGCGATCAACAGTCTGAAAAGCTCTAATGCTTATTGGTACTTCCGAAGTAATAATTTCAGGCATGCTTTGTGAAAGAAGGTGAGACACAGTCTTGTCTATCTGAAAGCAAACATAGAGCCAAGTCACTTGTTTCAAATCTTCTTTTGGTAGGTGATGAAACCCGTGCTGACAGGAACGCTCCATTTTCCCTTTTTTGGTTTGTGTTCCACACTGTTGTGAAAACAACACATTTAATTTAGCTCGATTGTGGGTGCAGCCGCAAACAACAACTTGTCCCACGCTTAAGCTAATGCTGAGCTAACTTATTCCTGTATCTGAAGCCACTTCTTCAGGTTGTCCTCCAAACCCCTCTCTGGTAGAAGGTGAGGTTTGATCACATTAACTCATTTAAAAGGGTGATTAAGGTTGCCTTCCCTAGGGGTGTGCCATATCATATTGTTCACGATAATACCGGTACAATTTTTAACGTCTTAACGTGATAATGGCAACTTGTTTACGGAATGACGTCGTGCCTTTATGCACAGCAGCAACGAGTGTCACTGAAAGCTACCGTTGTCGTGTCGCTCCGTGGTGGAGGAGTTGGTTCCAAAAAGGGGAACGACCTCGGCGGTGTGGAAGTGGTTTGGTTACAAAAGATCCAGCAGTGTTTCCCACACAGACTTTACTTCACAGTCAGGCCGTCCAGGTATGTTAATGGGACCATACACGACCAATTAACTAGTGGACAATCTCCCCTCCCATGCGGTCTACTGACAGTCGCACATGCTCTGCAGAGAAACACAGAGAGTCTCCTACTGATGCAGCTGATTTCAGCCTGTAAGTGCACCGGTTGGTGCCGATGGCATTCGTTGGTTTCCATCGTTTCAGTAGGCGACGTCCTTAACACCAAGCCTCCTCCACACGCTGCTCGCCTACTGCTTTGAAAACGGACTCGCGGGTGGAAAAACTAATCCATAGCGCCAGTTGTGTTTTTTCGGCGACCTTATAAAAACGTACTGCTGACAAGTAAAGACAACACGTTCAGGCAGAAAGGCTGGTGTGTGCATGTGTGTGGGGAAAAGAGAACTGAAGGGTGGAATAAGAAATCACTTACTGGAAATAGGGTAATGTATTCTTTCAAATATTATATACTGTATATGTTTTCAACATATAGTTTCTTTCCCCAGGATTTCGTCATGTTGCCAAGAATATCGTTAGTGCAAAAATACCCTGAAATATCGTGAGATTATTTTAGGTCCATATCGCCCAACCCTAGGGTTCCCACAGCATTTCTTTCTCATAAATCCCAAGACACCACTAACTCTTGCAGTGAAAGGAGTAATGAGAAGATGATAATTCACACAAGGTATCATGGGGCTAGGAATAACATGGATCACATGGTCATTCACTCTACACTTAAACCTGTAGACTTGGCTTCAGTTGTGAGTTCCATCACACTAGCTTTTATTTTTGGCAAACCTATGTTGCATTATGTCGTCATAGTGTGATGCAGCGTGGGCTTCTTCCAAGTCAAACTTCACTTTTGACTGCATTATCCTGCAACCGTTAGACACATTTTAATAACAATAAGAGCAGTCCACGGTGATGGATTACTAAACTCAGTCAAGTCTCAATTCTCTGAAAGTGAAAATGCATCTGACGGGCTGATGCTGGTTGGAGTTTTGCCTGTCCAACGTTTGTCCAAACATTCTTTTCACCATAGTTTCAACACTTCCACCAGAAACCATGAAAGGAAAGCTGCGTTACAGGAGACATCCTGTTGATGCAGTTTGGTCCTACATATCTAAATTGGCCTGGCTTTACCAGTGTTTCTGTAGACCTACGTTAGGTACAGTGACACATGTATTCACTGTGTACATGAAAAATTTCTATTGTATGCAAAAGGTGATCGGGGGGCCAGCACACACCTCAACACAGTTGTCACAGACGGAGCAGTGGGAGCACCGTGGCGGCCTGTAGAAGCGGCAGGTTGAACACCACTTCATCCTGACCTGGATCCCTCTGATCTCCACCGTCTTGTAGAGGGGAGCCCGGAAATCGTCCTCCTTGTCTTCGTCCTCCTCGGCTGCAGAGACGACACACACATGGTCACACACAACCCTAAAATTGACCATAACCCACCATTGACCACACACACACACACTACCATTACTGCCACACTAGCCACGGCCACCCCCGGTCGTCTACCAATCAGAAAGTCGGCGGTTCGATCCCGGCTTGCCCCAGTCCATGTGTCGAAGCATCTTTGAGCAAGATACTGAACCCCAACCTGCTCCCGAAGCTGTGCCTTCGGTGTGTGAGTGTGTGTGATTGATTAGTTTAATTTGTACTGAAGGCCAGTTAGCTCCTGACATCAGTGTGTGACTGTGTGTGTATGGGGTGAATGTGATATGTCGTGTGAAAGTGCTTTGCGTAGTCGGACGAATAGAACATCGAAGCAGTGTTTTTTGAACCAGTTCTCATTGAAATAGTGGCACTAGACTTAACAGATCACATGTTCAATATTCCTACATAGTACTGCAAGAATATCATTTATTTGTGCTGATACCAATATCCTGCTTGTATACCTGGAGATTCTTTAGCAAGTTTCTCCTCTATTCTGGATCAACTGCAGGTCCGTTCATTAGTCAGTCAATCAGCCATTGTTGCAGATCAGTTAATGTGACTGCTGTGAGCTCTCATTAATTTGAACTCAAACTGAATCAATTGTCAACTTCTGCCTCCCTGATCCACCAAGAATCTGCCTGTTTGACACAAGCGGAGCAGCTTCTTTAATCTTTTAATAAAATGGGAATAAGACCTTGAGGCCTAACAGGTAATCATCTTTGTGGGGATAAGCAAGAAATGTACATCATTAACATTTTGCAACAGCAGCAACATAAAAAGGTACTGCAGACAGAATGTAGTCGCCTGTTTGGAAACAAATGAAGAGCATGAAAAACACGCAGTACATTCAACCTTCCATGCACTCACCTCTCGGGAAGATGCCAGGGTCCATGAATGTGGCCATGCAGAAGTTAGCCAAAACAAACAGGAAGATGACTCCATTGTAGATGGGCACGGCTACTGAGAAACGCTCTGACAGCCACGGACACCTGCAACATGAAGAGAGAAGACGGTGCCTGACACAGACCAAGATTCTGTCACATGAAGACAAACTGCAGGGCCACTGCTTGGTCCTTTCACAGCCTGATAATTACCATCGCTGCAAATAAAACAGCTCTGACGTTCGGAGAAATATGCTTATCTGGTGATATCAAGTTTTCGGCTGGTATTTATTTCATCGGTTACATCCAGAACAGAGCGGTGCAGGGCATTGTTCTCCATATGAGGATACTTGGGAGTTGGTTTGATGATTTCACATGAGCCTGGATTCAGAGTTTTTGTGGAGACGCTATCACGACACGTCCGTGGGCTCAAACATTGGTCAAGCCCTCTAAAACAATTAGGCTGGCGGTTTTCGGTGTTTTTCTTATTGTCAACAAGTCCCATGATAAGACCACAACCAACAACGTGTCAGTCCGTCTCTCAACACTCGGACTCCTCTACCCTGTCTGCGGCACTCCCATTGGTTCCTACTGAAGACGCTGCCTAAAATATCCGAAAACAGCTGGCCGCTAGCTTTTAAAATCACACATTCCTCAAAAAGCTGTTTGTGGTTTATAGCTAGAGGGGGGTCAACACAGAAAAGGGTTTCGAGGACATCATTCTGAATAATAAAAAGCCATGCTCTCAGAAGCACATGGCTACTTAATATTCAGAATGACATCATCTGTCCCTTTTCAGCACTGGGAAGGGTCACTTGCTTTGCTGTGGGGCTTAAAGTAAGGGGAATAAGAGAATGACAAGACAACGTTAAAATATTACATGTTAAACTCACCTGCGGCCTTTTCCTCCCGTCACGAAGGCTATGGAGAGAGATCTGCCTTTGCTCATGGGCCGGTTAAGCCCTTTAAGCGTTCTCTCTATGTACACTTATCTCGTGGCCACCAAATGAATAAAAACGCGTGAACGAATTGTATCTCGCGGCCACACAAAAGCATTTTGTAACCTCAATATAATTTTTTTGTTGTTTTTCTCTTATCTGTGATCCTTCAGAGGCTCCGTAGCAATTCATTTTTCCAAAATAAAAATAGACTGCAAAATTAATCACAGTCCTACTTACATTTACATTTAGCAGACGCTTTTGTCCAAAGCGACTTCCATATGAGAACATTCACAAACCGAAGGCGCAGCTTTGGGAGCATTTTGGGGTTCAGTATCTTGCTCAAGGATGCTTCGACGCATGGCTGGGGGATCGAACCGCCGACCTTCCGATTGGCGGGCCACCAAGCCACGGCCGCCCTATGGTCTGCTTTATGGTCTCCAAAGAGGTTTCTTTGTTATTTTTCACACAGTTATCAGGGCTTTTGTGTGGAGTTGTAATCATTTGTTGGTGAGAAGATAAGAGGGAATGTAACACTAACAGACTCAGGGAGAAAGAGACTGGATGATGGGCTTTTGTCAGGGTGACAGATGTTGGCCTATTTTCTCCTCACTAATCTGAAGCATGGAGCTGAATGCCCACCACACTGACCACACACACACAGATAACATTTTCTCACATAAGCATGCACAAATACAGACGGACAGGCAGGCACACGCACACACCTTTCAATCTGACTTTCTCACACTTAAACCACATACACGTTGTTTCCCCCACAGAGTGCTTCACACACTCCAACTCTCGCCGCTATTTTTTCCCTTCTCACACTTACACTCGGACAAACACACGCAAACCCACTCCAGAGAGAGGTGTCGGCAGGATTAGTGCCGTCTGTAACACCACTGACTTAGCATTCTGTCAGAAACACTCACGGGGCTGAGTGTTTGTTGGGGAGGAAGGGAAAAAAAAGGGAACAATCCGAATGTTATTGTTATTAAAAACATGTAAGTCATCGCTGGGTACAAAAAGATATCCGAAATGTCAAAGGTTTGAGGAGTTTGTCTAGCAGCACTGCACATGGCAGGAGTCTGCCACACTGAGGCAGATAAGAGCTGAAAATGCTGTTTACCCGTGGAAACTACTCCAGTCCACACTACTCTTTTCGCTTTCTTTTTTTAAAAACAGTTTTGCATCGATACTCAAACTCCCAAACTAGTCGAATCTCTTTTTTTTTCGTGACAGACAACGCAATTGTCCAGGCTGTATCGGACCAACTCAGAACAGACAGATATCACTCTTCTGCATGTCAGTGGGTTAAATATCTGATCTGGTGGGGGCATCCTGGGTGTCCTAGGGGTTAAGGCGTCATCATTATCTGCAACGTCCCTGCTGGGGACATTGGTTACAAGTCGTTCCACATCTCTCTACGGTTGTTAACAAATTAAGCAAAAATTAACTATTAATAAACTAATAATCTTATCCAACTACCTATTAATCTCAACCAGCTGAGTGGGTTCTTCAAACACAGCTTGAGGTTTGATTTGTTTTTGGATGAAGTTATTCTTAAATAGTGTGCCATGATCAGCTCCAACAGGATCACTTCAGTGCTGATTATATGACTGTAGTCATGATTAGCTGCCATGTCACTATGGCTACAAACAGCTGTATAGTGGTTCATTGAAAGGTGACGTACTTTGACAAAAGGATCAAGTCAGGTGACAAATCTCTCGAGCCAGTAAGGTCACTTCGTGGGAGCACCCAGCTCCCCCTCTCAGATTTGCATCCCACCTCTCTGCTCGTAGCTCCCACCTCCAAGCTGCTACCTCCCACCTGTCAGATCCCACCTCCCAACCTCAACAGATCTTAAAGTTCCCTTCCAGACACCTGTTAAACACTGTGCTATGATAAGTGTAGTTAGCATCTTTTATTTGTTTATGTTGTCTAATAATCAGACACAGTAATAAAGGTGAAGCTGAATCTTCTGACCCTGGTATTATATCTCCAAACAGAAGCGCTCTGGCCTTACCTTACTGTTTGGATGTGAGGACAAACGTTTCACAGGTTTCACTCAGCTCCTTATGGACCCACCCTGGGGGGGGTCAACGGGGAACCCCCCCCCCCCCCCCCCAGCCATTGTTCTAACTATATGTTATAATCTGCACTCTCGGATTCATAAGAAACTTGTACTGGTAAACCGAGAGCACAGATTGAGGGTAAAGTCAGATACCAAGAAAGCCACCAAACATTCTGAAGACTGCAGTAAGTGTTACTTTTAGAACTTGTTATGGATCTCTGCCGTATTTCTACAAAGAAAATGTGTTGCCAAGTAAAATACTTTAGAAACTCTGGCGCTTTTAAACGCATCAAGAACCCCTCTCTGATGACATGTTCAAGTAAAGCTGGACTGTCACTGATGGATACCAAACAACTCCGCTTAGTTCATGTTATTTGATATTATTATTATTATACTTATTTCCCCCTTCACTTGCCTCTCTACTGTTGACTTTGGCACATTCCATGCCGTGCTAAAAGTTTTCGGCCTCTGTCCTGTCTCCAGCATCTTATATTAATTTATCGCACCCTTCATTCTTTCCTCCCTCCACTGTTTATACTTTCCTCCAACTTTTCTGCCATGCTTTCTCTGTTCTTTTAGTGCTATATTGTCTACAATGGATATTAAAAATGTTATATTCCCTTTCAAACTGTACCTCCCTCGACCCACAAGGATGTAACAGCGAGGTGGGAGGTGAGAAGTGGGAGCTGGGAACAGCGAGAGGGGAGCTGGGAGGTGGGAGGTAGGAGCTGGGAACAGCGAGAGGGGAGCTGGGAGGTGGGAGGTAGGAGCTGGGAGCTGAAAGGTGGGAGCTGGGAACAGCGAGGGGGGAGCTGGGAGCTGAAAGGTGGGAGCAGCGAGGGGGGAGCTGGGAGGTGGGAGGTAGGAGCTGGGAACAGCGAGGTGAAAGCTGGGAACAGCGAGGGGGGAGGTGGGAGCTGGGAGGTAGGAGCTGGGAACAGCGAGGTGAAAGCTGGGAACAGCGAGGGGGGAGCTATGAGCAGGGAGGTCAGGCTGAGAGGCACAAAGTGATTGTAACCCTGCTGTAACTTCCAGCAAACTGAGCTCAGTGTTAAACTAGAATAGTGCACCCAGGAGGAGGTGCCAGGTATGCTCGGGGTCCTGCACTTACAGATGACGTAACACAGTAACACATTATGATTGGCTGCACCACAGGAAGTGTACGGATGCTGATTGGTCACGCCGCAGACTACCAAATTTTGATCTTGCGATTGTTTGCGTAGAGAAAGCGATCTACACCTAATACAATGTAACATCTAACGTTAATTCCCAGCAGAGAATTAAATCAAGAATTTGGGTACAGATGAGTCACTGTCTACATTAAAATGTGTATATCTATAGAAAAGGTTTCTTTTTTTAATGGAAATATAGGCATGGATTTTTGCTCTAATAAATATTTGAGTTCCAGACTGCAGCAAGACATTTATGCACAACACAGAATTTAAAACATAACAAATCGGCGCCTACATTAAGCGTATCAGACATCTAATATTTGATGTACATACATACACACTGAACGCAACCCTCCACATAAACAGATGTGAAATAATGCCATGTGAAGTGCAGCAGTTACATTGGTTTACATGTAGACCTTTCTACACACATACAATCGCACAATCAAAATGTGTTGTTCTTAGTCTCTCCGACGTACAGCCAGTCACAGTCACCTGTACATGCAGGACCAGGCAGATCTGCCCTGGATGTAGGCCGAGCACATATCTGCTACCTGCCCCTGCTCCCTAACAGTCAAGATGGCGGCGAAGATAACAAAAACGGGGATTTATTCATCTCGTGTGGATCACAACATATCGGATACAAATTCATCTGCAGATGCTCCAGTTCGAGATCAGACCAAATGTTTCTGTGTGCAACAGAGCAGGTAAGCCTGGTTTTTGAGCCTAGCCAACTGCTATGTGGGAACACGTATAGTAAAGTGGCGAATCCTGCCCCCCCGGCCGGTTAAGAGGAGTGCGCAGTCAGCAGTCAATGGCGGTATAAAACTGAGCAGTCAACCACGAGAGGTCCCGAACACAGCAGTGTGGGAGCTGCGGACACACACACATTTGTACAGCTGTACTTGTGAGGGCTTTCATTGACATAATGCATTCCCCAGCCCCTAACCTTAACCATCACAACTAAGTGCCTAACCCCAACCCTTACCCTAAACCTAACCCAAACCCTAAAACCAAGTCTTAACCCTCAAAGAGCCCTTTGAAGGTGTCTTGAAAAGTGAGGACCGGCCAAAATGTCCTCACTCCTAAGGTTTAAAACTCAAACTGGTCCTCACAAAGATGGCTGTACAAGGGCACACACACACACACGGTGGAGACAATAATACTTATATAAATGCACTTCCAGTTTATGACCCTGACTCAGATTTTAAAACTATTCATTCTTTCAATCCAACTGTATGGGAACGCAACATTTCACACATCTTAGTGTTCAAATGATACATACCCATCCAAAATGTCATATTTAACATACCATGGTTTCTGGAATGGCATCCCAAACTTAAAATTCACAAATTCCGTTTTATTGTACAGCCTACGTTATCGTGTCTAGATAGATTAGTTTTTGTGGAGAAAATGAGATGATTTCTCAGCATCTCTCTTCTCCAGCTGGTTGTCAACAAGCCTGCTTTGAGCTCGAAGCTGCATTCTTTGCATTTGTTGCTACTCGGGAGCAGCGGAACAAGTTGTAAGCACAACGCTGACACGGTGACTGTGTGCAATGTGAAAGTGTCTGCACAGAGTCAGAGACGCTGCGAATGTAAAGCTATGGATTAATGCAGCTTTAAGGAAATAATCGCCAGTCTGTCATCCACGTCCAAACAAGGCCCTGCTCTCCGTGATCACTTAGAGGACATATTTTTGCTCGTGGGATGAAATAATGGTTTGGCTGTACGTGTGTGAGACAATGCACTGTTGCCACTTACGTGAAGCAGAAGAAGAGCGTGGTGGAGCCAACGAGGAAGAAGGTGGCTGCCGACACCGGGACGTAGCGGGAGGGTCGCAGGGGTCTGCTGGGCGGGACCACGGCGTGGGGGAGGGGTGACGAGGACGGACCCCGCCCTCCACTCTTACTGCTGGCCCCTGGCATCACTTCCTGTGTGTGTGTGTGTGTGTCTGTTGAGCAACTGCTATGCCACGGAATTTGTCATTCAGAGTTCGATCTCTTGGGTGTATTGAGTGGATTTGTAGTTTTGGGGGAAGAAATGATGGACTGGCAAAAAGAAAACATGTAAAGGAGAGTCACAAAAGAGATGGAGGGACAGCCAAGGGCTTCCTCGTTCACGTGGGAAAGAGGAAAACACTCCTCTGACATGGGAGGAGGAGCGAACACTTGTTTTCTTAGGTTCTTAGGTCAATCCTGATCTACTATGTGTGTGTGAGATTAAAAGAAGCTTACAGGTCACTCTGCTGTAAAAGCCTTGTTTTCCTGTCAGCCAGGCGGGACCCACAAATAAGCCACAGACTGTAAAGAGGAAGAGTCCGTACAGACACGCCTGACTCTGGTCTACCAACAGAAGACGATAATTGTTACGGGTCTACGAGAGTGAAATCGCTCTACAAAGAGAAACTCTGCCTGTTGTAAAGCAAGGTGAATGACGGCCTGGTGAAAATCACGTCTTAAAAAAACATGGCTGTTATTTAGATGTAAACGGTATTTGGACCCTTCTGTCAAAACACAGCCGTTTAGTTCTTAAGTGATGTGTTGCTGTTCCTGACAGACAGAAAGCCTCAGCTAAACTCATAACCCTTGCACCTGATGTGAGCTGGTCCCGTCGGGTTTGATCGGCCTATAAATGAGAGCTGACAGAGGTTGACCCGTTTTGGTAGGAAATGGACTTACAAGATGGAACAACAGCAAGAAATGAAATGAGGCGTAAAGAAAGTGAGAACGGAGAGAAATCTGGGAAGAAGATCTGACTGGGCTCTCTCTTTCCCTTCCTGTGTGACTTGCTACACTGGAAATGGTCTGTTTGTAGCTAGGTCTGTGCTAGCTAAATGTATGGAGATTCCTATTCACTTAAATGGTTTTTAGCACCCGGCGCACAGCGGTCTGGGCAGCTGTAGCAACGTGAGAAATTGTCCTGGAAATAAAAAATGACAAGCCCTTGCTCTCTGTTGGAGAAGGAGACTATTTGCTTTCAGTCCAGGACTCGTGTTAGAAACAGCAGTCTGTAAGCGGGCCAGTGGAGTAGCCTGGTTTTCCTGTGTCGGGGCATCCCTAAATCCCGCCGGTGGCTGATTCAAACCACCTCACCTGCCAGCTGCCCCAGGGACGGGACTGGAAGACAGAAAGCAGGAAGCGATGGGGTGGGTCCTTCCAAAACATCTGAGGGAAAGCCCAGCAGAACATCCATTCGTATCCATGTAAATTCAATTTGGGAGAAAAGGCTGAAGTTACACTGTCGATGTGGAGCGCTGGGGTTGTGTGCAACACAGAAGAGCTCAGTTCCCCCTCTGGCCTCCTGGTTCCATGGAGTTAAGTGGACAACCGTGCCTGTTACTTATGTAACCGTCAGCCTCCCAGCCACTGACGGGCTGTTTGCTTCTCCAGGGACTTCCAGGGCCCTCCCTCTGCTTCCTTCCCCAGCGGAGAGCACTGAGGCTTGGATAACACCCTCCCACAACAATCCCCTGGAGGATACAGCCTCTCCAGAGCAACGTCCTAATAACGACCTCAACAAAAATGTGAAAAACGGTGGCTTTTATGGGTCCAAGATGGAGACTCCCAGGGCCATTTGAATCTTCAGGGTTTCCAGGTTGGACGTATTCTTCTCCAACCTCAAAACCAGGACCCAAGCCGTTCTCCCCATCCAGGGGTGACCAGCGGCTTCCGCGTTTGTGCACACGGATTAAAACACAGCGCTACAGAGCGTGAACTTCAGCCGGTCGCCCTCGGTCACCAAACAAGCGAATGCAGTCGGATGGTTGGTCAGGACGCTGCACCTACAACGGAACGAGAGAGGGGACGTGAGACAGAGGAGATCCTCCAGTACACAAACATTGGTTTTACACAGCACATATGCAGGCAGTGCATTTCAGATGTCTTGTCCAGTCAACCCACACAGTCAAAACCCAGACAAAAGGTCCGGTATGTGATGACGATATTCTGCTTTCGTATACATTACACTGCTCACTTATCGACGTTCACTTTCAGGAACTCACCACAAACAGAGGTGAAACTTAACCAACCCCCCACAATCACCGGTGCTTTATATCACTTCCGGGGGAAACACTAATTCCTTAGACAAGTAACCAAAAGACTGGAGGACAAATGTTTCAGGGCGCTCCCACAGCAGGAACTTTCCCAGGGGCCCGAGAACCTTTTGAGGAACTCCGGAACTAAACCTGCGTTTCTACCATGGATTGCGTTCAGTTCCTCTAGAAACTGTAACAACCCCCTGCTCTGGGGGTGGCACTTTAAGATGGTTCAGGAACTATCCAGGTGGACATGTTGTTTCTTACGTTAAAAACAAGGTGATGTTGTCGGCTTCTCGACTAGTTTTTAAAAAAAAAGAGTGAGATAAAGAGGCTGAGTGCGAATGAGAGCGAGCTACAGAGTGAACGAGAAATGATCTGCTATCTGCTGATAGTTCCACGGCAGTCCCATTCTAAACATTCGGCCCTAAGCAGACTGTGGAGACACTGATGCTCTGGAGGTTCTCTCTTTTTATTCATTCATCGCAGAACCACGCGACAGTAAATACAAAGAACACCACAACGGCCGCGCCGTTCTTTCCTCACGTGGAAATGTTTTTGAATCCATCGCAGATCAAACTGGTCTTCACATTTCCTTCGGCTGCAGTGGAAACGCAAGCAGGAACGCGCAGAAGGGACTTTTAGTTCCTGGAAGGTTTTGGTTGAAAAGGGCCATCTGCCTTTCATAAGAACGGTTTATGTTCCTTTGCTGTTCTTAATATGGTAGAGTACTTACTATATATACCAATTTATTCTTTTTCAGATTTCCAAATATCAGTTATTGGCCTTAAACATTCAGTATCAATCAAGCTACAGCTGCAGCCCCAGTAGAGCTGCATCAAACTAGGCTTCATTTTTAGTTACTTAATGTAAAAGCAACTTGTCTCACAAAACAGTTCAGGCTTTTTCACGAATCCACACTAGTTGCTCAAGTTAGTTGTGTGCAGTATGTATCAGGGCTGCAACTAACGATTCATCTGTCGATCATTTCCGCCATTAATCCACTCGTTTGGTCCATAAAATGGTGGAAAATGTTGATCGCCGTTTCCCGAAGCCCAAGGTGATGTCTTCAAATGTCTCGTTTTGTCCACAGCCCAAACGATAACCAATTTTCTGCCATGGAGCAAAGCAGAAAGCATTCACATTTGAGCAGCTGAAATCAGACAATATATTCTCAAAAAATGGCTCACAACGATGAAATCCATCATCAAAAGAGCTGGCGATTCACGTAACAGTCGACAGCTAATCGATTAGCCGACTAACTGTTGCCGCTCTAGTGTGTATCAGCTCAGTCTGACATGATTCCAACAAACTACACCCATCAGAGTATCGCCTCTGCACTTAGGCAAACACTGAATATGGAGGTCTCCTCTGCAGGAAGCCCTCTGCTCTGCAGGAGCAGCGTCTCAGTGATGCTCCCACCTGCCTCTCTCCAGCTCGGTGGCTTAACCTGCGAAGGCTGTTTCCACCGCCGACACAGAGACACGGTCGCTTGCGTCATGGACTCAACCCTCCAATCAATAAGCAGATGAGTGCACCTGTTCAGGCAAGGCCTGATGAATGGGGCCG
The DNA here is from genome assembly GCA_011952105.1 of Coreoperca whiteheadi. Lineage (NCBI taxonomy): Eukaryota > Metazoa > Chordata > Actinopteri > Centrarchiformes > Sinipercidae > Coreoperca > Coreoperca whiteheadi. Next base: position 31,313,408 of record CM022472.1, on the reverse strand, counting down.
TCTTCCTCCACGTAGGCTGTTCCTGCTGCCCCATTCAGCTGCTCTCCCCGCCTCAGTGTGTATTATGCTCGTGCTGAATGATGTACAACCTTTTCAAACTTTACAAAGTCCAGGAAAAAGAAAAAGAAGTCTCCTGACAGCAGGTCTATGCCCATTTAGTCAAACTCTTGGAAGTCTGTCTCAAGTAGGGTTGCAATTAATGATCATCCGGTCTTCCAAAATAATTGTGTTCATTCAGGGACACTCTTGTCAAGGAATTGACCTCCTTCTTTTGAAAACGGTTACCCAGATTTACCACCTGTACATTACCACCGGGGAAGGCCCGTTAAGCCCGTTTGCACAGAACTAATCGATTGTAGAAGAGTGTAGTTAAAGTGCGGAACCTGTGTCTCCCCCTTCTGGCAGCGAGAGTAATTACACAAACTCTACAAGTAACTAAACAACGCTCAATAATAAACCTCTCTTTTTTTCTTTACAGGAATGGTATGGCATGGCATGGTAAACCGATCACGGGGCCCAGATGTAAAAACGCCATTCCGTACATATTCTACGCTGAGGGGGAGGGGGGGGTAACGGGCAACACGTAGCCCAGCCCATCAGCCTGTACGTCAAATCAGTTCTGTCTCATCGATAAACCCAAATAAATCAATCCCTTAACTACATAATAGGATTATACAGAACAGTGTGATTATTCGTTTGAATTTTTCAATGTTTTAAAAAGCCTTTGATAAATATATAATCTTTATTTTGTACTGTATCAATAATCATCATTTAGTCACCCAAACATCTTTTTTTTTTCGGGGGGGGGGGGGTCTTGATCACACCACCCTGAAAAGGAAGTGTCTGCAGTCCTTTTTTACCACAAATTTTTTATTTTATTTTTTTAATCGTGGCCTTAACGGAAACCTACTCTCTGAATGGGCTTAACAAGCTCAAAGCTCAATGTTCAGCTGTGGAGGGGGTCTGATAAAACACACACACACACACACACACACACACACACACACACACACACCTGCCATGCAAACTAGCAGGAATACAAGATATGGCTCCGTGTTTACTACCCAATATCTGCCCAAACTTGGCAGGCTGTCATGACGACATGTCAAGGCCAACATTAAGGCTCACACCTCTATGGAATGGACCCGGTACCCCCACACACCCTCCTGTACGATAAGGGTTACATCTGCTTTGCCAGGCTGTTAAAATCAAAGATTGCATTCACAAAGGCAATTCAACAAATCCCAGCCTATCACATACTCTCTACCAATTCTGCACACAGTACGAGATGCTTGACCGTTTCAAGCGCTGGAGGCTCAGTTCCCTCAAATCTACATTGCAGTGGCAGTCTGAACGTGCACATCGAGATCCAGGAAGCTATCAGGTCATTCCTTCCATCTACCAGCCTAAATCTCTGCCCCTCCAATGCTGTAAATGCTAGGACATCCCCAGACACGATGGCAACCTTCTTACACCGAAACAGGGGCCTACAGCTCTGCCAGTACTCGCACGCACACACACACACGAGCCGCGTCTCCAGGCAAAGCACCCGGAACTTCTATTCCCAGACGCTGGGTGTGTGTGGCCCGCTGCCCGCCCACGGCAGCAGCCCGAGCCTCGGTGTATGTCCACTAAAGCCGGCTGAACGGCGGCCCCCCCCCTAGATGCCAACAACCTCGTTTCCTGATCACAACTCTCCATTTTTGGAGTGCTATTTCCAAAGCGAATTTGTGCAGCCATGAAATGACCGGGTTTCCACAGAGCAGCTAGCTAACGGAGACAGCGCTGAGCCCGCTGACAGGCAACCCCCTAACCGATTCGATCCACCGGGCCGGCGGCGCTCGGTGTGACAGCCCCGCGGGCACGACTGAGCCCGGCCGGGGCGGAGCACCACGCCGCAGCCCGCTGAGAAGCTCGCGGATATAATCGCACGGTGGCTTCTGGGTTTGACCACCGAGAAGCCAACCAGCTGCTCCCGGTCGAATGTAGCCCTCCGGAATGTGGCAGGGCGTGGAAGGAAGGCATCAGTGGGCACGGGGCGGGGACGGCAGTAACGTTACAGACCTGCTATGAGGAGCAAAGGCACATTTAACGTAGTTAAATCCCGGCGTCACGTTAACGGCAGCTGACACGAAAGTAGGGTGGAGACAACGAACGCCACCGAAGCACAGCAGCAGGACGACGATGCAAATTCCAGCTAGAACGAGCTTGTTGGGGATATGAAGAATATGTATTACAGTAAAGCATTACACCACAGCAAAGCCGCTTCGTGCTTAAGTAAGGCACGGTGACCTGTATGAGCGACTGCCCGGTGGAGCAGTAACGTTAGCTCGCCGTAAGCTCCTCAGCTCTCCGCTGGTTAGCAGAAGGCTAACAGCTGCCCTCACCTGTGAGGGGTTTTCCCGTGGCTCTGGCTCCAAAAAGCGATGACTTATTTCCTCTTAGGATTAATAGCAGAAGATACATGTCGTTACATCCATCAGTATCGACGCGAGTCCCCCGCCGGTGCCAGCAAGCTGTGGCGGCTAACGTTAGCTAACGTTACCCCAGCGCCCAGCTCATTGACAGGCAGCGGTAAATGGCTAGCTAGCTGGCTAGCGAGCTAGCTGGCGTTATTTCACTACAGGCAGCTAGCTTAGCTAACTGTTAGCTAGTGGTGGAAGCCGCTTGTTTTTTTTCTTTACCCCTTTAAAATAGCCAGCATCTGTCTGCAGCTCGCTCCGCCAACACGGAAGTTAAGCAGAAGAAAGCCAAGTGAGTCTCATCCCAAAACAACCGTGTGCTCGCCCCGTACGTCCGTGATATTGGTGGCCAAGAGGTTCCCAGAGCCCGACATATTTGTCAGTAGCCCACTACAAACTCTCCCGATGCCAGTGTCCAGCGGCAGAATTGTGGCAAACACAAATAGCACTGATTGGACGACCGGGGTGTCAATTCAAGCGGAAAGCCTATGCTATTGCTTCTCCAGCCATGACCCCGCCTCCCTTGCGGTGAACGACAGGATTGCACTAAATGGTGCTTAAACGCGTTCCCCCAGCACGACACGGCTCGGCTCGGCTCGAGCTAACATATTTGACTGTCACTAAGCATGGTTGGCACATAAAACTGTCTCTGACATGAGGTTTTAATCCTCTCATGTGACACACTGACACAGTAACGTGTGTGTGTACAAGTGCACCATACTGTAAAGTGCCTCAGTGCCCACATAATGAGAGTAAACACACACACACACACACACACACTGGCTACACAAAGGGGAGATTAAAATGACAGCAGGGGCTATGAGGATAAAGCCACACAACCAAGCTCCTCATCAACACACACACAATCTCCAAAACAATAACTAATCCTGCCACCAGGAAATCACACATGCAATTGGATTGTGACTATGTGTGTGTGTGTGTGTGTGTGTGTGTGTTGAAGCCCTTTGGCAGTTGCCATGTGAGTCCATAAGCTCTTAAACTAAAGGGGCAATCGTGGCATAAAAACAATGGCTGATTTTGTGACGTCCTGTTTCCTGTAGGGGATCGAACAACGAAAAGTGTCTCCATATGTTTATTTTAATTCAGTGCTTTCCTTTCCATATGTACTGAGAGAGTTACTGGTCACTGTACCTGCAGTTCTCCAAGATCTTTTATTTATTTATCGTGTGAAGCATCTTTGAGTATTTCGAAAAGTGCTCTATAAATAAATAAAATGTATCATTATTATTATTATTATTATTAATGGCATTAGGAGGGGGTCTCTTCACAGGCAGTATGGAGAGGAGGAAGAATTCCCTACAGTGAGCAAAAACTGGTTCAATGTGCGCGTGGCAGTTGAAAAGTATGGAATCACACTAGTGCCATAAAAAAGAAAGAAAGAATAAGAAAGTAAATGTGGAAATATAAAGAGAAATAAATCAAAGAATAAATAAGTAAATTAAATATGTGGAAATATAAAGAGAAATTAAAAGCATATTTTAAAAAAAGGCAAATAAAAGAATAATAATACATGCATTTGCATTTATTTCTGTATATATTTATTTATATTTTTAAATATATATCTTTAATTTTTTCCATATAAATTACTCTATTTTTTCTGTATATTTTTTCGATTTATTTATTTTTATTTGAAGTCATTTATTTAGTTTTATCCCTTTATTTTACTACTTTTTCTTTTTCCCAAGCTGTCAATCAGCTACATTTGGGCGCCCAGGCAGAGCAGTCGGCTCCTGCATGCGCAGCGTGACTGCGGTGGCGCTTTATCGAGCGGCAGCGTTAAATGGCGACCTTCAGCCGAATGCGTCTCTGGTTGTCGTGTTACGACAGCTGCTGAAAACAGAAAGAGGACACGTAGCTGTCTTGTGAATGCCTCTTTGTTGATTTTTTCATCACAATGGAAAAAAAAAAGAGCGTACCTGGTTCGTCTTTATAGTCTTGTTTGAGGAATCGCGGACTACGCAGTCTCGTTTGGGACGTTGCTTGTTGTCACGGGATATGTTGAAAACAGGACGAGAGAAGGTTGCTCTTCCTGTGAATGTCGATCTCTAATAAATCTTCAACACGTGTCCCGTAGAAGAACTATTCAGCCATTTCAAACAAACAAAATAACTCATCCTGGATTTCAGGAAGTGCAGAGCTGATCCCCTTTCCCTATTCATAAATGGATAATGTGTGGCAAAAGTTCACAGTTTGAAATTCCTGGGTATCCACATAGCAGACTACCTCTCCAGGTCTACTACCACCACAGCTGCTGTCAAGAAGGCGTTTCTGAGGAGAAACAACTTGCTGGCAGCCTGCTACCACTCTGCTAGAGAGAGCATCACGACATCCTGCCTCCCAGGCTGCTCAGCAGAGGGTCATCAACACCGCACAGCAAAATCCCGGGCTGCCCTCTCCCCTCGCTCCAGGACAGTGCAGACACTAGAGGCAAAGTTTTGATAGGGTCTGATTCCAATAGAGCACAAACAAGTATTCAATACGAGCGCTCAGATACAAGACATGCCATAGTAGTTGATACAGCTCAGGCAACAATCAGAATTAAGAGGGCAGGAAGAGAAAATTGATTTGGTTATGCAAAAGGAGCCACGAGAAGAAGGGAAATAAGTATGGCCGTAAACTCTAGCAAGGCTGAGGTTGCAAGTTTAATCACGTCAGAAATGCAAAAGAAATGGCAGGGAGTGTTCAGACAGTGCAAATAAGGGCCGATGCCACTGCAGCACCCGAGGGAAAGCATAGCCGAAATGAGAGGAAGCGACGGAAACAGAGAAGAGGAGGACATCGTATCAGGAGGGAGGTTTGGCCACACCGCCCTGAACAGTACAGGAAACACGATGAGTAAGCATGCTACATGCAGATGGGAACATTGTGGTCTACAGGAAGCGGCGGAGCACGTGTTTTTATGTTGTCCTAGGAAATCAGCAAGAGAGACAGGTGCTTCAAATTTCACTGCAAAGGAATCCCGTGACACGAGGTATGAGGGAGAGGGTGCAGAGGGGTTCAGCTGATGTCGGGTTCAGGGGTACCCTTAGATGCTTAGAAAGTACAGGAATTGGTAAGTTAACTGAGCAATGAAAATATCGTGTGTGAGTGTTCATCAAGTCCCTGCACGAGTTGTTGTCACCCAAAAAAAGTTTCCGATTTTTTTGTGGATAGCCCAGGCTGGGATCGGAGCGGTACGGGGGGCGCCAGTAGACAGCAGAACACAGCTTGGAGGCTTCTTCCCACAGCTCATATGAGCACTAATGTTTGGTGCAAATATTGCCACCCTAATGATCCGAACTGAAGGAACAGAAACGATCCGAGAGCCCAGTATGACTTCATTTTAGATGCACTTTTTTTTCTGTTTTGAACTTTACTTTTAAACAGCGGAATGCTAGTTCCCTTCATGTTGTTGGTGTATATACTCAAACCGACAGCATTCAGTTTTGCAATGCATTGAAGCAGCACCACGCTTTTTGTCTCCGCACCTGTGACTCACAGGATTTTTGTTGGCGCCCTCAAACTTTGACACACAGAATTACAGCAGGCTCGCTAGGGGGCTCTATTTGCAGAATATGGCAGAAATGGAATATTATATTCACAAGTATGTGTTAATCCCCTGAAAATACCCATTCCTGCCCGATTGGTACCAGGCACGTGGGGACATTGTACATAATGGCAGACATAATGGTTAAAAAAAAACAACTTTATTAACAACACAATATAATACAAATACACTACAATACAATATGAATAACAATGTAGGGACTATTTGAGGACAAATTTAATAAGCGAATCACAAAACACAAGCAGAAATACAACTGCACAACGTAAAAACACACATAATGCAGAAACGTGGAGAAGGAAATAAATAAATAGAACTTAAAGAAAGTGAAAGAGCAACCGACTTCAATCATCTGGCAATGTTGTCTACAATGTCTCTCAAAGATGAGATGTATTTAAAGCTGTTTTGATGTGAGATACTTTACAAACAGATGGGATGTCTGAAGTTCGGCGACTTTACGTAACTGGAAACCACTGGCAGGTCACGGCGAACAGAATCCGTCCAGTTGGCGTCTGTTGTTTTTTCTAATTCTTGTCTCATTAGCGCTCTGATGAACAGTAAATTCATCAAATCAAGTGCCCCATATCGCTAGTTTCACCAAAATCAGTGAATACAGTTGTAAAGTTGTGTTGTTATATGACCCGGCCGCCAAAAGCGACACGAAGAAGGCCAACCTCCGCTGCTGAGGTCACGCGCTTTCCCGTCAACTGAAGCGGAACGGATGGGGCTTTCGCACATGTGCAGAACGCGCAAGTGTGTTTCTCTGCAGACTGGAGACTTTGAGACGCCGCGGTCACCGTCAGTCACTTTTTTAATTTGGCCAATCTCTTACAATCTTACAATCCTCTGTCAGTCAAAAACTAATTTCACCAGTACAGCCCGCCTGAACCACTTGGCAGTCACTTTTTACATGCGTGATGAACATAGTACGAGAACAAATAAAGATGAAAGCAAGTACTGCAAGTGAAGAAGAGTAAATAGGAAATAGAAAATTGACTTTTTATTATTATAAAGACAATAAAAAATATCCTAGTTTCTATCTGTAACAACGTCACGGCTTAGGACTGATATATTCCAGAATCGAGGGTGTAGCTTGCTGCCTGGCTGTGGCTTGGTGGCAGAGCGGTCGTCCACCAATCGGAAGGTCGGCGGTTCGAAGCGGTTCGAGGCTGTGCCTGCGGTGGGTGAGCGTGTAAGTCGCTTTGGATAAAAGCGTCTGCTATATGACTAAGTGTAGCTGTGCCTAACGTAGCCAACAACCAACAATCGCTATAAAGGGTGACCGTTAGCTTGTTTAAGTCGTAGACTAGGGAGTAATTTGGTGGCCTGTTACTCTGTGAAACAGTGAACAATAATTTGGTAACATGTGGAGGCCTCTGCTGCTCACTTTAGACAACACTATTTGGACCAGACACAGGCGTTTTCCACATATAATGAATTGGGCACTCAATTATTGCTACGCAGCAACATTTTATTTCTAAGGACAAGTCAACATCTCTGTAAATGTGCTACGTGTCAACTGCAGTCCTTTGGCGAGATGTTTTGAAACCTTTAAAATGATCAAATTTACGGAACGAAGACAACATGGCGCCATAAAGACAGCAACAGCAACACAACAAGAATTCTCAAGAGAGCACAATATAAATAATAAATGCTATACCACACGCTTTCTGGATAAAAGACATCACGTCTAAATGCAAAGAACAAAAAAAGATCCTGATTCATGCAGCCAATGTAGGCAGATATGCTACTTATAGTTCTATTTTTTTTGGTTTAAAACGAAACAATGAAAAAAGAACCCGTGGTATTTTCATTTTTTCCCTTTTTGGCTTCAAACGAAAAAACGAAACGTCCACGGGCCCCGGGGACGGCGGCGATGTTACGGCGAAGCGAAGGCTTGTAAGTTTGCCATTTTGTTCCACTAAACGCAAACATTTCAAGCACCTGTAACTTAAGTACCGCAGCTGTTCTGTATTTCGCCGTCCATCTTGCAGCGGTGTTCTTCTGACCCTTCTGTTCAAAGGGTAGAAAATGCTGTCGTGCTGCTTTAGGACGTTCTAAGCCACGGAATGCCAAAACCAAGCAACAGGGAATAAGCTTTCACAGGTGACAGGTTGGTTTACAATATGTTACAAACGTGTTGTGGGATGTGTCTGTGGTGACACCATTTTGCAGCGGTTTATATTTGGTTCGAAAGCTACATACTTTTGACAAAACTGGAATTATTTCCCCTTTTACGGCTACAGCTCAGTCTCTCAAAAGAGGGTGACACATGTGACGCAGGTTTTGCCTTTCCTAACATTTTAGACACAAATAGCAAAAGGCCTCGCGGTTTACTGAGATGGGGATCAACTCCCCGCGGTGTCCTGCTTTCTTTTGTGGCTAATCCTACAGTTCGCACATTAAGCTCGTACCCAATTGCTGCAGAGATAGGGCTTTACTTCCTGTTTGGCCTGGTCTTTCACAACAAAATATTGGGGAAGCCACTCTACATAAGGGCATGCCCCGGACTGACTCTGCAGGGGTGATTTATGGAATCTATTTCAGGTTTCTTGGCGAATTCCTATTTTTTTAAATGTGAAATATGGGAACAAGGACAGGAACACAATTTCGTTTGAAATGTTTGATGGTTTATAGCACTTGACATTTCTCCACAACAAAGCCAAGCAACATTGCAAATCAAGTCAGAACCCAAATCATTGGCACACAAAACACATCTTCCTCTTTTGGGAAAGGTTATTTACAGTGAACAATGGTCATTCATGATTACACGATCTATTAATGATGAACACTGTAGCAGTTGATTCTGCTTGAGTTAACCCCCGATAATGAAACAATAACACACGTGGATGCAATGAAAGCAACACCTGTACATTGGGACGCCATCCAATCCAATAAACACCACCTTTCTGAAGCCTGTAATGTCCTGTAGACTCGGAGTCATTTATGCGTCCAGCGTTTCTGTGTTTCGGATTGCATTATCTTTGCGCCTGCTGTATATTCTGTCTAGTCCGTCTACGGGCAGCCATCAGGTGAGCTGGTGCATGTCAAGAAACATGATTTCAAATAAGGTGTTTCCTCTGTTTTGTGCGTATGCTGCCTTTAAATCAAGACCTTCAAACATCAGGAGATTGCACTCTGTAGGCGTCATCCCATGGCATGTCCAGAGCACGCAGGGTGTGTCACACATACAGTTTAAACTATTTTACATATTATCCTGTAATCACTGTATAAATGTTATCATTGAACTATAGTCACATTTTTGAAACTGTACAGATCTGACAAGGAGCCATGTTGAGCTCTCAGCAACAAAACACAGTTTAAAATCTTTATTCATCTGCTACATTCAAGCGCTTCTTGAATGGCAACTCTAAAACAAAGCAGCCTTCGTTACTAGCTACTACAATATTTCTTTTTATATTCTACAAACACACTTTTTCAAGTCTTTTACTGCATTTTAGTGTCTACATTTGATCACATTGATTTCTAGGAGAGGACAGGAGAAGGAATCGTTGCCGCAGATGTTTCAATGACACCCAAATCGAAAAGAAGTTTAGCATTTATGCGCTCAGCGCCTGCACCAAAATCCTTGAACTTTCTGATTCTCTCTCATTCAAAGACTTCCTGGGACATCAACTCCTCCTCGTGCGCATTTTTGTCCGCCCAAGAAACGCCGGCCCGAACAGAGCTGTGACTGGCTAAAGCATCCCCAGGTTGGGAGGTCGTGTTAAACCATTTCAAGTTGAAGCGCAGCAAAGAAGAATAACCGACGAGAGTAACAGTCTTGCCAAATGGACAGAAAATACCCCATGAAGCGCTAAGAGAGGCTGCTAAGGCTGCTTGGTGCTAATACTACGAATTCAGAGAGAACCCAGCTGGCAGTTAGCTGAGAAAGCTTCCAATATGGACTTGAAGTCCATATTGGCCTCGTTTTCTGCTTTGAGTGGCGCTGATAAGTGCTTTAGCCAGGGCAGCAGACGTTCAATAAATCAAATTTCAGGACTGATCTGTTTTCTGCTTTTATTATGTAAAGATCTATTAAACTTGACTTCCTCCCCTTCAGTATGGGGGAACTTGCACTTCACGAAACATGTCATGGAGCACTTTCCACGTACCTAGTTCTCGGTTTTCAGAGCTGAGGTTTGTCCGGTGAATGAAAGCACCACGAGACAAAAAGTGATTGCCAAATGACATTCAGTGGTCTCGTATAAGAATCTTTTGGCGTCAGTTTGGAGCTGAAGCCTTTTCTTGGCTTCTTGGGGTAGTGGAAACAATCATCGGCGTTACCAGTTAGAAATTATGTTAGCGAGCTTATTTACACATCCAACATTATGAATGTTGGTCCATATGATGGGATTATTAATGACCATGCAAACAAGGGAGTTCAGTAAATATAACCCAGTTCAATTATTTTCCCATAGCTGCAATAACAGCACTGAGTTAGATCTATTTTTCACCATTATAGAAGCAATTACTCCAAAGTAGTAAACCCAAACCCAAACTCCCGTATATAGGATGACCTGCAAACAAGGGATAAACAAATTCCCTCACTCATCCTCCCTTAGGTTGTTTCTAAAGCAGTAAGCACCCTGGATAGTGGTAATGTCATAAAGTCACATATTGCCTCCTCTTAAAAACCAAAACTTGTCATTTTCACGTTTCTGCTTGTGTACAGAGGAAGGTAACAAAGTAATGTCAATTGGTGAGCTTGAAAGGTGTTGGTAGGTGGATTTTAATTTTTTAAAACAGAGCCAGGCGAGCAGTCTCCCCCTGCTTCCAGTCTCTATGCTAAGCTAATCGGCTACCTACAAATTAACACACAAACATGAGAGTGGTATCAAACGTCTTTTCAACATTTGCAGTGCTTCCTGCAGGCTGGTTATCATGCTGCTTTCATGCTAGCGTGCTGCATTCAGCAAGTAGCTACTTCAAAGTCAAATTGTCATATACAGTATATACAGTATATTGGCTAGTACATACACTATGGTATGCAGTGCATAGTCTGATCGCAGGATAACAAATTACGTTTCTGTCATTTACTGTAAATGACCTCGAAGGGTAGCTTGGCAAGTTTTCAAGTCTGCCTTAGAACGTCAGTGACGCGCCCATATGGAAACTGCTTTTGCTTGCTGAAATAGCTGAAATCAGTCCTCTGGATCGTACTGGCCATGAAGAAATCTTTCCCTAATGCACTTTTAATACAACTGAAAAAATGCACAGCATGCATTCACAAATGTGTTCAGAAGTTTGTCAGTCAGCCAGTCATTTTCTACCGCTTGTTCCTGTTGGGGGTCGCGGGTGACTGGAGCCTATCCCAGTGACTTTGGGCCTTAGGCGGGGTACACCCTGGACAGTGGCCAACTCGTCGCAGTCAAAAGTTTGTCTGAAGTTAAAACGAAGCTCCAAGTTGGACAAATCCAGAGGACGTCGTCCGAAGCTACGGCCTTTTCGTACACAATTCTAGTAACTTTCTGTTACTATCCCTCCACTGCAGCTCAAACACTGGTCAGGAACACAAAGAGAAATAGAGAAATAAAAGAGATTGTAAGTTTGGAAAATATCCACTTGATTTGGCTCAGACTGCTGAAGCTTCATATTGACTCAGATAAACTCAGAAAACAGTTGAGCTCAGAACGAGGACCAAGGACTAGAGCTGTAATCGGGCCTTAAAAGGTAGGCCCGACAAGGACCGAGCCCGACAGAATTCGGCCCGAGCCCTACAAGTACATTTTGACTGAGAGCTTTTTAAAAGCCCGAACCCGTTTACAGCCCGACATTAATCAAATGTGGGCACGCTTTCTTCTTCTTCTTTGACTTTACCTGCGGGCTACAAACCAACTTTAAAGGTGTATGCCGCCACCTACTGTATCGGAGTGTGTAACATCAGGACTTTTTAACACCAAAAAACAAACACAAAAAAAAGACATGATATTCTAGATATTATACCGGTCTGTGCGCACGCTTTGCCGGTGCAACCAAAACGTAATCGCCAGAGGCCGGCCTCCGTTTCACCCCCTCAGCATCCGTTTTCGCGCTAATCGAAACGCATCACCTGACTGCTCATTTACCGCACAAGCCCGAGCCCGTGAAAAATGATAGAAATTAAGACCGAACCCGACCAAAGATCTTCAGCTCTACTAAAGGATTCCCATTTAAAGGGTATTAGAAGGGATGTTTCAATAGCCAGTATGAACATGAGGACTGATTACAGCAGGCAAAACCTGTTGCAGTGTACATATGGGCACCTATCTATTACTTTAAGACAGAGTTGAGAAGCTATCCTTTGAAGTAGACGTTAAAAAAATGTCATCTAGATAACAAGTAGTGCTCACACTGTAACTGTCCTACAGAGTATGTGTAGGCCTGCTTTATTGGCTTGCATTTTTGCCTTTTACTCTGATGGATTACTTTTCAGTACTCTAAACATTAAGCTACGCTTTGAAAGATGGCTGGACGTCCTTTTAGTCGAGCTACTGTCAGTGGTTAACAGTACACAGGATAAAACATGCAGAAACACTGGTATGGTCCTTGAATGTTTATGTTCTTTTGTTACTTATTGATAGGGTCAAGGGTTTGGGGGACTGAAGCCTTTCCCAGCATGCAGTTCACTGGTCCATCCCAATCACACATATTCTCACTTAAGGGCAATTTAGGGTGTTTGCCTATAAAGGAAATCCCCACAAACGGGAGAGCAACATGTCAACATGAGCAGAGCCGAGATTCAAACCCGGCGCCTTCATGTTGTGACGTGACAGTGCCAGCCGCTGAGCCGCCGTCACATGATCACATGGTGGCATCGTGTGCAAAGTCACAGGCCTGACATTAGGGTTACAAACGAAACTCCTGGTTCCACTGCGAACCCTGCCAACATGTGGCACAATTACTGGCTAGAGTCTCTTTATTTTGTTGTTTAAATAAAGGTTTTTTTTTGTTTTAAACTTGTTCAATATGTATTTTTTTGTCCTGCTTTGTTTGGGCTAGATGTCATAGTTTTCACCCCTGAATGAAGTTGCATTTACATCCTCGGAAAACATTCATAAACTACTGAACGGTAATAACAAAAAAACAGTTCATATAAATCGATCCTTTCACTCCGTATCAATCATCTCAAACAGCATGGCCGTTGGATGTGTATCCATTAGCTGCATGCCCATTGGCTTGGCTGTTAGCACTTCCACTGTCTGATTTTGTTAGACGAGCGTTCTCTTTGTCTGATTGGCTGGCAGCCAGCCTATCACGCGCCGCCTTCGCCTTGATCAGGTTTCTACGGTGATAGAACAGATAGCCCGGCAACAGGAAGCCAGCCAGGGAGAAGACGAGAAGGCCCACATTGATCTGTCGTAAGGAGAGACATGTCAGTGCATGTGACAAACCCTGTTCTGTATTTGCACACTCCTGTCTTCTTTTTAAATGTGTGTGTGCGCTCCCTACCCAGTAAGGATCCCCACTGAGGTGTCCCACCATCAGCATGAACAGTGGCTGCTGGAGCAAAGCGAAGGCGGCACTGATCATTGACTGCATGCCGGTCAGAGTCCCAAAGTGGTTGGCTGGATACCTAGAGCGGGACGGGGGATAGAAGTGAGCAACAATCAACGGGAGAATAAGTCATTCACAGTCAACATATGCTGAACCTAGAACGTTAGGTTGCCCAAATACCAGTTCCACAGAGGAATGCTGTAGTTGACCAGTGACATGAGAATTAAAATGCATGCGTTAACGATGGAGACATCTCCTTCCGACCAAACCCAAATGCGTGCTGCACAGGGTTCAGCAACATGGAAAGACCATGTGCTCATAACTAGTTGGCAGCCCAGGCAGTTAGCCTTTACAAATAAATCTGCCTAAACCCCCCACCATGTGGAAGTAGACTGCAGCAGCAGTGTCTTTACGGACCACAGTACAGTCTGCGTGACTGTCTTGCTGTTTTGGCTTGCCTTGGCCACGAATGAGATGCTGGCTTTAAAGTCTGCTTTTAACTGTCCTATTCAAAATGTAAACCTGCATTTATTGATTCTGTTTTGGTCGCCACCATCTCCTTAGCTCCTTAGCTGCTAAGTGCTCCACTACATTCACCAGCTAGCCAGGGGCACTGCAGGGGCAGGGGGTCGTCCTCCGTGGGTTCTCGCGCTACAAGCAGCACCTGTCTTATTGCACATGGCCATTTCAGAAAGATGCAAGGGGTGTTACTCACACAGCAGCGTAGAGACCTCCACAGCAGGAGTGGATGAATCCTCTCACTATGGTATGCAGAACAAACGCCACGACCTGATGGACAAAGAAAGAGATTTATAAATGACAGTTGGTACATTCATAGGCGTAGGTGCTGTATTACCATGCATGGAAACGTTGACCTTTGTACTCCTGTACAGTATTTTTCTAACCTGTATGGGCAGGTTGTCAATCAAGGAAATAATTCCAAAGGTGACCAATAGGAGGTTGGTGAAGATGAAAGCTCTCGTGGCATTGGTCAGTTTCTGGATCTTTCTGTCTCTCTTTGGGGGATCTGATTGGCTGAAGGGGACAAATGTCAAAAGAGGCTTACAGCTAAGGAGGAGGTGTGGACGTTACAGTGTCCAAGATGCAGACGTATGAAACCGTGCTGTTATCCCGAGGACTGGACGTTGTCCTTCATGTCTCGAATTCAAAGAGATCCGTAGAAAGCTTCCAAGCCTAACCTGTGCACTAAACACCTGTCTATCTGACTGCGATGCAACAATGTATAAGCGTAGTGTAAACCTAAAGAGAAGCCACTGAACCCTCTGCATACCTCTTATCTGTTTGTGTGTTTGCATTTTCCCCTTCACACTCCGTCATCCGCCAATCCATGCTGTAGCCAATCAAAGGGCAGGTCAGTAGACACAGCAGCTGCAGTGTACCGAAGATAGATGAGTAGAAACCAACTGGGGAGGACATGCAGCGACAGGGTGTCCATAGTCCATAGAAACGCATGGAGAAAAGTAAACAGGAAACCGATTGAAGCCTCCGCATAGAGTATTGCCAGTATTTTAGAAATACTGAGGTCATGAAAGGTTTCATTTCCCAATATGAAGGTCTAAATGGTGTTTCAAAGCCCTCTCCCAAAGCCCTAAAAATACTGTGTGCTTACTTTTAACTGTAAACTAGTAGAATATTGCAATTTTTATAAATACCATTAATATATGTTTTCATAATAATTTCTAGTTTTCAGTTGTCTAAATGCCCTCTTAGAGGCCTGATGTGCATAAAACCAAATACAACTGGTAGCATCAGTCAAAACATTCTGGTCTTCAAAAGCCCAGTGGACAGTAGTCACATCTTAACGTGAGGACAGACTGTGCAGTGTTCACCCTTAACACGGAGCAGCATGACTCTTACCTTGTTCCTCCACCTCGTTCTGCAGCTCTTCTGAGGCTGAAAGACACATCAGCTGCAGGTCAGGGTTCACCACAGGTGGTGTTTGAATGTGGTGCACAACATTAGTAGTAACATCAGTTATGACCTAGCTCTTGTCAATACAAACAATTGTAATTGCCGCATTGATGAGAAAGAAAGCGAGCCAGTTCTGATGTCTGGCGCTCTTGTTATTGTTTTGTTCCATTAAAACAAAGCAGTACAGTGAATTGAAAAAAAAAAAAAAAAAAGGTTCATGTAGATCATTATGCTTACGGTTGGGGTCGCCATGGGTGACCAGGAACTCTAGCATCTTGTTCATCGCACCCATGAAGAAGATCAGCCTGAGCTGGGTCATCGCCATGGTGATGACACTCCACAGGAAGATGGGAGAGCACATAGAATGACAGAGCGGCACAGAGCCTGAAGATGGGGAGAGAGAGACATAATGTGCGATGGACAAAGAGGAATGGGTGATGTAGATCTTGGCCTGTGTGGCTTAATTGTGGGTCAATCTGTTGGTAATGCCTTGGGGCTCCTGTAGGGGGGATCGTGCTTCTCCCCCTCACGCAATACAGACGAGTGAAGGCGAGAGCTGTGTGGGTCTCTTCATCCCTCTCCCTTACTATTCCCCTATTTGAGGTAAGCGGAGTGACCGTGGGGGCAGGGTGGTCGACCGCTCCAGGGTCTGCAATCAGTAGGGTGCCCTACAGAGCCACCATATTCCCTCATATAGTGACTGGGACTGGTGCCTTTATTTACTTCAGCTGCAGAATGTAACGCACCTTTATTTGAAGCAGGCTTGTATAGAGAGTTGCAGGGATGGCGTTTTTTTGTAGGCCAATACAGAAGTTAGCATCACCCTGGTTTCCCCCCAAACAAAAGCCAGTGGGGTTTTTCCATTGGATTTTTCCATTGTTATTTTGCATAACATAAGCGCTGTACCAAACAAAAGTTTATGACACTTACACGTTTTGTTCACTAAGATAATATTCACAAATGAACATCACTTTGTAAGATTTTTGAAGCATAAATGCAATCGCCAGAAGTAAAACGCTAACGTTAGGCTATAAACATACTACAACGCGGTGACTTGACTTGACATGACTTGACATGACTTCAGCATCACCACCACTAAGCTCCCAACTTGTAATGTGATTTTGCGCACTTAAACCTTCAACAAAAGCCTTTACTCTCAGTGTGACCTAACACACAAACTTGACACAGCGAGGCTGTGAAGGCCGATGAGTGAGTAGATGGGTTTCCATGTTTGGTGTGATGACGTTTAATGTCCCTGACCACCTCTGTGGCCTCATTTAGCCACCTGTTATAAGACACGGAAAAGCTTAAAAAAAGCAAAAGTGAGGTATTTATTGACATATCTTAAAACATAGAACAAAACGTCCAAAGCTTTTATGCTTGTGTTAACCACAGAACTTGTTTCAGGCATTGAACCAAAAACACATTCTAAAACACCCTATGACTGCGAGACGAGGGAACCGGAAGTGCTAAAATGCTAACTAATTTCCAGGTATTAGGACTCATTCCTGCAACACATTATTAGAGGCTGAGGTAGACCTTTATTTCTAACTCCATGCATTTGATAAGTGTAATTTGTCATACTGTTGCAGCAGACAACGCTCAGTGATCGACAGGACGCATTTGTCAGGAGACAAAAACTCTGAACACAGTGTAAAAATACAGCTGGTGTTGGGAAAATAACAGCCACCTCACTAATGGATAAACCACCATGTTCTGAACGGACTCATTACAAAGTCTAACAAAAAGTAACATTTTCATTTTGGAACATAAAACCTGCAAACTTAACAAGCTACTACAGTCCAGCACTATGCTGTTTTTTAATCTAGCTAGTCACTAAAATTCTCTGTGTTGAGCGGGACATCAAGACATTGACAAAGACAAAGCAACCACTGTGAATCCCAACATTACTTTGATAGGCTCCAGTAGTGACCATGGCAGGGATACGTCATGGAATTCAGCGCTTTAGTGGTTCAATTCCAGCACCGGCAGTTGTTTTTATGTGGCCAGTCAACAAATGCAATTTTCAAAATGAAGACGGCTAATATTTTCATGTATTTTTGTCAGCAAGCCATTTCTATTGGAATGATTCAAAGACACTGAAAAATGAATGGGATGGATAGGCGAAGTAATCAGAATGTTTATTTCCTGGTTAGTTGACAATGGGTCCTCAAAAGCCACATTTACAACACATCTGCCTCACGGAAACTCCAGTTAATCCGACAGAACGGACATGTCATGGTCCCCCGTAGAGTCCTATTGTTTACCCTTTACCCGGTTGTTGTCACTAAAGCTAGTCAATGTAACATTCAATTTGTGCTGTAAGATACAAGTGCTCATTTTAACACTATAAGAGCCTAGTTCATGCAAGCAAAAATGGGTTTGTTAAAAAGTTACAAATGTATCTCACAATTTAGGTTTCACGTTATAACTTGGATTAAAAGATATTATAAATAATTTAGAGAAAGTTAAAGAGATAATTTAGTCATGGTAACTGTGTTCTTGAGTGTGAGTGTGTTTGTAAAATTAAAGGAGACTGCCACCAATTTTAAACATCAACATCAGTATTTAGGTTCAGGTTCACTAGACACATGGAGTACTGCACAAGCAAGCACAAATATTGGAACTGTGTTGGCTGCTTTGCACCAGTACGAAAACAGAAGGCTTGGTGTCATATGCTGCAGTGATCTAAATGCTGTTTCACAAGCCTTTGCACCCTGACAAGAAGAAACTTCTTCTGGTAGAAACCTCCGTATTTCTTGTTTTACACAAATACATGAATGTAAATACAACAAAAATGGAATGTTAACGATAATGTTCCTTACCCTGGGTTGTGCTTTGGGAGTCTGTCAGCTTGGGATCTGGCTGCTTGGCTCCCATTGTGTCTTCCATGACAGTCATATGGGTGACATACCTGTCCCCAGTCACCATATCCTCTGTCACAACCCCACTCAACTTCATCTTTTTACTGCTGAGAGAAGAGAAAGAGATTGAATGCATAATAAGACAAATAACTAGCCCTTACTTCATAGTATGGGAAGGGAAGTAATTATCAACACATTTCACCATCTCAAAAATTTTAACCTGCAGAGTGTAGGGGTAAGAGACAAAAAAGTAACATTATACCCATGATTACTTTAATGAACATCTGCTTTCAGTGTGGAAAGGGTTCAGCATGAATGTGCTCAGTAAGTTTCATGTCAGTCTGCTTATTATATTTTGATCTAATTAAGAGTGTGGCTCTGATAAAGGGCCATAATAAAGTGTATGGGTGAACTCTGTAGGCTAAATGGTGCCAGGTTACAAAAGAGGATAGTTAGTTGCATGCAAGACCCTTGTGAATTATCACTAACATCAACTTAGCAAGTAGCTACCAAAATAACCTAACCGTGAAATCACATCACAACAATAAAACTCAATGAACCAAATAAATACATACATATTCCCAAGTATTACATTCCTGTGCATAGCCAAGTACACTGTTAAGCTATGTGAAGCTATGTAACGCCCAGTTACGTTACAAATCCATGGAGGGAAAGATGGTTGCTTTGAAGTCCTCCGTGTTAACTTGTCACTCCGTCTATTGTTCTCCTCAAGTTCTAAAATTGGCAGACTTTGTGTAGTAGCCGTTGTGGTTAACTAAGTAATGTTGCAGAAGTATTATGCAGGCCCTTGCGTCACTGCTGTAAGAGAGTTTGGTTCTGCTGTGTGTCTGTTCCAAGCAGGCCACACTGGAGGTCAGCTACTGCTGAGCAGCTGCTGAACATACATACATACAACATACATATGTATTTGAGAGATGCCAGACATCTCTACGGCTGATATCTCCAAAACTGGGCAACTCACACCAAAATAATATAGATGGATCAATAGCACTACAGGCAACAGGAATAAAATGAATTTTCGATTTTGGGGTGAACTGTCCCTTTAACCAATGGACTGTTTTCCAGTGGTCTTTACACTCTCTGAAAGTTCAGCAGATGTCCCTTGTGAATTTGCTAAGTGGAATCGACTGTTCACTTGTCACAGCTGCATCCAGTAATCTAATTAAGACTTACTTATGTATTAGTCCCTGTTCTCTGTTCAGTCAGATTGTCTCATGTGATTCTGTCAGTCTTTTGTGCTACCTGCCTGATTCTTGCCTCTGTTCAAGCAACACTCTGAGGCTCTGTTAGAGATATTTCTATTATATTTCTATG
The DNA here is from genome assembly GCA_011952105.1 of Coreoperca whiteheadi. Taxonomy (NCBI): domain Eukaryota; kingdom Metazoa; phylum Chordata; class Actinopteri; order Centrarchiformes; family Sinipercidae; genus Coreoperca; species Coreoperca whiteheadi. The sequence goes on along the minus strand of CM022472.1, from coordinate 31,293,774 downwards.
TTCTGCCCTTCTCCCTGCAGTCTGGTATCTATGCATGGGACCATTCCAGTTAGTGCCACAAATGTGACATACATTGTGGATTTCACAGCATGCCATCCAGCCAGTGTTCAATGTGTGACATGTCTGTATAATAAAGAGAGGATGGAATGAAGCTGAAGTAGTACCTGGGTGGAAATTGGGAGTCTAGAGAAAGTAATTTTGCAGATAACTCAGCATTATAGGATATGACTGAATTTCACTTGACTTTCAAATTTCAATATTCAACACATTGGTTTTAAGCTGCACTAAAAAAACTTCTCAACAACGAACCCACAGAGAAATATCACAGCCTCTGCAGTTCCAGCACTGTTTGGTTCAGTCAGCTGATTTCAGTGAAAAAGCTATGATAAACCCACTGTACACTACCTGCCCAGCCCCAAACAGCAGTCAGACACAGTTAGAGACTAGGTGACGAACACAGTGGCGCATTTAGCAGCTAAAGTACCTAATATTTTTTACGAGCTGGTGGAGACCAAACTAGAGCTAAAAGGAGAGTGAATATTGGACTTCAATTCAGTAGGTGGACACAAACACGACTCCAAATGAATGCTGTTGTTGCCTCATGGCAGCTGGATATGTAAATAAAGCTAATATCTGATTGGTTGAGCTCTGACAGGTGGGGCAGGAGTGGGTTGACCGTCTGGATTGATTGCAGGCTGGTTACAGGCCAGCCTTCTCTGGTGCAGCTACTGTGCTGTTGGAAGTCGTGGTGGAAAACACGGAAACAGATGACCAGTCGGTTCAAGGCAAATCATATATGGCCCACATGCTTCCATTAGCTACATGCTACCGCCACCCGCTAATGGTGTAGAATCGTGGTGTTCCTTAAGACAAAGGTTGGCTAAATCAATAGTAAAAAATGATATCTTGTTAATGTCGTCAGCGAGACAACATTTATTTCTTTTTCAGATGAAATGGGCGGGTACACGGAACTGCGGTTCAGACAGTCTGCAGAGATGACTGTCTTTACTCCTCCTCCTATATTTCTGCAGATTAATAAATAGTGAAACTAAATGTGTGTATAGTGGCTGTTCTTGTATCTGAAGTATATACTACTGTATATGTAAAAAGACACGTAATGCTTGTGTTGACATATTCTAATATTTACAACACCCTGAGGAAGAAGTGGCTCTCAATGTCACCATTATACAGCGGAGAGCTCAGTATTTAAAACAGGTGAGAGTGCAGAGAGTCAAATAAGCGAAGGTCCTCATGCTGAATTACAGAAGATGTGTTTAATATGTTAAAAGTTATGCAGCTGTGTGATGGGTGGAAGCTAATACGTGGAATTTGCCTAAACTTCCCGGGTCTTTAGATCTTAGTAGAATGGGCTAAAGGAACCATTTAGTTCTTGAAAAGAAGTTCCTGGCACTTTTGGTCAAAATGCAGCTTAAGCAACTGTTTGCTAACACGTTCACTATAACAACTTTATAAAGTGATAATATGTCAATGTTGTGTTTACAGTTTGTTCCCCTGCTTCAACGTGTGGTCAAAAATAAATCAATAAATAAATGAAAATGCAGCTTTAAAATGTCACTAAATTATCATTATACTTCACCAGGATCGGGATCATGCAGTTATGTTTTTGAGATATACTGTAGCTTTGAATGATACTTTTCTTCATTTATAATTTACACACAGGGGTCCTTTAAGTTCCAATTTAAGCTGAATGGCAGTCTGAATAAACAGCACTGTATGTAGCATGTTTTGGGGCTTGTATAAGGATTTTCTCATATCCCATTATGAGAATTTCTGACACATTTTGTGTGTAAGAAAGCTTTTTCAATATTGTCTGAGTGTTTAGTAGTTTTAAGCATAATTGAACGTGCCTTGCCATATAAAACCTAAAAGAGAGGAGAGTTGTCATGGAGCAGTACGGTAAAACTCATTGCTGGATTTTCCGGGAATGAAAGGTTGTGTTTGTATGTGTTTTCATGTGCACAGTGTACTGACGTGTATCTGATGTCTTCAGGTGCAGGGAAGGATTCAGCAGGCCAGTTTAGGAAGCAGTTGAGGAAGACCATGCAGGCCATACCAGACCAAACCCACATGATGACACGGAACGACACGCCAAGGTCGTAAATCAACTGGAGAGGAGCGGTAAGGCGGGGAGGAAGAGGAGGATTTGGGAGGAAGACAGGTAAGGAGAGAGAGCCACAGAGAGATGGGATGAATAGAAGAGAGCGTGAGAAAGGACAACATGTTAAAAATAAGTGTACATCAACATGTTGTAAAGGTTATTGCATAACTTTAACTTGAACTGCTGCTTAAAGGTCATTACTGCAATCCCACTGCGATTTCTTCCCTTCGCCCCTCTGTCTCCCTTCTTACTCCCACTGTACACGTCGTACTTGTTTGTTCCTTCTTCTAATCACTAATATATTCCTCCTTCTTTAGTTCTTCTCTCCATCCTCCACCTTTTCCCCATCTTTCTTACCTTTTATCATATATCCTTAAAAAGGAAATCCTTCTTTCTTTCTTTCTTTCTTTCTTTCTTTCTTTCTTTCTTCCTTAATGTTCTTCTAATGCTTCTTGTACTCTTCCTACCATTCACAGTTCTTCAGCTGCTTCTTTTACAGTTTATCAAGTAGTACCTCTCAGCTTTCAGCAATCTCTATTAAACATAGAATAATGTAATAAACACAGTTGGCAAAAATGTTGCAGAGTGAATATTTTGTGGTAAAACTGCACAAGCAAGTTAATGACAACAACGCAAAATAAGTATTTTTTTGTGATGATTATGTGGTTAAAAGTTCATCTATGCTTTTTTTCAAAATAATTGCCAGCAGTTGAAGTAGATTTGTGCATGCATGCATCTGTGTGTGAGCACCTTGACACCTGGGAAGGTGACGGCTGAAGAAGCATAGGAGCCAATCATCAGGGAGAGGATGGTTGATCGTACATTCCCAAACATGTTAGGCAGCTACACGAAAGAGAGAACGATTAAAGAGAAAGAAAAAATGGCAAACATCCAATGAATAAATGATTCATGCAACCATCCTTATCAGTCAGCAGTAAATGTGAAAAAATAACTGCACCCTGTAAACACTTATGCTAAATGTATGAATCAGCTATGTTTCGGTCCACTGACCTTTGACTCTTTCCAGGCATTTGCATAAAGCAACAAACAATGTAAAACTGACTAAAATAAATAAACTAAATCGCTGTTATTAGTAAACTAATGCGCATCATCTGTGATTCAAATGCACTTTAAAAACTCAACCAGCAGGCGGCGCAACTGCAATCTTATAAACACAAGCTTTTCATCTGAAAGTTGGAAGCTGAGCTGATTAACACACACACACACACACACACACACGCATGTCTGTTTCTCTATCGCTGTGGGGGACAGTCATTGACATAATGCTTTCCCTAGCCCTTTGCCCTAACCTAACCATCACAACTAAACGCCTAAACCTAACCCTATCCTAACCCTAACCTTAACCTAACATGAAACACACACACTATCTGCCTGTCACCCATGACAACCTGGCATGTGTGCATGTGAACATTCTCTGGCCATGCACATGGTGAGTTCTGGAGTGTGTCTGACTTTCACCCTAACTATAGCTGCAGCTGGAGCACTGCCAATCACACAGCACACTGCACGTGGCTCTGTTCACACTACAGGCCTTCATGCTCAGTTTACTTACTGCTCATATCAGATTTTTTGGATCATTTCCATTCTAGAATGTCACCAATAGTATATTCCATATCAGTGTGAAACAGAGGCCATGTCAAAAACACACATTTTCTGTTTCTGAAGTGTGCAACTCTAATTCATTACACCCTACAGAAATGTTGGATGATAAGCACTACCAGCAGCGTGTTGTTTGTCCTGAACTGAATGGCAATCTGCTCGTTAGATTATGAGATATCTTGTGTGCAAAATTCTGTTATTTTCCAGACCTACAGGCAGGAAACTGCAAACTAGCAGGGCACCTTTTGTTCACATTAGGTCTTTATTAAAAAAATGTAGGTTTGAAAGAATTAGACATAAACAGATAATTTGCTTGGATTAATTCAGACGCAACCAGTGTAGTCTAATTAGACACTACGTTGTAGAATTAAGGTTGATCCGTTCATTTGCGGTGCCTTTGCTGCCTCACTTGATTGACAAGCTAACGTTACTGTAAGGCAGAATTTTTAATGAAAAGTGACAGGTCACATTTACATCTTTAAATCATTTAAATGTTTATCTGTGACATGCTAAAATGTAGTGTAACATAGCACAAGTAGGACAAATCTGCAAACTGATTCAGTAACATTTACAAGGCAGCATCAAGCTAAACTAAAACTTACAAACTTAAACTGTAAGCTACCATTTTAACGTCAAAAGTCATGGCAAGAAAGATCTGAGCTAATTTCGTCATGTTTTAATGTTCCACAGTTGTGGTGATAATGCAGCTGGGAGAACTTTCAGTACAGAAATGTGAACAAAAAGAAGGACAGAAGGACTGCAGGCTAAAGAAAATCAGTTTGGCTTGGCTCTTGGACAATCTAACACACGTAGTTAACTTTGGATATTGTGTACTCTGCTTGTGTGTTCGCCCTCTGTGTCATCTTACAGGGTATACACTGACATATTCTACTTTTACTGTATAAAAGCTGTCCTACACTGAGAGAAACCAGGTTCGACCAAAGTATGTTTTTATTGTGTTAACTGGAAATGCATTAGCTTTTTTGAGTTAATATTAAAGATGGACCCAATTGTTATGTTGTTCAAATTAATACTGCTGCTTCTACAGTAAGTGGTTTGGTGTGATGGCACACTATGTTCTCATGTTTTTTTATGATAATGGTCTTTGGTCATAGCTGCATCGCAGAGATTGTTCAAATCACTGCACAAAAACAAAGGAGACACGAGATGCAATATTCAGCCATGATTTGTATTATCTGAAAATAATTTACTTTCAGCTGATGGTGCGGATCTATTTATATGATTCCTCTCTACACTTGATTCCATATTCATCCATATCCATAAATAAACAATGACACAGGTATATTAAATGTGAAATCCCCTCTGACAGGATTCTACCAAATATGGAGACATTTCTTAAAAGCCAGTGATTTAAGGAGAACTTTGTGGCGTCAATTCTTTTTGAAAAACTCACTTCTCTAACACTTTTACTTTTATTAATTACAATTCCAAGGTATTTTACCTCCTGTTTCATGAGAATGTCACAAACCGTGTTGATTTCACATGAATGATAGGAGGAAATTCATACTTCTTAAGGTTCAGGTGTAGGCCTGTGGCTTTGCAACAACATTCATCAAGTTTATCACACGGCACTATGCAAGCATTTTGAAGAAACATTGCTGGATCATCAGCAAACTGATGAATGACAAGTTCTTTATCCAAAATATTATATTTCATATTTCAAATCCCCCTTATGATGAACATAACAACAAGGACCGTGCATCGCCCGGTATGGCGCAACCGGGGCCCCACGCTGGAGCCAGGCCCTGGGTCGGGTCTTACCCTACCGGACCCAGCCCGAAGGAGCAATGTAGGGCCGATCTCCTGTGGGCCCACCGCCTGCAGGAAGAACCGTAAGGGGCCGGTAAAATGTGGATTGGGTGGCAGTCGAAGGCGGGGGCCTCGGCGACCCAATCCCCTGACACAGAATCTGGCTCCAGGGACATGGAATGTCACCTCGCTTTGTGGGAAGGAGCCTGAACTTGTGCGGAGGTTGAGAGCGGCGGGCTGGTGTGGGCTTGCTCTTAGCCTCTCTGTCTTTCACTTTCATTTGTGCTTGTGGGCCAAATGGCAGTGAAGAGTACCCAACCCGCTTGGCATCTCTGGGAGGGGTGCTGGAAAGTGCTTCGCACACACTGTTTACAGTGGGGTTGGGAATCTTCGACTGGGGACATCCTCATATGGTGAAAGGAGTAGTTTGAGGATCTCCTCAACCCCACAGACACGTCTTCCACTGAGGAAGCTGAGGCTGAGGGCTCAGGTGTGGACTCGTCGATCCCCCAAGCTGAGGTCACCGAGCTAGTTGAGAATCTCCTCTGGGATGGATGAGATCCGCCCTGAGTACCTCAAGTCTCTGGATGTTGTGGGACTGTCTTGGCTGACACGCCTCTGCAACATCACGTGGCAGTTGGGGACCGTGCTTTTGGACTGGCAGGTGGTGATCCCTCTGTTTAAGAAGGCGGACCGAAGGGTGTGTTCCAATGGTAGGGGGATCACCCTCCTCAGCCTCCATGGAAAAGTCTATGCCAGGGTACTGGAGAGGAGAATTCAGCCGATAGTCGAACCTTGGATTCAGGAGCAACAATGCAGTTTTCGTCCCGGTCGTTGAACACTGGACCATCTCTATACCCTCCAGGGTGCTGGAGGGTTCATGGGAGCTTGCCCAACCAGTCCACATGTGTTTTGTGGATCTGGAGAAGGCATTCGACTGTGTCCCTCGTGGTGACCTGTGTGGGTGCTCTGGGAATATGGGGTCTGGGGCCCTCTGCTAAGGGCTTTCCGGTCCCTATACGACTGGAGCAGGAGTTTAGTTCGCATTGCAGGATCTCGTGCAGGATCTCATCTCTGCTTTTTGCAGATGATGCTGTGCTGTTAGCTTCATGAAACCAGGACCTTCAGCGTGCACTGGGACGGTTTGCAGCTGAGTGTGAAGCAGCTGGGATGAGAATCAGCACCTCCAAGTCCAAGGCCATGGTTCTCAGCCGGAAAATGGTGGCTTGTCCTCTTCGGGGTTGGTGGAGAGCTCCTGCCTCAAGTGGAGGGGTTTAAGTATCTTGGGATCTTGTTCACGATTGAGGGAAGGATGGAATGGGAGAACGACAGGCAGATCGGGGAATCCTCCGCAGTGATGCAGTCGATATACCGGTCTGCTGTGGCGACGAAAGAGCTGAGCTCCAAGGCAAATCTCTTTACTTACCAGTCGATCTACGTTCCTACTCTCACCTATGCTATTAGTTAAGGCACAAGTACAAATGGGAACTTCTAACATAAAAGAAAGCACTCCGAGTGAAGCACAAGGAAACCAAATACTATGGAAGGCGTAATAGGCATAACTTTATCACACAGTAACCAGATGGCAGATTTCCTTACAGCGGTCTTATTACTGGACTTTGGTCTGATAAAATGTGGCTACTAGCTCCACAGTGGCTAACGCTAACACTGTTAGGTGCCCGGCGGCAGGGCAAACTGGAAATTCTAACTGTGAAATAAACAAATAAATAAAAATAAAGGAAAAGAGATGGCACAGAGTTGGCACGACGGCCGTCACTTCCCAAAATAAGAAAATCAAAATTCACAACAATAAAGCTTAGATGAAATAACACACACGTTATAAAATCTATCTCTGCCCAGACACAATAGCCCCTTACTTGGAGATCGCTCTTGTCCACTTGTCCACTGATCATTTTATCCAGGAGAAGTTTCTCTCAGGCTCGGGTGCTGACAAAGCCAGGTCCAACACTATCAGCGGGTCCGGTTCCTTTGGAGGCCAGAAGAGAGGGAAACAGCAGTCGATGTCGGTTGGGAGGGGGGCTCCGAGGCAGTTTGGCACTCTGAGAAGCGGCGATCAGGTCGTGTCGCTCCATTCTGCAGGCAAAGATCGTTAGGGAGTAACGATCTGGGATCCGAAAAGTGTTTCAACAAACACAGACAGTCTTTTAGCTCATCCAGCGAGTTGGGGACTAGTCCTTCCTAGGGTAATGACAGTTCAGGTGAAAAGCGTGTTCTTGAGATACCGTGAGTTACTGTGGAGAAAGACGTGATGCGCCTCCTGTAGTTACCAAGTTTTAACTGTGGAAATGGCGATTGTGGCGCTGGTCTGTACTGTCCTTTATAGACTTTGTGTCATCATAGCTGTATGCTGAGATTTCATGCGCCGCCTTGTGCGTCTCGTCCATTCTTTGGGTTTAACTGAGATCTCGCGAATGGCTTCAAGCGAGATTTCATCTCAATTTCACACCTAGGTGTGAAATAACAGCTCAGTCTGTCCTGGCGCCTTTACTGTCTGTTTTTCAGTCAGGCCTGGGGTCAAAGGCTTGCTCCTTGCAAGCAGGCCGCAGTCTTTGTTTGTCCACATGGTGAGGAAAGGCTAAGCTAGGTGAGGCCCAACAGTGCAAATTCGCTAAGAAGTTTGCAATTAATCACATTGCCAAAAAGCAAGTGACACAAAATGACTGGGGCTTTTAGGTCCACAAAGCAACTGCCTGCTTTGTGTGGTTGGTAATCCAGCTTTGAGTAAGACTAGTTGTGATTGTATGTAAAGCTACTGATTGTCTGCCCCCAGAATCAGTTACTTGTCTGTCAGTTGGATGGTCTATCTGTCTGTCTGTCTGCCTGTTTGCCATCCTCAAGTTTAACTAAAGTCATACCACTCTACCCTCCCTTTCTCTGAATCGCTAGTAGAGGTAATTATAGTGGTGGTAATAGTAGTAGTAGTAGCAGTAGTAGTAGTTATATAATTTATATTGTAGCCAAATTTACTCAACTGCTCCAATGTAAAGTTGTTGATGTCCTAATACCACCTATGTGTTTGTCTCTCTGTCAACAGTCCTGAAGTTCAACTAATGTCACACCTCTCTGCTCTGGCTTTCTCTCTCAGTAATGTTTCCATGTTGTTGTAGCTTTGCTTCCACGTGTTTTTCCATTCTTCTCTGCCCTCCCCTCTGTTCCATGGCTCTCCCCCTCTCTATCCATTAACTGTTCCATCTGTTCTTGCCTTCAGATCCCAAAGCTTGCCTCTTATCACTCTTTCTTTCATTCTTGTGCACTGCTGTAGTTTAAATATATGAAAAACCTATCATCAAGTTCTTCCCACAGGTATCAAATCAATTCAAATCAATAGACACATGCATTTGATCAGTTTAAGAGGTGAATCACACTGATGGGCCACATCCACACAACTTCCTGCCCTGGCACTGAACGTTGACAATGGACATAAATTATGAGGTGTGGAATCATCCAATATGAATGTTAGTCCCCTGACCTTTTATTTAGCGACCATCATCAGGTCAAAATTCAATTTGTTCAATACTTTGGTTTATGACCAAATACCTGCAAAACGAATTGCATTCACATCAGATTCATCTGTATTTGGTGTTTAGTGCTAGTTAGCAAATGCATGCTAACATGCAAAACTAAGATGGTGACCATGGTAAACATTTCACCTGCTGAACATGGCCATGTTAACATTGCCATTTTGAGCATGTTGTCAGTACAGTTTCACAGAGCCATAAGAGTGGCTGTAGACTTTTAGTCTTTCTAAAAATGTAATAAGGACAATATTGACCCCTGCTTAGATATCTAGAAAGAGGAGATTTTAGGCTTAAACTGCTCGTATGGAGGACGATTAAGATACCACTGGTGGCTCTGGTCAGTAGGTTTATATTAGTACAAACTGCCTTATCAAAGTTGACAGAGCACCAAATGTGTTGGCAGCTAGTTAGCTTACCTGGGAATGTACGTTTACATCAGGGTAGTTATGTAAGAGCTTATCGACAAGATAATGCCCACCACAACTGACACAAACACACTCACACACCAGACCAGGAATGACAGCAGTGAGGCCAAAATGACCATGTCAATTCCAGGACATGGTCGAGGTCAGGAAGTGTGTGTGAGAGAGAGAGCGAGAGAGAGCGAGAGAGAGAGATTTGACAAGGGGACAGGGCTGTGGGAGGGTGTGTTGACCGCCCATGTTTTGGATTGGCTGAGAGGCCGCAGCAGAATTTGGAACAAGTGGAACAACATGTGCTGCTTTCCAAAATACACACACACACACACACACACACACAAGAACTTGTACACATAGCCACAGGTACACAACTCACAAAACAGTCAAAACCACTCACACAATGTGTTTGGAACATACTGAACTTTGCGGTTGTAGATAGGCGTGCGGGAATCAAAAGAGTAAATCCACAGTAAATCACAGAAGTCAGCAAACCGCTGCTGCTCTGCTTTCTTTAGCGTGACAACGTCAAGCATTTACACTTCTGGCCACACCCCAGTCTGTGAAGTCACGACAAACCGAAAGATGGAAAAGTGAGTACATGGGTGTCCTGGTGACCTAGCGGTCTATGCAATGTATTGTGTCGCTGTGACGTCACAGGTTCAAGTCCAGACAGCAGGGACCGTTGTCCTACGCCCCTGCCCCCACGTTTCCCGACACTCCAGACTGCTTAGCTTCCCCCGCACTGATGAGGCGAACAAATCCACAGCACAAAGCAGTGTGTTTTCTTTTTTCTCTCTTTTCCATTATTTTCATATATGTGGACGGAGGCAGAGCCAGAACCAGCAGGAGGAACTGTATATCCCTCAGGGCCTGGGAACGCCTCAGTATTCCTCAGAACGAGCTGGAGGATGTAGCTAGGGGGAGGGATGTCTGGGCTACCTTACCTACCCTGCTGCCACTGCGACAAACAGGAATTTAGTAATATAAGTAGATATTTTTAAGAGCGAGGAACTATTTTAAAGGGAATTTCCTCAGCACAGATTCAGTTGTGAATACATTTTCGACACGTCTCAGGTAGTTTGCAAATATAGTGTGTGTGTGTGTGTGTGTGTGTGTGTGTGTGTGTGTGCGCGTGTGTGTGTGCGTGTGTGTGTGTGTAGGAATCGTACTGTGAGTGAGGTGAAGGTCAGGCAGATTCCTCCAAAGCCGTTGAAGGAGACAGCGAGGAAGATGAGGACAGACAGCACTGATGGAACACAAAATGAAGAAGACCATGAGCTATAATGAAACTATAAAGGTGCATTCAGCTTCTTGGTTTTTTTTGTGGGTGTTTATTTCTCTACCTTTGTCCATCATACCTAATCAAAAGTGAGTGCACCCAGTAAGTCAGTTACACTTTCTAACTGCATAGAAAAAGTGTGTTTGCACATAACTATAGGGTAGGTCAAAGTTGGTTCAAGGAAGGCAGGCTCCAAAATGTAATTTAGTTTTGGAATGAACTGCAACATTTGGCTTTAAATGCTAAATTCCTTTCTAGTCGTCTGACTACACAAAGCACTTTCACATTACATTTCACATTTACCCCACATTCATACACTGATGGCAGGAACTAACTGCCCATCGGTACAAAGGAATCTAATCATTCACACACACACTCACACATTGAAGGCGCAGCAATTTGGGGTTCAGTATCTTGCTCAGGGATACTCCGGCACATGGCTGGGGGAAGCCGGCGTGGAACCGCCGACCTTCCGATCGGTGGACAACCCGCTCTGCCACCAAGCCACAGCCGCCCTTTATCTTCCAGGTAACTTAAACTCGAGGCCTGTTTACAGCCTTTTACAGCCAAGTTTACCAGACTTGTCCTATTAGTGTCTGTTTTCCTTTAAGTTCTGTATCTCTGTGGGAAAACTGTGCCATAGCAGTTCCGGATCGAAGCAAGCATATGATGACTCAAGGTTTGGCATACTGATGTGGTGTCTTACCTTCTGGGTCATATGCAGCGGCAGCTATCATTGCACAGGAGGCTGCAAAACATGAACTGAAATATATACAGACAAAAGACGTCAGAGCACATATGGGGTGTGGTTTAAAGGTCATTTTCATTTAATATGTTAAAAACTGTCATATTTAGATGAAACGCAAATCATAAAAGGGCTGTCTCGCTGTCTCTACCTGCCAATGAGCCTCAGTGGGCGTGGCCCGTATCTGTCCATCAAGATCCCCAGGGGAAAAGTGGCTGCACTCAAGAGGAACGAGCCAATGGTGAAGCCAAGATTCAACACCTCTTCCTGCTCGACACAACTCCGCCAGCCACCGCTCTCCATGGAAGTCACGTTGGTGTCGGCCGTCTCATTTTCTGGAGTTCACGCAGGGTGAAAGGTCACAATATCACTTGAGCTACATTCAACTTCTTTTTCACAAAAAGATATTTTTTTTAGCTCTGACAAACGCATACATGAGGAACCAAAAGAAGCCCTCCTGGATCCTGGATGAAGGAATCTGACAAGTCTACTCGTGGATGATTACTGCACTACAGAAATGGTGGTCTAACCAATGCAAAGGTGGGAGTAGAAGCCTCAGAACCTCAGCTCATTAATCCAAAACTATCTGATTACAGATACCACTAAGGGTAAATATAATATTTTATTTGTTATTCGAGTGACCTGTCGCTTTAAATTATGTTACAGTTTTATGAATGTTTACAAGTTGTAACAGACATTTCATTATACTGAGGGCACTCTTTAACAAGATTCCATAACAACAAAAATAAGGCTCACGTCTTTATTGCATGGATTGTGCTGCCTTACCGTATATGTCACAGAAATGAATCAGAAATGCTGCAATAGGCTTCAATAGGCTTTAGTTCCTTTTTTCCATTTCTGCATAGAGTAATTCTAAGTGCACAAAATTAAACTAAAGTAAATCCAGTAATGCAAAACAAAACTAGCGGTTTTCACTATATGTACAGAAAAAGACAACTTGTATAGGAGACCTACAGATATAGAAGTACCAGAGTGCTAGTCAATCCTGTCTTCTGCTTTTGGCCACAAGTTCTCATCCACATCTCTTACAATCCACCTGGGAAATAATCGTTTTGCATGTCTGATCCACCCTGACGATCTTCGCAAGAGAAACTTTCCACCTCCATGAGGAAACGATTTCCTCTGTGGGGTAGAGGAGTGGAGAGTGAAGTGGAAAGAGACGTGACACCCTCCTGTGATGGGCTGTAAACCACCCTGTGACTGGATGAGACGGTGAAACGCCACATTGTCCAAAACAATTACAAAACCTTCTGGATTCTACCTCAGCTGCCCCCTTTCCTCACCTGGCACACATCTTTCAGGAATTAAAATAGGCGCTCAGTGTCCCAAATAGGAGTTTAAGCATCTTTATATTTGCATTTCTTTTTAGATGTAGATATAGCAGATAGTAACAAATTCCAGCCCGATTTACAGCAATTTTGTGTAATGTTAGTTTTTTAATGTAAATGTAACAGTTTTTTCAGTAGTATTTAAATGTGTGCAAAATGGAGTGTAAATACAAAGAGCTTTGGTGGTGGTTGAGTTTGAGTGAGAAAACAATTCGTGAAATTTGATTTGGTCATTGAATGCATTTTGTGTCAAAGCAATGAAAAGTGATCCACAGTTTAGTCCACCTGACTGACTGTGTCAATATTTAAAAAAGTGAACTCAGTACTGAGAAATGCGTGATAGCAATTCCAAAAAAACAAACAGTAACCGTTTGAAAAAAACACCTTATGACAAGCCTCCATCCTTCTTGTCTTCGAAGAGGTTTTGACATGAATTAACTTGATGAACCCAATAGTTAATAGCAAATGTTCAGGGACAATGCAAGATGCAAAGACTGGAACAAAAACGCTTGTTTTGTTGGCAGAAAACTAAGAAAAAGGCACATCCAGGATTCATTTTTGTATTACATTAATTTCGTAAGCAAGCAATATTAAGAATCAATTGTTGAATTGTTGTCATGTCCCTCAGACAAATCAGTCCTTCAATGAAGACATCAAAAATCCACCTCACTCATGTTCCTCAAAGAACCAGATGGTCAGAGCATGTCTTCACAAGTCACAGACACCAAAAGGTTCAAGCATCCTGTCTTTGACCCTCACTTTATCAAATATACAGTGTCACCAGAACTGCAGTTGTAAAACTCTGTATTTTAGTAAAACGAAAGATTTGAAATGATCCGTGTCTGTGGATGATTACTGCTCTAGAGACAACCAGAAGAGCTGGTTGGATGCTAGTCTTACCAATACAAAGGTGGGAATAGAAGCCCTCGTTCTTCAGCATGATGAGCAGTGAGCCCCAGCCCAGCAGAACAGCAGAGAAGAGTAGGTTCTCGATAATGGCCGTGATAGCCATCCACCACCTCCTCCTGTATGCCTGGGCCAAGCTGGGAGCCATGGCAGCTGGAGACACACAAGAACAGGAGACGTTTAAGAGGAAACATTAGTCCACCAAACAGCAGGAAGCGAAGTTCGGCTAGGAACCGCCTAAGCTGATTGTGTCCTTTCCGGTCACCGGTGTTGGTAGTGAATTGGAATTGGAAACGCGCTTCCGCACCATGGGAACTACTACTGTAGTTACCCAGCCCCCAGTAGCCGGCGCGGCCCGACCAGAGCTAGCTCCTATTAGCTGTCTCTTGGCAGCTCCCGAGCAGCCTTGTTCTGGTATGTGGCATTGAAATTGAACATTTAATTATCTTTCCACAGAACACTTCATTATTGGACCGTTATTTATTAACTTTAATAACGTTCCTAGAGTCTCCAAAAGTAGAACGGGAGCCAGAGCCTTCAGCTATCAAGCTCCTCTCCTGTGGAATCAGATCCCAGTTCAGGTTCGGGAGGCAGACACCATCTCCACATTTAAGAATAGGCTAAAGGCTTTTCTCTTTGATAAAGCTTATAGTTAGGGCTGGCTCAGGAGAGTCCTGAACCATCCCTTAGTTATGCTGCTATAGGCCTAGACTGTCGGGAGACTTCCCATGATGCACCTCTCGCCTCCTCTCCCTCTCCATTCCTTCTCTCTCCCGTAGTTTTGTGCTTTCTCATCACTCTCTCCTCTCTTTCTGTCGCTGTCAGCAGGTATTTCTGCCTCCGGGGCTGCAGACTCTGGATCTGTGATTGCGGGCCACCTGCTGCCCCTCTGCTTGTTGTTATTAATAATAATAATTCATTGCTACAATCATTATTATTAGTCCTTATTATTAGTCTCTATTATATTATTATCACTATTATTCATATTATATTACTACTACGATTTTGTTATTCTTATAGAATTCTATGTGGAATTTGCATTGACCCCCCCCCCCCAAGGTTTCTGCCTCTCAAAGGAAGGTTTTATTTGTCACTGTCGTCTAGTGCTCATGGTGGGATTTGTTCCGTCTCTGTAAATAAAATTATAAAGAGTACGGTCTAGACCTGGAAAAGTGCAATGAGATAACTTCTGTTTTGAAATTGGCCCTATAAAAATAAAATTCAATTGAATATTAGAGTTTGATTCACATAACATTCAGCTGAAAAATATCTTTTTCACTTCTCTTGCACAGAGCCCATGTCCAGCAGTGTCTTCTCTCATTCTTGCGTCGTTCTAGCACGGGCACGGGAACGTGGGCGATGCGATATGAACTCCTGCGGATGGCAGAGGGCGATAATGCAAATGTGTAGCACATCTGAGCCATTCTGCTAAAAGTAAAATATGGTTTATTATACCTTGGGTTGGGGGCATTGGTTCTATAACTCATGATAACAATGTATTTGGAATCCAAGCTCTTGGAATGCGGCATCGCTAAAAACCAAAAGGTCCAACAGGGCATACAACACAAGTTATGAGTTGGTTGACTGGTTGCACACAAGTTGACAGTGGCCAGGACTACATTTTACTTTAGGACATCTTACTGCTGCTGGAAACCTGGAAAACTTCATCAGTTGGGAATGTCTATTTGTTATTAATTTTATGAGCTAAATCCCTGAAAAGTTCAGCTAAAACAATCTGAAACTCATGAAGTAAAGCAGCCGGGCTCAGTGATTTGCAGCATGGCCCAGACAGGGCAGCTATCTTGGTATGAACAGCGAAGCAAACTTCCATCATCTCACCGTGAAGTCTGCTTCTGAGCTGTTACGAAAGCTGAAAGGAAATGAGTAGTAAGTGTTAAAGGTGGGGTATGTGATTCGGGAGAAATCCAATACCACGACAAATACCATGATACAGAGCGAACAACGAGCCAGCAAGTAATGTAACTAACGTTAGCTAGCTTGTGGGTTAGCAGACTGTCCCTACAGTAGCTGCTGCTAAGCTAACAGCCAGAGAGGACGAGATGTTTCCCAGAGCAGCTGCAGACAGAGACACTCACAGCTCTCCTAACATCACAACTACAGCACGTCTCGGCAAACTTGAAAGGAAGCCGAATATCCGTGAGCGAGTCATTTAAAGTTACCTGACACACACATCACGGTTGGAATAGTGTTGCGCGCCTCGGTCCGAGCCTCTTTGTTAGTTTCCCGTTTACAGAGCAGGGCTGAGTACAAACAGCGGAGTTTGCTTCAGCGCTCACACAGAACGGACCAATGCGGACCGTCAGCAGATATTCACTGAATCTGACAGAAAGACATGTGTTGGATTGGAATCGCACACCCCACCTTTAAGGAGGGAACAGGGGGATGAGACCAAAGAGGGAGAGGTTTGACCCCACTTGACCTTCTACAGAAGCTGGAACTATCAAGTGTCATGCACTGATTTAACCCATGTGTACACACTTACACACACACACAGAAACTTTGAGGTTCAACTACAAATCAATGGACCGAGTGTTCTCCCCAGCTATGTGTGTAAATATTTGATGGACTGAATTTAAAACTTATGTGGTGAGTGTGTGTGTGTGTGCAAAGCTTTAGAAAGCTGTGACTCAGCCTCTATAAGGCACACTGCTGATGTCCTACTGACTACGGAAATAGCAGCGCTCTCTCTCTTAAACACACACACGCATATACACCAATATAAGGAATTGTAGGGGAAACACTATTCCGTTTGTGGTGAATTGTGAATGAGCTGTGTGTGTGTGTGTGTGTGTGTATACTTGTGTTTGGAGTTTTATTCCACTTTCATGTTTCTGGTCTTACTCTCATAGCAGCCTCCCTGTTTTTGTCATCTAGTGCCCCTTGCCCTGCCATCGAAGCTGAAATGAAATCCCTTACTGTAAAACTAACGGTTAAAGAAAACCAAACACTTCCTGTAGTTGCTTCACAATAAAAAAATATACAGCACTGCATACAGCACTCTTAAAAAGCTGACACGAGAACCAGGTGTGTTTCGTGGTGTTTTATTTCGTATAAGTCTGTGTTATAGGAGTGTTTCTTTTGTACAAGGCCAGTTCTGGGTCATTTTGAGTTTGGTATGGAGTTCTGTTATTCTGAAGAGGTCTGTCTGGTCTGTCTGTCAGTTCTTGTCTTGTTTTGAAATTGTCTGTGTTTTGGGTTTTGGTTCTGAGACTTCCTGTTTTATTTTGTAAATTGTCTGTTCCCGCCTGTGTTTGTCTGGTGTACTCCCTGCCTACTGATTGTCTGATTATGTTCACCTGTGTTGTGTAGAACACAAACAATGCAAAACCATGGAACAAAGTGTCCATGCTAGTGTAAAGGAAATACAAACTCCAGCGCCCACACACACAGCCACACTGAAATGTATGACACTCCACAATGACCACAGTTTTGTGAGTCATATGTTACTGCTGCAGTCTGATATGTGCAGTTGACACAACGTGGTCAGAGTGGAGTGATTGTCCCAGCAGCTGGACGCCACAGACAGTTATGCAGGTTGAGTCCGTTAGCACATCAGCTTACATGTGGGTCCCACATGGTTAAATGAGGGGCTGCCATTTGGGTCCCAGTAAGGCAACCCCTATTTGGGAAAAAAGAGGAAATGGAAAAAAAACAATCCCCAAAAAAACGAAACAAACAAAAAATTCCCATTTAAAAGCATACTGTCACGGTGCTATCCAATAATAACCACGGAGTCCATTGTCGCCTATAATTCCCATAACTGAGACTGTGTAACTTTTCGAAGAGCAAATGACACAATCTTCCTCCTACACGAATACATCTGTGGTTGAACAACTGATTATAAATTCTACCACCTGCATACTTGATCCTATCCCAACATACCTTCTAAAAACCCTTCTGCCTTCCCTTATACAACCCATTACTCATTATAAATAGATCACTTACCACTGGTTATGTTCAGCACGTTTTAAAAGTAGCAGCTGTCACTCCAATACCAAAGAAGTCCGGCCTTGATAACACCATTCAGAACAATTACAGACCAATATCTAACCTCCCGTTCATTGCCAAATTGCTTGAGAAGATAGTCATAGTACAACTGCAGACTCATCTAGAAAAAAATAATCTTTTTGAACCACTTCAATCTGGTTTTCATCCCTATCACAGCACTGAAACAGCACTTTTAAAAGTGCTAAATGATCTCCTTCTGAATTCTGACTCAGGTGCACACAGTATCCT
Source organism: Coreoperca whiteheadi (assembly GCA_011952105.1). NCBI lineage: Eukaryota > Metazoa > Chordata > Actinopteri > Centrarchiformes > Sinipercidae > Coreoperca > Coreoperca whiteheadi. Next base: position 31,275,771 of record CM022472.1, on the reverse strand, counting down.
AGTTCTGCTCGATCTCAGTGCAGCCTTTGACACTGTGTGCGACTCCACGCTCCTCTCCCGACTAACTGCAATAGGCATCACTGGTGCTGCTCTTCAGTGGCTGACCTCGTATCTATCAGATAGACAGTAGTTTGTTAGGATAGGTAAAGATCGAACCAGTACCGCTACTATCACTCATGGTGTACCTCAAGGTTCTGTACTTGGTCCTCTCTTATTTCTTATTTCTAGTGCTGCCACTAGGTCAGATAATCAGACGACATGGTCTTGACTTTCATAGTTACGCTGATGATATTCAGATTTATTTCACAGTTAAACCCAACTCAGCTTATCCGCCTGCTTCTGTTAGCTCCTGTCTTCAGGAACTTAAAACCTGGATGAATAATAATTTCTTACAGCTTAATACTGATAAAACTGAAATCCTGTTGATTGGACCTAATTCACAAAATTTGCCACGTGATGACATTTTCATTGATATTGGTGGTGTCCAGATTACACCTTCAAAAACTGTGCGAATTCTGGAAGTATTGCTAGACTCCTCGTTATCTTTCGACACACATATTGGTCAGACATTTAAGTCATGCCTTTTCCACTTGCGAAATATTGTTCATATCCGCCGATCCCTCAACTTTAACAATGCTGAAACTGTTTTTCACGCTTTCACGCCAACTAAGGCTATACATCGCCTCCAAATGGTGCAAAACTCTGCTGCTCGAGCCCTAACATTTAATAAACAATCTATACACATCACTCCCATCCTTAACCAACTTCACTGGCTTCCTGTGGCCAGCCGTATCCAGTTTAAACTGTTAGTCTTAGTCTATAAAGCCAGTCATGGCCCTGCACCACGATATCTTGCTGAGTTAGTCCAACCATATGTTCCTGCCTGGACCCTCAGGTCCAGCAATGAAAACCTGCTAGTCATACCGAAGTTTAAACGCTCTACTGTGGAAGGAAGGGCTTTTAGTGTTATTGGCCCAAAATTATAGGATAAGCTGCCCTCCACTATTCGTAACGCACCTACTCTCCAGATCCCAACTCAAAACTCACCTATTTTCTCTCCGTAGTAAATAATTATCTTTCACTGACTGCCGCTGCCTTCAAGTGATCTTACTTTGTTGTTGCTTGTTTATTTGTTATAATGAACAGGCTGACTGTCTTTTCATTGTAATTGATTGTAGTTTTGTACTCCATTGTGAAGCGACATTGGGTTCTTGAAAGGCGCTATAAAAAATTTACACATTATTATTATTATTACAAATGAGAAGTTGAATTAATAAACAATACAATGCCAGTTTGCTCAATTCACTGCACTCTGGTTTTTGCTTCGACAGTCTTATTTGGTATGGTAGCTTATGCTGACCCTGTTAGCTAATGAAACTTAGCGTAGATATTAATGTAAAACCAACCCTCTTTAATGAGTCAGTCTGCTGGCTTTATGACTCTTCTCTACTTGTGCTAACCTTACTCTATGTTTTAGCATTTACCAGCCAAATCATGAGGGGCCCATGTCAGAGCTAATGGAAAATCACACACAGTGGACACCTCGGCCCAATAGAGACCATAGGCACACACTAAGGGGCGGCTGTGGCTCGGTGGCAGAGCGGTCGTCCACCAATCGGAAGGTTGGCGGTTCGATCCCGGCTTTCCCCCGGCCATGTGTCGAAGTATCCTTGAGCAAGATACTGAACCCTGAACTGCTCCCGAAGCTGCGCCTTCGGTGTCTGAGTGAGTGTGAATGATTAGTTTAAGTTGTACTGATGGGCAGTTAGCTCCTGCCATCAGCGTGTGAATGTGTGTGAATGGGGTGAATGTGATGTAGTGTAAAAGCGCTTTGAGTAGTCAGAAAGACTAGAAAAGCGCTATACAAGTACAGTCCATTTACCATTACCATTTACTACATGGAGCTATACACCCTTTTTTTTCTTTTTCACTCCCAGCCCTTCACGTCATCTACATGTGTCTCCTTTAATAGTCTCTTTTACAGTTTGTGTTATGTGCCTGCTTTAATTTAAAGTCACCATAATATATACTGTGTACCATCTCCATCATTCCATTTCAACATCACGTGTTATTTTACCTCTCACACTGAGCTCCTTTTCAAATGTTGGACATGTTGGGCAGTTTGACTCGGCCCAGTTAAAGTGTTCCTACAGTTCTCTTGAAAAAAAGACAACAAGATGAATGCACTGATCCTAATGCAGTTTTGTCAACATAACTGTTGGGACTCAACGGATGAGTTCATTCACGTGGGTGATTTTAACTGAATTTGATTTAAGGACTGTTTAAGGACTGTTGTCTCACAATCCTGAGACAGTGAACGCACCCACTGATGTCTGTCTGACGTGTGAAACGGAAGTCACCAAGTCAACAAAACAGGTCAACGACCTTTGCCTCCCTCTCTTCCCTCTGCTTCGCTCCAGCCGGGCTGCTTGCCCCTTGTAAAATCTGCCGGAGCAGACCCCGATGAAAGGATAAAGGGTTAGGCCGCAACACAGAAGCCTGCCTTCCTTCGGAACCAACTCTCCCTCTTACAGCAGCGATGCGAGATCCTGCGAACGATTGCCACAGCAAAGTTCAGCGCCGACGGCTGCTACACACCATCTGCCAGTTAACTTTAAGAAGCAATGGAGCAAGTTAGTGCTACACTAACTGTTCGGAGGACAACAGACAACAGGCGAGTGAACGTCTTCCCCGGCTGCACGCAGACACTGCACAGAGCTTTCCCCAGCGGAACCACAATTCTCTCCCTGCGTGGCCCCGACGGTCGGACGCCGGCTAGCGGAGCGGCAACGTCCCAACGCAACCTCTCTTTTTCCCCACAGACTGGTAACGACCACCGGGCATAACATGTTAGCTTAACAGGGTACTTAGCATAGTTTAAGTACAGAACCGTTTAGTTAACTTTTTATATGAGACGTTACTTGTTGTGAATTCACTAAGATTTATCATTGTGATGCGTTCTGTCAGGTTAATCTGGTAGCCACAGCTAATTTGATGTTAGTTTATTTTATGCTACATGCAGGGTCTTTGGATGCTAACTAATCCCTTTTGGCATGGCACTGTTAGCTTACAGATCACCGTTCCCTGCTAGCACACACAAACACACGTCTAGTTTGGCCTTCAGCAGAGCCACGCTTGTGATCTACGTGGCCCATCTTTACATTTCCCTTTGTCTAGCCATGCGTCTACTGCTTAGCCTCACCGCCACACTTTAGTAGAGTCACCCTCTTCACCGATACGGCCTCGAAGCCATTTTGAGCTAGTTTTCTTTGTTTGACCCATTTTGCGTCCAAGCAGCCATCTTGGACACGCCCACACAAACACACACACGCACACACCCCCACACATCTTTTTGTCTATAGTTTAGTGCATTTGGAGTAAGTCTTCATAGTGTGTTTTTGTTGTGTTTATCTTTTTAAATAAATGCTTGTGTACAATTACGCTGGTCTCTTTAATGTCTCACAAGAGTGAATCATTTGCCAACCTCTTCTAGGTTGAATTCCAAATCCTTCACCTACTAGCTCTTAATGGTTATTGTGGCTATAATTATTAATGTAATTATTAATTTCAGGTCCCAAATCAATAGTTTAGTGTATTTTATGAGACTCAATCAATGCATTGGTTGTCACTTCCTTTCAGCTGAAAGGTGGTGCCCAGAGGTCTTTATTAATGAAAGTCATTACTTATTATTGTCTTTGAAAATCTTGATAGCCAAATCGAACCGATTGCACCAACATCAACTTGGTGCCCCTTCAGTGCTGGCAAACCCCAACATCTTTAACTTTGGTCTACCAATAAGAGCTTTGCGCAAAGACTGGAAGTGTGAGGAAAACGCTAGCATGGTTCCATCAAAGCGATGCGAAAACCAGCACTTGTGATTGCTTTTCATTTGCAAAGCTGTTCCTCCTGTTATTCAACAGCGATGAAGTCTGAGCCTTTCTTTTGAAAAAAGCAAAGGTCCTTGTGGCTCGTTGGTCTAGGGGTCTGATTCTCGCTTGGGATGCGAGAGGTTCAAGTCCCGGACGAGCCCTAGTCATGCACGAGTTTTACAGGCAGACTCTCTAAATCTTGATAGCCAAATCTCATTGATTGCCTCAACATGAACTTGTTGCCCCTTTAATCATGGCGAACCCCAACATAACCCTAACTCAGAAGTACCTCTAGAGTGCAGCCCCATACAGCAACAAACCTCAGTCAGCGTCATTAAATCCTCACCGCAGGCGTTGTGAGGGGACTCCGTCACATTTGCTTGCATGTGGCAAAATGAGGAGGAAACAATCCCAACTATGCAACATGTTTAAAGTCACTTACTTTACGAATTGTGCTCCTCCTGTAGGTGATCTGTATTTATACGGTGATGATTCAACAGGTTCTCGTCGCTGCTGCTTCTGCCTCCCAACAGGAGACGCTTTGAGGCTGTTTTAGTTGAATCTTTCGTTCTCTTGTAGATTTAATGTGTGATATCCTTCCCCCTGCGTGGCAGCTGTATTTATTGGCACAAGTGCACTCACATTGACTCTCTCTCTATGTACAGTGTGTCTATAAATGGAGCTCAAGTCTTGCCCGCCCGCCCCACTGACCTTAACACACCACACACTTTTTCACTTATTGCAGCAGACGTCTTGCTAAATTTGTCCGGATCTAATGTGTCTTACACTCCAGACACATCGAGTGTGTTGGCTTGATAGAAATTATGTGAGCATTGTTGCTGTCAGCTGATATCTTATCTCCACTTTGTGGGGATTTTAATAGATAAAAATAAGTTAAGGATTTACATTCCTCATGCCCACAGTGTCATTAAACCATAAACCCTATTTGCTTGTAATGGTTTGGTTCCTGAAAAGCTTGACATGTTGGATGCTCTCTGGCCCCATCATGTGGTCAGCTACAGCAGGTCTCCAAACAGTTTGATCAGACTTTTATTTGCCATTTTTTTGACATTTGAGGTGTGGAAGGGAAATGTAGAGTGTAAAGTAGAGATAAAGTCTCGGAGAACAAATGTGAACTGCGACATATTTTATTAATTTCACACTAGCCCTAAGACATTGCACACCATCATGAATTTTAACTGTGTTGAAATGTCTCACATATATGTGTGTGTATGTATTCATTCTCTCACCTAGACTAAATGGGTCCTTTCACTGCACTGTAATGTAATCACAACCTCAGAGATTCACTGATCGGGCCTGCATGATTCGGATTCAGATCAACGTCATGATCCCGCATGGGGAAAAATCGGTGCAGATGCTCCTGCAGGACACAGGAAGTGGCTCATTGTAGAGGACGCGGACACCTAACATGAACAAACAGCTGTGTCATCAGATACTGCCGCAAGGATCAAGTATTTTAGAAAACACTGGCTGGTAGCTCCCTGACCACGGCGGATGGTTTAAATTTCCGTAATGACGGCAAACTATCCTTACCGAACTGGTCCTGATCATAGACTATGGCTAACACCCAGTATGGAGAAAACCTCAAATACAAGCATTTCACGTTAGGTTTATGTATATAGCACATTTCATTTGACTCAATGTGCTTCAACACGTCAGGACCGTGCCCTCTGAGATGCAAACGGGAAACGGCAGCAGACGTTGTTTTTTGTCTTTTGTGAGGTGTCAAACAAGCACAGCACACTCCAAGTCGGAACCATTTCATGTTTATTGTTGTTTTTCGTCCCGTCACCTCGTTTCCAATGACGACACACTTTTCAACAGTGGAATGAACAAGGAAAAAAGTTTCAAATAAAATAAGACAAAGTGGCGCTCCCGCATTTAGCGTCAGCATCAAAGCTGTTGGTTGCTTAGTGGGGAGGGAACAGAGGGGAAGAGAGGGAAGGAAGGTGGAAACAAAGCAAAGAGAAACATTTGACAACAGTTTCTCTAATTGACGTGACATTCTTCAATTCAACCTTTATTTAAACAGGCGAGTCAGTCAAGAAGTCCTTCTCAGTTATTGTGAAAGTCTGGCTCCATAGAAACCCGTGCTGTGAGCCAACGTAATGCTAAAGCACAAACTCTGGGCTGTCACGGCAGAACGCACCCGTGCTGAACAATAAAATATGAATAAATACTAATAATACTCACTACTAAGTGCAGCGGCATGGGTTTCTTCTGCCTTTATGGTATAAATATTATTTTATTGCAACAAACGCCCTCCGTCACTTTGCAATTTTCAAACTATGAAGAAACGTTTTGGACAGAAAATGGGGCAAAAACTAAAAAACAGGCAGAACTGTGGGCAGCTAAAAGGTCTTCCATGGCTTTGGATAATTGACATGGCCTACTTGGGACTAAAACTAAATTTCAATTAAAAGATACCGCAGAAGGTTTAATCCTTCTCTATTTAACGCAGCAGGTTTATGTTTTTAACAAATGGAATCCTACAGAGCCTATGACCTACTATTATGGCCACTTTCAGGAAAAAAAACAAACATTTGACATTTGCAGAATAAAGTTGCATTATGCCAAGAACAAAGTCCTAAAATGACCAGAATAGAAATGCAATGTTCTAAGAAACACTTGCCAGAAAATGCCAGTAAGTAGTATGAGTGAAGTCCTCCAAAAATGTCGGATGGGAAACAATCATTAAGAGTTGAGTCATAATTTCGACAAATAAAAAAAAAAAAAAAAAATGGAAAGGGGCGGGGTCGCTGTGTCAGAGGAAATAGTTTACTCTCATAATATCATGTCTTTTTTTTTTTTTTCCTCATAAATGTATGACTTCATCTCGAAATATGATGGCTTTGTTCTCCCTAATACTCTGTCAACGAGCGGCGTTGGAAGTACTCGACTCGCTCAGTGGCAGAGTGTGGTGGCACAGGCATCACTGGATGGAATGGCCGACAAAAACCCACGGCTCCCTGTACGGCGTGTGCTGAGCGGGCGTTAGGAACCGGCGTATTCCAGCCTCACTACAAGCACTGCTTGTCAAACTGAAATCCCCGATTCCGGCACACTCACTCACACAGAGGCAGACTCTTTGGTAGGCAGGCATGGGCGAAGAGAGGCCAAGCTAAAACAGAACAGCGCTGGAGTGTTCCGAGCGGCCCTTTGTAGCGAGAGTAATCGACAAACACGGGTTTTTTCAAGCCATAAAGTAAAGCATCATATCAATCCATCATTTAGATGCCGACTGTAGCTGGAAGGACACATCCATCTCTACTGTGTTCAACCATAACTATGAATAATAGAATCACCTTGTGTCTTAGCAGATGGCTACAGAAACAGCAGAAGCCTGCTCAGGTCAAGTCTACAAGAGCCGAAGAGCTTTTCAGCGGCAGGAAACAGTCAACGCAAAAGACACTGTGGATCTCTCCAGCCGGTAAGCCCAGCCTCTGATCAGCGGATCGCGCGTCGAATCAAACAGCCACAGTGCAGCCGAGCGCTGCCCTTCGGCTTTGAAAGGTGTGTGCCGTGCACTGCCATGCACTCACGGGTTAAAGGCTTGGTTACAGTAATGTGACTGAGTATGTTCCCTCTGTTGCGGTGGCCATGTACATCTCGTTATCTGGCCTGTTACTGCCCCCGTGTTATTACTGCGTGGATGTGTACTGGTGTGTGTGTGTCTGATTGTGGACCGCTCAATGCTTCTCTCTTTCTTCTACCTAATCCACTCACTTTTCATCTAAAAAGGTGCCATGTGTAGCGTGTTACCAGCACCCTGGGCCGAGAGATTGTTACCAAGAACGCATTCTTTTCCGTTGGGTTGCACCAGCTCTTCCACAGTTCAGTGTTGGCCTTGTTCTCACAGAAATCATCAGTACAAACGGGCTACACTAAATAGTTCCTGCCGGGTGGAACCTTGGCTTCGAACTGACAAAAGCTAGCTTGCTAATATTTGACCCGTTTCGCCCGAAAAGGAAAATATGGGGCTACGCTTGACAAAAACGCTTTCATTATGACCTAAACTTCATTTCACAAAAACACCACCATAAAAGCTCAAATTCACAAACAGGTTAGGTTATGTTAAAGGGATATTTGGCGCCCACCCTACATGGACACTAGAACGCTCGAACACGCCTCCTCTCAGCGTATCCACATGTGATCAAAGATCACAGCCATCCCTAACATTACGGAACCTACGTTACAGCGTGCGATGCTACAAGGACTTCCCGTTGGTTGCACTGGATTGGACGGCGCTAATTGCGTCTACTAGCAACAGATTTACACGTTACTAAAGTCTTTACTAGCGAAGACGTTGTCAAGTTTGGCTGGTGCAACCCGATGGAGTAAATGAGCGGTTTAAAGCGAAGTCAGGATTCGACAGCTGGTGCGACACCAGCTGGTCTCCACAGACGTCGAGTGAAACGTCCCTCTCTGGACAGCGAAGGCAACACGTGGGGAACCACTGATGATCTCCATACTTTACATTATGTGTCTAGCTGCTGAATGCTACAGCTACAAAAACAGATTCTAGCATGCTAGCATGCTAACGCGTATCGTAAGCGGTGGGACTCAGATGGGCCGCGAGAGGCCATTAGCTACACACAGCACCTTTTGTCTTCCTCTCTCGGTTACACTCCTGTCTTTTACCTTTGCCCGGGCCCTGCTTCTCTCTCACCTCGTCCCGCCCGGACACATTTTGTGCCACCCCTTCTTTTGCTTTCTCTTTCTTCTTCTCCTTTCCCGTCTTTCACTGCTCCCACCACAGTCCACCCAGCCCCCTCCTTCTCCCATCACTCCCAGAAGATGTTGGTGATGTCCGAGTCCAGGCTGAAGATCCAGATCACGAGTGGGGCCGCGATCAGGACGAAAGACCAGGACACGCCCTTCACCGACCGGTGCAGCCTCGTCACCGCGGCACCGACCAATCCCGCGCTCGCCCTCGTCCTCCGCAGCTCCTCTTCCTCCTCCAGAGACTTTTTGAGAAATGGATTTGAGCAAAGGAAAGAGTTAGAGGCAGAGCAGTCTGAGATACGAATACCGAAGCGCTGTCGGGCATGTCTTCTGACCTGGATCTGGCTTCCCGGCTCGATGTAGTTGCGGGCCAGGAACTTGAGGGCCTCGTCCATCAGGATGACAGGAAGGGACATCTTCAACACCACCATCCACTGAGGCCACGACAGAGGACGTATCTGGAATATCACCTGCAGAAAGAACCGAGGGAACGGTGGACAGGCGGGTTTACTGGGTGCTATAGGACACCGTGGTGTCAGCGCAGGACCGAGTGGACCCTGTTCGGGAACCCTTCGGACACACAGGACACGCATGCTTACCGGCAGCGGGTCGACGTACAGGATGAGGAAGTGTAGAGCCATGGACAGACAGATGGCCCCCACCAGCCAGGGGTTTGACCAGGGAGGCATTTTCAGCAGGGACTGGTTCTCTGAAAGACTGGACAGGAAGACATTTTCACAGGCTTCGAACCGCTTCATGCAGTTTCACTTCGACTCGCTACCCTCTGATCGCTCAGGTGTAGCGAGTGACCGCCACATGCAGGACATGTAGTTGGTTTGTGTTAGTTCCTACCTGTTCAGGGCGTTACACATCTCTATGGTAACCAGGACAGACAGGGCCATAGTCATGGGATAAGGAGACTCAAAGACCGAACACTGCACGCCAGCGAACTCGACGTGGCCTTCTCTGCACTGCAGGTAGTGGGACTGTGGAGGAAACACACGTGCAGATGACCTCCCGACCTGCGATGGAGTTGCCCCCCCCCCCCTGCTGTCACGGTGTACGGCCCTGAGACCCCCCCCGGTGTTATGGGAGATCTGTCTATAAACCCAACACACCCTCTAAAGGGGCTATGGTTAACATGTCAGTCCCTTCTCAGCTGCCTGCTGTCACATGACACATCTTTGACATTTGAATTCTGTTCTACCCCTATTTTAACGTATTCCATTTGACTAGGTTTCGAAATCCTTTTGAATGTTTAATATTCCTCTCCTGCCTAATTGAACCTCAGGTATTGAACCACTGTGAGACAGAGCGGCGGAGTCCAAGAAGCAGCCGGTGATATCATCAGCTAGAAGCTGTTCCAGTCTAATAGTTACATTGTCTCGTACCTACTGTGTTTCAGTTTGTCAGCTAGCAGCTCGATAGTTTGAAACGAACACACTGGTTCATGTGATTTGCACCGATGTTTTAGCACCGTGTTTATGGTCACCAGAAGCTTTCAGCTGCTCAGCGCCACAGTGCATGATGGCGAGATGTGTGTTTACCAGCTGGTAGAAGGACAGTTTCGGGCCGTCGTGGGCCGCCATAAACCACCAGGCAGCAGCTCCGACGGTGGCGGCTCCCACATAACCTGCAGTGGCGGGTGGGAAGGAGAAGTTTGGTTTGTAACCGGCAGATTCTGTGTAGCAGGACATCTTGCCTAACTGTCAGCGGTGTGTGTGGCGGTCCTAATGAGCCGAGTGGGACGGTGTCGGGCTCACGACTCACATCCGATGATGAGGTAGCGACAGAACAACCAGCTGGAGATCAGAGGCTCTTTGGGGGAGCGGGGAGGGCGGGACATGATGTCCAAGTCTGGAGGGTTGAAGCCCAGGGCTGTTGCTGGGAAACCGTCGGTGACCAGGTTGACCCATAGCAGCTGCACCGGGATCAGCGCTTCAGGCATGCCCAGTGCGGCTGTGAGGAAAATACTGAGGAGGAAAGGGGGACAGACAGTCCTGAACTAAACGTCTCTATCAGTCTTAGACAATCATGAGCTAAACTTCTATCAGCCCTTTCACTGACCAGACCACCTCCCCTATGTTGGACGATATCAGGTATCTGATGAACTGCTTCATGTTGTTGTAAATGGCTCTGCCCTCCTCCACTGCAGCCACGATGGTGGAGAAGTTGTCATCAGCCAGGATCATCTCAGAGGCCGACTTGGCCACGGCCGTGCCGCTGCCCATAGCAATGCCGATCTCGGCCTTCTTCAATGCTGGCGCGTCGTTCACCCCATCGCCTGTCTGAAACCATGAGGGGGGGGGGGGGGTCATTTAGTGGCATCACAGGAGGAGGAGTGCTGTTATACCGCTGATCGACACGCCCCTGTACTCTCACCATGGCAGTGATGTCGTTCAGGCTCTGCAGATACTCCACGATACGGCTTTTGTGCGCTGGTTCGACCCGGGCGAAGCACCGTACCGTCCTGCAGGCCTGACGCTGCAGGTGAGGGGGCAGCTCGTCGAACTCCCGCCCCGTCAGGCCCCCCATGCCCCCCGCGCCCTCCTGCTCCTCTTCCTGCTCCGTGATGATGCCCACCCTCCGGCAGATGGACAGGGCCGTCCCTTTGTTGTCACCTGGAGGGGAACATGAAGAGCGACGGAGCGTCAGATGAATGCTCGCACCGCTTCGTCCACATGTGATCACAGCTGAAGGACAAGAGGACGGTTTCTGACAACGTGGAGTTCGGCTCGTTTCATAGACAGAAGTCCCAAATCTCCAAAAACATTATAAATAAGCATCACTGTTGCTAAGCATTTCTAATTCTGCAAGGATCGCTGAAAGAAGCACAGTCTGACGTCCTGGAATCGGTCCCTTTAGGCTGTGCGTGGCTCCGCCCCGTCAGTGGGGGGGGGGGCGTTCTTATGGCTCATGGGCTGCCAGGTGATTATTGCGTGTGGATTTGGTGCCAGGTGCAAGCTTACCTGTGATCATGATGACTCTGATGCCAGCCTGCCGACACATTCGGACCGCCCCGAGCACCTCTTTCCTGGGGGGGTCCAACATGCCCACACAGCCCACGAAGGTCAGGTCCGACTGGGGAGAGGGAAGGTATAGAAGACAAGTTTAGCTTCTAGGCTTTTTTCAACCAGCATCCCCACCAGTTCCTTTCCTTATCTCGAGCCCCTGCCTGGTGAAGACTGACAGCAGGAATGACCAATGGAAGGGTTCTACAGCTTGTCTGCAGGAACGTCGCACCAACTTCATTTCATACCTTTAAAGATAATGTGGGTACAGTTTTTGGTCCAGCATTTCGAGCTAGACCACACTGTCTGGACATTTCATCATCGTCACTACCTCATAGCCAGCAAAGGCAGCGGAGTTCTCCAGGTTGAGGGAGTGGATGTCGGGGGGCGTGTCCCTGGTTGCCATGGCCAGGCAACGCAGCATGTCTCGGCCCGACCCCCACTCACGCAGAGTGGACAGGAGCTGCTCTCGAACTGCCGGGCTCAAAGGCACGCGAGCGGAACCGCTGACTCGGATGTAATTGCAGCGCTCCAACACGCTCTCTGGAGCTCCCTGAGGAGAGCCGGGGGGGATCACATGACATGTCTCTTTACATCAACTGGGTAACCAAAGGCATCGCAGCGAGTGGTGCGCAACTCACCTTGACAAACATCTTGGCTCCAGAGGCGGACCTGGTGAGTTTATTGGACAGACAGAAGACAGACATGGACTTCCTGTCTCTGGAGAACTCCAGCGTCAGCTCCTTCCTCATCAGCTGCTTAATCACCTGAAAACAACCAATAAAAACACAGAGCGTGTGCTGTAGTCGCTTTGGGAAAAAATAAGGAAAAAAACACATCAAGAGAACGTGAAACAAATCAACACGCAGTACAAAAACGCAAGAGAGAAGAGACGGCGCGGAAAGGGTTCCAGCCAGTCAGAGGTCCGAGGAGCGTCGCTGTCTCAGCACACACACACACTCACGGAGCAGCACGCTGTAGCTCTCTCAGCAGGGCTCAGTCCTCGCAGGTCGGTGTCGAACACGTTCATCTTCTCCACCAGACAGCAGAGGGCAGTCTCTGTGGCCTCCCCCACCTTCTCATACACACCCTTTGCCTGGAAAACACACACACACACACAGAAGAACACAGGTTGACGCCTGCTTTACTGACCAGTGGAGGACTGCATTTGCTTCAACACATATTGGAAATGTTTCAGAACCATATACGGTAACCATGTCTGCATGTCTTACGTCATTGTAGTCCAGTGATGAGTCATTGCACAGTGCACAGATGGAGGCCATCTCCACCAGGCCTTCATACTGACTGCACTTCACCACGGAGCCATCTTTATACCTGGAAAGACAGAAGGACGGGCCGTTACAAAGTGTAACAAAAAGGAAGGAGAGGTCAGTTGTGGGCTCTCATAATCCAGCTCTAATCCATGAACTGACAGTGGTTAGGTGTTAAAGATTAAAGACACTCACACTTCCCCTTCAGGGGCGTAAGTAGATCCAGTCACTGTGAACTCACTCTGTCGGCAGCGCTCCCCCGACACACTGTCTACAACAAACATCTGCACACACACATTGACAGACATCGCAGTAGCTGGTTAGATTAATAATGTTAGTTCAACAGGCCATCCCACCTCACGGACGCCAAATTCCCGGTGACTGACTTAATTTCACGTGGCCAAGTGCTGGACCTTACTGTAGCGTACCGATGCACCAGCTATCCCCACTGATGCACTGGCGGGCTTTTTTTGGTCCATTGTAGACGTTTCTAATAGTGGCCATTTTCAAATAAAGGCCTGTTTTCAATAGGGGGTTGGTGAACTCAGGATACAGCACTAACTCCATCGGTACAACAACAGAGTCATGTCGCACCCACCACCGCTCTGAGTTTCTCATCCCAATTGCTTCTACTTTGCTGATTTTCCATGTGGTGTTAAGCGCTGCCAGTGACACCTCCTGCAAATGTTTCACATTAAACGCCTACCAGGAACCGGAGGGATTACTGGAAGGCTTTCGAAGTGAAACACTGGCGCGGGAGGTTTCGGACGTTCCTCGACAGCAGCTTAACAGCGATCGAAGGAGTGGAAGCCACTGGAAATATTTATAGAAGGAAAATGCATGTGTGTTAAAAAGAGAAACCCAGAGCAGTTTGACTCTGTAGGAATTAGTTCGGCGTGGAAACGAACATCATGCTGAATTTATCAAGACAACATGGAGGGAGTGTTGCATGTGCATAAACGTCTGCATGAACTGCTCCAGTCCTGATGGCCTGTTTGTAGTCAGACTAAAATACAATGGACTTTCCGAATAAAGGCCTGTTTCAAAATAAAGGCCTGATTTCTCAGTTGTTGAGGTAAATAAAAGCCACAGCCACCATTAGAAAATGTACGGTATTCAGCTTGCGAAAGCTGCTGTAGATGATTCATTTCACCTCCTCCAAAATAATCATTAACACAAAGTCCCAAATATTATACTATTTACCTCAATGGCAGGCCTTTATTTAGAACAGGCTTTTATCCTAAATTCATCTGCTTCCCAGTTAATGCAAATGCACCACTTGCTCCATGTTTACCGGTTGATAAGTGCAGTATTATGTACATTCAGCAGGGCCACGTCATACTCGCCGACTGTGCTGCTCTTAGTTTCTCTTCTTCTACTGTCCATAAATGCCGTTCACCAATTCATTCCAGTCCTTTTACTTTTCCATTTTTTCTGATCGATGGGAAGCTACTGAGAATTCAATTCAACACCTCCAGCTCATGTTATTGGTAGGCTTTTAATGTGAAAATCTGTCAAATGAGCTTTCAGAGGGTATAGGTTATATCCCTTCCCTTCATTTTATTTTCCCCCGGCCTGTAGTAGCTACCACCTCTACGTGTGGCCCCCGGCTATTATTTGAGACTTGGCCATTACTTGAATACTGGCTTTAATGTAAGAATTTACAGTATATCTACTTGTTAGACAGAATGTAAGTGAGCCTAAGCCTTTGTTAATCTAATGTTAGCATGGCAAGCCATTAGTTGTTACTTTGGAGCAGCAGACTGCTTTCACATACATTTCTAAGCCACTCAAACTGTGTGGACTGCTCCCCTCATGTATTTACTGATCAATACCACGACAATGTAACCGATAACACTGTAGCATATCAATCATATGAGAGCTAAATGAGGCCGACTAGCCCACATAGCAATTTCGATAGAAGGTGGACGCCAGCCCCCATCTCACCCTGCAGACTGACATCTGGTTAGTGGTCAGAGTTCCTGTCTTGTCAGAGCAGATAACAGAGGTACAGCCCAGCGTCTCCACTGATGGCAGACTGCGGACGATGGCGTTCTTCCTGGCCATCCTCCTGGTGCCCAGTGCCAGGCAGGTAGTGATGACTGCTGGGAGGCCTGGCAGAACACACAACAGGTGAGGAGCACTTTAGCAGGTACCTATCCAGGGCTGCTTCACTGTCTTTTCTCCATTAGAGCACTTTATGGGCTTTATGTGCCTTGCTCAAGGTCACGTCTAAGGTCATTGAGAGTGAATGGAGACAGTTAGCGATTTTGTTTCCCTACCCACTTTTTCCCCAGCTTTAAAAATGACACGCCTATATTTTTGTCCTTGCACAAAAATACAACAAAACATGTAAAAACGTAGGAAATGCACACTGGAAGAAGGGATTTCTGCATAGATGGATGGATAAGATGGTTGACCTTCTGGTATGGCAGCCACAGCCAGCGCGACAGCAATCTTGAAGTAGTAAACCGCTCCCCTCAGCCAGCTGCCTCCATGGACTGGGTCATTAAAGTGCCCCACGTTGATGGCCCACACTGCCACACAGATCACAGTGATGACCTGCAGGTTACAACACAGGTGAGATACAGGAACATACAAGTACCAAACCCAGTTACACATTCAAAGTGGTCCTCGCCTTCGACAGCTGTTCTCCAAACTGGTCTAGTTTCTGTTGCAGTGGGGTCCTTTCAGGGTCAGTGGAGGCCATCTCGTCTCGGATCTTCCCAATCTCCGTCTGCACCCCCGTCGCCACGACAACCCCGATGGCTCGCCCCGCTGCAATGTTGGTACCCTGGGCAAAGGTCACGATAGGCATAACTTTTCAATCTGTCGAATGCTATATTTGTTTTCTTCATAACCAATACTGCGATGCCGTTCCACACCGTGTGTTCCTGAATGCTTCGTCCATTGTGTGCGCGCTCACGCAAAGCGGTCAAAGTGAAATCCAATTTCTAAGTGTAAAGATTCCTTTCTGTCCCCTAATAGCAGGCTGTGGAGTGTTCCCTTCACATCAGTGTGTGCAGTCACCCTCAGATGAGCAGCCTGCAGGTCTGCGGCCTGTCGCAGCGATGGTGCTAAATAAAACATCAGTTGCTGTTGTTCTTTGACCGCAGACCACCTGGCGGCCCAGCAGCCTTTGAGGTCTGACAGAGACAATACAACACACACACACCTGGACCATGGCTGCTGTGTCGCTTCAAATAACTGCCATTTTCTCTCTCGCACACCGTGGTCACGGCTCCTGCGTATGCTACAGGGTTGGGCCGACAGCCGTGGACCGCTGAGCTCACTACCATCTAGCATCGTGATTTTAAATCAGTATCGATAAAATCTGTCAGGTGCCAGCGCTAGCGGCCACCACCTTTTACCGTCTAAAACAATAGGGACAGCAAAAGGCAAACCGTGCAGCCCAACATGAATACATTTTTCAGATTTGTTGCTTCAGTGACATATTGCTGTTACAGCTGGAGCAGGGAACCAGACAAGGTGCTTCGGGGAGTTTATTTGCATGTGCACAGGCGTCTGTTTCAGAGGCAACAGGGGAAGCAAATCCAGGGGTTGGACTAACCCGTCGACATCACAAACGAAGGCTGCTATTCTGTACACCGGGAACTGAGGGGGGACACGTTCTGATAAACCCACTAAAGATTCTTATCCTGTGCAGTCTCAGATAAAACCCAAACTACAAAGAGTTCTGCTCGGTTCCGGTAATAAAGCCTGGAAACATTCCTTTACGTCGCATTTTCATTACTGAGCTGACGTATAACCGCGTAGTCTCCTAATTATCGAAAATGTTTCGACGCCTGGTTTCCAGCCTGGCAACCACTTTAGTCAAGTTAGTGTTAAGCCGTGAGTAGTTTATGACTATTTAAAATATTTGTTATAATCATGTGATCTGCTTAAGCGTTAAGTGCTGCAGCTTTCAGACCGGGGGAGACCTGGTTTTCCTCCAGGGCTGACGGCGGGCGATGCCAACGTCCTTCACTGTTGCCCAGCAGCTGGGAGGCTGGGCAGCTGGGAGGTTGAGGCAGCTGCAGACTGTAACCTGCACCGTACATTTACCGCCACGAGACCACCTCACTGCTGCCCTGCCCCTCTGCCCCGCATGTGCAGTCAGCGTCACTCTCAGCCCTCACTACGCCCCGCCCGGTCCCTTAAAGGGGCCACGCAGCTCTGATAACAGAGGCAGGAACAGTAAAGGGAGACTGGGTGAGTAAGTGAGGGTGGGCTCATATATATATATATATATAAAAATCAACCCTTTCTCTTAGAGCTGCCTCAGTAAGTAAGCAATACATACATTCTACTGTAGCAATCTGAGGTGTGCAGACCCGCTGTTTAGGAGAGGGGATAACTATTGTAAGGTGATGTAAGGTACATTAGCACTGTACCGAATAAGGCTGGCTTTATTCCGTATGTTTCTAATTGTCTAATTAAAAAGACCCAAACACAATGTGTTTCGGACTTCCCTTCCCAGAATAAACTCCAGTGTGCGTGTGTTCATGGCTCATTCACATTGGCAATAACAAAAATATAGAATATCGCCCACTTTATCCTTCAAGTATGACGTAAAGACTCGGTAGTCCATTCCGTAGCCCCGTCCATCCCGACCTGTTCCTGTTGATTGCACAGGTTGTTCACACAGGCAGGTGTGGGTGCAGAGACTCACAGAGAAGAGCATGTTCTTCTTGTCCTGGTTGACAGCTCGGGGGTCCGGTACAGGGTCGGTGTGTTTGATCACTGACACTGACTCCCCCGTCAGAATGGACTGGTCCACCCGCAGAGTGGTGGAGCGGATCGACGTCAGCCTGATGTCAGCTGGGACCTTATCGCCAACTTGGGGGGGGGGGGGGGGGGAAAAACAAGGAAAACCAAACCACTCTTAAAGCACTTTTTCTTTTTTTTTTTTTTTTAAACCCAGAACAAGTGTTTTAAAAAAA